>JADBJO010000043.1:512500-530000 GCA_016801955.1 Conus betulinus | reverse complement strand
CCAGACCGTGATCTTCCACGACTAGCAGTATTCCACCGTATTCATTGGGATCATCAAGAGCCTTGCGTCTACGAGTCAGGCCCCTTTCCCTTCTTAGTCAGCAAGAAGACAGCAGCACTCGGCATCTACGGAGATGGGTTTTTATGTCAACACAGAGGAGACTCCACCTCAAGCGCTGCCCTGCTCACAACATCCACAGCCATCATTCAGCTCTTCTCATGGTGTGCTGATCACGGCTGGAAACTCGTGTAGGATGTCACAGGTGAATTTCTAATCGGCTACAAACAAAATGCTGATGCCTGTTACGTGAATTTCTGATCCCGTCGCGGACGGAACTTTTGGAGACTCTCGTGGGAAAATCGAACACACTTGTAATGAAATTCTGCTGTACCTTTGGCCGATTCTTAGTGTTCCCCGTTGAATTGCTGATATCTCTCAAGAGATTTTTGTGTTCAGTCTCCGCGACAACATGACATGAGCATTACTTTTTCCGGCATTGACAGGACAGCGGGGACAGCGACAAAGCGCTCCTTTGTGTAGCTCAGATCTGTCAACACTAATGCCAAGACTGGATTCCTAGTCTCCCGGCTTCTTTTCTTCAGAACTGCTGACTGTGGCATGGGATGGGAGGAAGGAGGATTGTGTGGTTTGACTCTCTGATGCGAAGGAATTTTGGGGGACCCAAAGTCTTGGATTAGAAACAACAACAAAATTCTCACGGCTGGCTTTCGATTTATTCCTCCCGCAGAACAATGGTTCCCTCTCTCTTTTTCTCTCTGGCTCTCTCTGTGTCTCTGTCTCTCTCCGTGTCTCTGTCTCTGTCTCTCTCTCTCTCTCTCTCTCTCTCTCTCTCTCTCTCTCAACACGAAGATCACACCGTGATTGTCGTTCCGCTTGCCTAGGTGCACAACAAATTAGGGTGAGAAAGGTCACGCGACGAGCTCGGCAGTCCTGCACTTAAAACCGGGCCAGCCGAGGGGCGGAATTTGTGCCTCTGAACAGAGGCGTTTTTAAAGCCATTAACTAATGGACATTTTGAAGTCGGTGACTGGTGAACTTTTTGACGTCGATATCAGTTCGACATTTTAAAGTCAGAAACAGGTAGCCGTTTTGAAATTGTTATAAGATGAACGTTTCGAAGTGTGTCTTTTGAAGTCGTTATCAAATGGACAGTTTGAAGTCCTTAGCAGATGGGCGTTTTGAAGTGAACAGTAGGACAGTTTGAAGTCGTTATCAATTAGACATTTTGAAGTCGTGAACAGATGGAAATTTTATCAGATGAACGATTTGACATTAACAGATGGACGTTTTGATCATTAACACATGGACGTTTTAAAGTCGTTAACAGATGGACGATTCAAAGTCGTTAACAATTGAACGTTTTCAAGTTACCAGGTTAACAGTTTGAAGTTGTTAACAGATGGACATTTTTGAAGTCATTAACAGATGAACGTTATCAAGTTTCCAGATGAACGTTTTGAAGTCGTTAACAGATGAACGTTTTGAAGTCGTAGACAGATGGACGTTTTGAAGTTGTTAACAGATAGCACTCCTGAAGTCGTTCACAAACAGACGTTTTGATGGTCGTTTTAAAAAGCCATTGACATATAGACATTTTAAGGTCGTTGACAGATGAACGTTGTAAAGTCGTTAACAGATGGACATTGTGAATTCGTTAACAAAGGTTTCGCTAGGATACGGATGTTTTGAAGTTGTTAAGTGATGGTCATTAAAAGTCATTAGCAGATGAACGTTTTCAAGTCGTTTACAGACGGACGTTTCAAATCTACCAGATGAACGTTGTGAAGTCGTTAAGAGCTGGACGTTGTGAATTCGTTAACAATCGAACATTCTGAGTTCGCTAAGCGATGAACGTTTTGAAGTCGTTAAGTGATGTTCATCTGAAGTCATTAGCAGATGGACGTTTTGAAGTCGTTTATAGACGGACGTTTCAAATCTACCTGATGAACGTTTTGAAATCGTTGAGTGAATCGTTTTCAAGTCATTGAGAGATGATGTTTTGAAGTCGTTAACAGATGGACATTTTGTAATCCTTGCAAGAGGGTCATTTTGAAGCCGTGAACAAATCGAAGTTTTTTTTGCGTTTATAGGTGAACGTTTTGAAATCGTTGAGAGAAAGACGTTTTGAAGCCATCAACAGATATATGTTTCAAAGTCATTAACAGATTTTTGCTTTGCAATTTCTAACAGCTGGTATTTTGAAATCGTTAACAGATGGATGTTTTGAGCCGTCAGCAGATGGATGTTTTGAAGTCGTGAACAGATGGACATTCTGAAGTAGCTATCAGTCGGATGTTTTAATGACGTTTACGTAATGGCGATTTAAAGTCGTCAATAGATGGATGTTCTGATGTCGTTAAGTGACAGACGTTTTGAAATCGTTAACACTGGAAATCTATAAGCCCTTGACGGGCGATTTGAAGTTAACCAATGGACGTTTTGAAGCCGTAAACTCAGAGACGTTTTGAAATCTTGGGATAGCTGGAAGCTGTTTTTTTTAATGGTGAAAGATGGATTAACTGCGGTTGATAAAAACACTGCTGCAGGGATAGCTCTAATCATTTGTTTAGGCTAGTGAGAGAGATATTTTTTTTTTTTTGGTTTTTTTGAGAAAAGCGGTTTTCGAAGTTGCAAACAACAGGATTTTTTTTTTTTGCGTTGCTACGGTAATTCTGAAGCTGGTGAGAAAAGGAAGCTTACATCTTGCCGGCAAAGCGGATTTTGAAGTTAGTGGCAAAAGGAATTTAAAAGGCTACGAGGAAATTGAGCTTTGTTATTGCGAGACAGGGAATTTAAGAGGTTACTGAAAGAAAGGGAACGAGAGTTTTAGAGGCTGCTAAAAAAAAAGGAGTTTTGAAGTTGCTAAGAGAGTTTAAGAACATTTTGGATGTAAGTTTAGAAGCTGCTCAGAAACAGACCGCAGGGAGCTGCTACTGAAGGAAGTTTTAAAATTGTAGACAGACTGTTGAAGGTGTTACTATAGAAGGAAGTTTTGAAATTGTTGAGCATGAGAGTTTAAGAGATTGCTATGGAAGAACATTTTGAAGGAACCGAGAAAAGGGAAATCTGAAGTCGCTAAAAAGTTCGTTTCTTATACTGCTAAGATATTACAGAATGCGTAAAGACAGAGAATTATTCTGAAATTATAATTTTTGACAATAATGACATCCGTAAAATCTGTGGCAGCCACAAAGCCGAATTTTTAGGGCTTGAAAACGACCACACATTACACAAGACAGTGTTTCCTTTTTTTTTTTTCCTTTCAAAACGTTTCATACTATAGAAATGACCTTTTGAAGGCAGCGAAGATTTATAGAAGATTTATAGACGTTGTCAAAAAACTAAAGTTTTCGAACGGGCTTTAAAAACTGGATGAAGGTTTTGAGGTTGTTAAAAAAAAGTTTGAAATAGATAGTTTGATGAATATGAGATAGTTTGATGAATAGAGAGAGAGAGAGAGAGAGAGAGAGAGAGAGAGAGAGAGAGAGAGAGAGAGAGAGAGAGAGAGAGAGAGAGAGACAGAGAGACAGACAGACAGAGACAGACAGACAGAGACTGAGAGTCAGAGACAGACAAAGATGTGACATGAAGAGCATTGGGGGTGGGGATAACACTTGAGCAGAGCTGAAGAGCGAAAGAATCCCACCACTACAGGACACATTTTCTCAAAAAACAGTATCCCCCTTTCCCCCCGTCCTTTCCAAACACCCCCCCCCCCACACACACAACAACCTCCATGCTTACTCCTGCACACACTCACTCAACCACTAGTGAATCTACAAAACAAAGCGTACACTGTCTTTACCATCAGATCACTGAAAATAGGACTGAAGAGAGGATCTAAGCAAGGACCTCGTACAGAATTTCACAAAAAAGATCCGTCATGTTGAGCTGGTGAGATGATCACACCACGGCAGACAGGGAACAGTCAAGTCCAGTGCGCAGTTCGCTATAAGGCTGGCCGTATCGGGGAACAGCCAATTGGCAAGACGATTTGCAACACATTTTCCATTCATTTCTACGATGCCGCCTCTGTCTGTCAGTCTCTCTCTCTCTCTCTCTCCTTCCTCCTTTCCTCCTCCCTCTCTCTCTCTCTCTCTCTCTTTTCTCTCTCTCTCTCTATTTAACTTATGTTGCTTCTTTGTATAAACAGCACAGTATCAGAGTGAGAGTGCCAGTACACCACACACATTAGAACAAAACAAACCGAGACACTTTGTATCAAACGCAAAAACACTACATTCAGCAAAAATATGTCTATTTGTAAAAGAACATACAGACTATGCATGGAGTGAAAGAGACTGGTTGGAGAAAAAGAAAAAAAAAAAAGCTAGTAGCGGAAATGTTCTTTTTTTGTCCGATTTTTTTTTTGGCAGATGAAGAGGACAGTGTGAAGCACCAAAAAATGAAGAGGTGGATTTCGACATTAGGGGAAAAAAAAAAGAAAAAAAAAAGAGAAAAAAATCACAGCCTTAGGTGCTCCAGTGGTCCGATGCCACACACACACACACACACACACACACACACACACACACACACACACACACACACACACACACACACACACACACACACACACACACACACACACCAGTCCAGTGCACAGAAGTCTGGATCCACTCAGACTATGGCCCTGCACAGGCAGACGTAGCAATGCACATCACATCCATTCCCTGGCTGTTGACAGCGCTGTTCTGCATACATTCCGTCTGTGACATATCTGTGATCAGGGGAGACAAGTCCCCAGTCCTTGTGGTCTAAGCTCCCGCCATTTTTTTTTTTTGGTGCCCAAAGGTAGTACGCTGGGAAAGAAGAAAGGCGGTGTGAAACTGTCAAACAGGGAGACCTGACTGGATTAGACGGGACTGAGAAAGGTCTGTGGGAAACAGAAGAACAAGCGATTTGATTGGTCAGTCAAGTCAGGGGTCTGCTTGCTGTTTGAACCTGACGGTCTGCAGAGAATCAGGTCAGACAACTGCCTATTTGGGTCACGTGACAGAAAAAAACCCGTCATCCTGACAAACTACGTCCATGACCAAGTAGGTCATGTGACAGGAAAACTGTCATCATGGCAAACTCGGTCCTGTAATAGAAACACTGTCAGCAGATTAAGTGACGTGAAAGGAAAAAAAAAAAAGCTGATCACCATGGTAAACTGTCTCTGACGAGAACACAGTCACAAATAAAACTAATAGGCAGTTAGTCAAAGTCTCTTACGTTGAAGAGAAACAGGATAGTATTCAAATGCTTTTTTATAGTTAGGGTCTAAACGAATCTTTCAAGACTTTGGCTTGCTGCTGACTATTGCCTTCACTTCTTTTTTGCAGTCTGATACGGGTATGTGATTAATAAATTAAGTGATGAATGAATGTCGTTAATCAACGATAATGCCAAATATAATCTGATAAATAGCAGTCATTGATAAGATGTTACAAAGGTGATGACTTTTTACCTGAAACAAAGCCGTTAATCAACGATAATGACAAAATAGTCTGATACATATCAGTTACTTTAAAAATGCGAGGAACATAATGAATTTGAGACTCAGTAACCTAATCCCCTCAGTTGATGTGACTTGCTAATGGTAATTTTGATTTGCAGTGTTTGCTCTGAGTGATTCAAGTGATCTCAAATCAGCTTTCAGATCCACTCACAGCAATACACACACACACACACACACACACACAACACACACACACACACACACACACACACACACACACACACACACACACACACACGCGCGCGCGCGCGCACGCACACACACACACACGTACGCACACACACGAACAAACACAAACACACACAGACACACACACACACACACACACACACACACACACACACACACACACAGACTCACTCACTCACATACACGTATACCTGGTGTTTTGGAAGTGAAAAAACGAGGAATGATTCTTCTGTAAGGACAAAAAGAACTGAGAATGGTCCAGACGAAGGATCTGATAGAGAATCTGACACAGACTGCGAGAAACGAGGTTTATGGCAGAAACCACACCACTGGAGACAGAGGACAGGTGCATTATGACACCCCCCCCCCCACACACACACACACAAACGCATACACACACACGCGCGCGCGCGCACACACACACGCCCGCACACACAGAAACGTTCTGACCTACTCGCCCGTTCTACCAAACACACAACAAAGGAAGTCATTCAGATACAGTTTTTGTAAGCTTGACTTTCCTGTGGAGTGTCCATCAACAGGGGAGACAAGTCCTCACAACTTCATAACCTTTTTGTCTGAGCTCTGCCATTTTCAGTTCAAGGCGGCATGCTGAGCAGGGAGAAAAACAGTGTGAAACATAACACCCGAGTCGATTAGCTGGGGCTGGCTACAGTTTGTGCGAAACACACAAAACGTCATTGGCTGTCCTAAGTCCCGGATTGGTGGCGTGGAATACAACGCGCGATTTGATTGGTTGCGCGTGCTGGGTGCTTGCTGGCTGCTAGCAGTTGAACGTCTAGAATGGGTCAGGTCAGGCTCAAAAGAAAGTGGGTCACGTGCACCCCCCCCCCCCCCCCCCCCCCGAAAAAACAAACAAACCAAAACAAAACAAAACCCCAACAAAAAAAAAAAAACAAACAAAACAAAAAACAACACACATCACATTACTTTAAGCTATGTACGGATCAGCATTTCAAACAAAAAACTTTATGTCTATGCCACATCATTCTTTTTCATACACTTGGCATCTCTGGAATGAAAACCAAGCTTGTAACATCCTTTTTTTTGATGTCTTCTTGTTAGTTCTAATTGCTTTGTACTGGCTAGACACTTTGGTGTACTAGGCATTACTCATTTGGAATGATGGGCGTGTAATTGTCTAAATGTAAGAACAAGAGTTACCCCTACCTCTTTGTTACTTATCAACAAAACCTGTAGAGAGTCAATTTCGACACTATCATCTTAGTTTCTGGTTGCATTCTGGCGCGTCTGACCACACAAGACACCCATCCAGTAAAGGAAGTCCTGTTGTTAAAACTAACAGACAACAAAGCCATCTGCGTATTTCAAAACACCAGCGTTACACTTTTTATATCCTTACAGGTGATGAAGTTAGACTGCTCTGAAAGTGCATGAATTTCCCTTTTATTTATCAACCCCAGAATACCAAAAAAAAAAAAAAAATCAAAGCTACGAAAACCACATAAAAAAACTCCATATTGGCCCAAGGACTCAACAGAATAGACAGCCGGTGTCCACTATAGATGGTATTTACAACTCTGAAATCTCCCTAGCTAATAGCCAGACATCATCATCATCACCTCCATTATCAAACTATCTTCCACAGTCTGTCTTGATGTCACAGGGGCCAAGAACGTCTTCTGCAAAGTGAACATCTGGGGGCAGATATAATTGATCAGCATCATCATGATCACACATGGACCAAAAAGTCTTGAAACTTCTCTGCGGAAGATCACGGATGTGACTTTATTCTTCTATTCTTCCTGTCTCCTGCTTTCTCCTTCTCTAGCAAACAAGTGTGTGCAGGTGCGCATGCACTTCCGTGCATGTCCGCGCGCGCGCTGTGTGTGTGCATTTATATATCTTTATATATATATATATATGTGTGTGTGTGTGTGTGTGTGTGTGTGTGTGTGTGTGTGTGTGTGTGTGAAATTTTTCAATCAATCTTCATGGTTGTCACACAGACAGGAATTACAAGCACTTACAGATAGAGAGAGAGAGAGAGAGAGAGAGAGAGAGAGAGAGAGAGAGAGAGAGAGAGAGAGAGAGAGAGAGACAGACAGAGAGAGAGAGAGAGAGAGAGAGAGAGAGGGAGGAAGGGAGGGAGGTACATGACAACATGTACACAGCAAAGACAATCTAATGCCCCCTTTCTCCTCCCCCTCTCCGTCTTCCCTCATCCCACCCCTTCCCTCCCTGCATCATGAACTGCTCCCACCTTCCCCGTACACCCCTGTCCTCCACACACACACACACACACACACACACACACACACAACAGAAGTACACCCATACTTCAAGTCCTAGTCATTCTAATTCAGACAGAGAGCTGTATGTGAAAGGCAGGAGGGAGTAGAGTGTATGGGAGGCGGAACTGGGGCCAGCAAGAAAAATGAGGACGTTCGGTCCCCTCTGATCTCTCCTGTCTCCTCTCCAACTCTTATCTCTCTGTACAGGCTCACACCCCCTACCCCTCCCTCAGTGTATATCATTTGCCAGATGAAATTAGCTCACTCTTTTTTCCCATACTGTACACTCGCTGTTTCTGCCCTCTCCTCCCTAAAACACCTGCTAGTACAACAATAACCAGTGCGTTTCCTTCATTCTCTTCCCCTCCCCCCCTACTCTCATTTGTCCACGCAGACTCTCTCCTCACTCCTTCCCCTTCCTAAACATCCTTCCCACTTCCTCTTGACACCACTGACTAAGTGAATCTTGCAGTTATTTGAACTGACAACTGTTCCTTTCCTTTGTCTGTATGCACGTTTTTGCTGCAGACGGTTTTTTTTTTTTACCCTGGGAAAAGTGTTTGAGCTGTTCTGTGTGATTGTATTACATTGTCTAAATCATGTATCTAGGATAGAATCTTCTCTAAACGGATGAAAGAATGGGTAGTTTCTCTCCTTCCCACACTAGTATTCTTACAGGAACAACCTGCCTTGGCTTAAGGCTGCGTCAGACCATTTGACATAGGCTAGAACACCAAGGCTACATCAAAATGTTGTTGTGCTCTGCATAGTTATGTGGGCATTGTCTTCAGTTGTGATAAGCTCCTAGCATAACATTATCAGTCTCCAAAATCCCCCGAAGTCGGAGTGTGGCAGCCCATGTGGCGGGGTAATCAAAAACGGTCACACACGTAATGTTCTCATCCCCAGCTGATGCATTTGTACCATAGTGTTCAAGTACTTTGGCTGTTTTGATGATCCCTGGAGTCTTTTAGCCAGGGTACGACAACAACAACATTACATGAATAATGGCATCTTTCAAATATGTGTTTCTGTCTTGAGTGCATGTGTATACATACATACCAAGTAAACTGGATTACAAGCTTATCAATTTACACCTGGTCAGTACACTTGTGACATAGGACCAGTCATTATATTCCATCTACAAAACTGTCAGGATTTGGATGCCACAATTTCCCGATGGCTTCTGCACTTATCAGTGGATAGTGGTAGGAGGCACAGAGGACATAGCCTGCATTACACATGAGAAAGGTGGAAACTGGGAAGTTTACAGTCTTCTCAGAGCAGCAAGTGAGACATACAGAACGGAAAAACATTTCAGACGTATGGGAGCAGTGTCAACTGACAGCCTTTCTGGTGATAGACCAAAGAATCAAAGTTGGAAATAAGCTGCCTAAACACAAGAATCATTTAAAAGAGCCTGAATTTTAACAAGTAGACACATCTACATGTATAAACGGGATACGACTGAATATAAAGGGCTGTACCCCCAGTGCACCTGACAGGCCAGAACACGGAGCTGAACCATGAACTCCAGTCACTTCTTTACCATCTTCCCTTCCACCTTTGACAGCCACTACCCATCCACACACCTTCCAATATTCCCATTTTTTTTTCTTTCAGGATATAATGAAACAAGCAGTAAATGGCATTTGCTTTTTATTCGAATATACCTCAGAAGTAGATAAAGTTGAAATGAATGATTCCCTTGAACTAAACGGCAACCCCAAAGAGAAACCCAATAAAAGAGGACTCGAGTCAGGAGTGCAGTGAAGTCAAAGTAGTACATTCTAACTTAAATTGACTTAGTCTGCTACAGACCCTGTCACAAAGACTCCAGTCTCCACACCTCAGTTTGTTTCTCTCCCTTTCAACGCCCAGCCCAGAACTACCACGGTGCACATGCTTAGTGATAACTATCACTAGGAAAAGATGGCGAAACCAAAGTCGACTCTTTTGTTAGAGAGCTCTCTGGCAGAGAGGAGAATTCACTCTCACAGTATCAGTGCTTGGAAACCTTAGTGTTGGTTCGTATGTCGTCGGAAGACAGAAAAATGATTCTGAGCTGGGTTTTGTTTAGATGACTTGTGCTGACTTGTGCAGCAGGGATGACTATGCCTTTCCTTAACACTGCCAAGTTATTGACGCCACCACAACTGTTGGCACCGCCACTTTATCTTTGTGTTGCCTCCACACCCCCTGTGTATCTCCCCCCTCCCCCTCTATAAACGTGTACAGTGAACCAAATTTCTACGCTTGTGTCTTTCAAAGGAATCCCCACAGCTTACTCATTCTGGATAACAGCATTTTGTGTGTGTGTGTGTGTGTGTGTGTGTGTGTGTGTGTGTGTGTGTGTGTGTGTGTGCGTGCGTGCGTGCGTGCGTGCGTGCGTGCGTGTGTGTGTTGTGCATTTTGTGAGTATGTGTGTGAGAGAGTACCAGAGAAAGGACTGGACAAAGACTGAGAAACAAGCTGCATGGCAAAAACCACACACAGATCAGAGCCAAAGACCTGATAAGTCATGACCCTGAAAAGTACACATACACACACACACCCTGAAAAGTACACACACACACGCACACACACACACACACACACACACACACACACAGACAGACAGACAGACAGACACACACACACACACAGACACACGCACACACACACACACACATGCAACACATGGCATCGTTCCATTCTCTGCAAGACATACCAAACACACCATACAGAAAGTCATTCAGAAGTTTTGCGCGAACCTGACTTTCCTGTGGTGTGTCCATCAACAGGGGAGACAACCCCCACAGAGGAGTAAACAACGCTACAACTTCATAACCCTTTTTGTCTGAGCTCTGCCATTTTCAGCTCAAGGCGGCATGCTGAGCAGGAAGAAAGGCAGTGTGAAACACAACACCCGAGTCGATTAGCTGGGCTGGCTACAGTTTGTGCGAAACACACAAAACGTCATTGGCTGTCCTAAGTCCCGGATCGGTGGTGTAGAATACAACGCGCGATTTGATTGGCTGCGCGTGCTGGGTGCTTGGTGACTGCTGGGAGCTGAACATCCACACTGGGTCAGGCCAGGCTGAAGAGGATGTGGGTCACGTGACAGAAAAGTGGACACCCACATAACTTGAAGCCATGTGGGAATAGGGCAGAATTTCAAATAAATGCGTTATTTCTTTGTCACATCATTCTTTTTGATGAATTTGGCAACACACTAATGAAAAGACATAATAACAATACTTCATGATCCACATCATAGTTTTAGTTTCCATTTGTAATCGAGGCCATTCAACCAGACAGGACAAATGGCCAGTACAATCACACAGTAAAATAAGTCATTTTATCAAAATGGAAAACATGCTACTAATCCATTTAAACAGTTAAAGACATAAAAATTAAACTTCTGACATTTCTAAAGAAAATAAAGATAGGCCATTGTGAAGGATTTTAGCATGCTGCTTAGACAGAGAGAGAGAGAGAGAGAGAGAGAGAGAGAGAGAGAGAGAGAGAGAGAGAGAGAGAGAGAGAGAGAGAGAACTGCAAGGGCCATACCAGGGCTGTCAGCATGTTGAAGTCAAATCTCAAGCATGCTTAAAATACACATCTATGCAACTCATTAAAACATACCTCCTAAAACCGTATAAGAGATTTCATCCAAATGTTTCTTCCATAAAATCTCAGATCAGATAAAAAAAAAAAATGTTGATGTCTTTCTGAAATTAAAAAACACACACCAGAATTTGCTCCTGCATTCACCATCACCAAACTATATAATGAAATACAAAAGACGAAACAATACATGAATTTATATGAAAATTACATAAATGCACCAAAGGGGAAATAGACACAGCAGAATAGACAGCCGGTGTCCACTGTAGACTGTGTGAACAGTCTCTAAGCTAAAAGCCGGACAGCATCATTGTCACCCCCACTATCAGGATATCGCCCACATTCAGCACAAGTCTTGGAGGGGCCAATGCACGTCTTCTGCAAGTGAACTTTCTTTGGGCAGATGAAATTGATCAGTACTATCGATCAGACGTGGACCAAAAAAATTCTTGAAACTTCCTTGCAGGAGATCACTGATATGACTTGAGTCTCCTACACTCCCCCTGTCTCTTCTCTCTCTAGAACATGACTGAGTGCTTGTGTACACGCACACATGCGAGCGCGCACATGTGTGTGTGTGTGTGTGTGTGTGTGTGTGTGTGTGTGTGTGTGTGTGTGTGTGTTTGTGTGGTTTTTTACACATTTGTTCATCTGTACTTTTTTCACAGATATAACACACAAACAGAAATAACATACGCTCACAGCTAGTACACACACACACACACACACACACACACACACACACACAGAGAGAGAGAGAGAGAGAGAGAGAGAGAGAGAGAGAGAGAGAGAGAGAGAGAGAGAGAGAGAGAGCCAGCACTAGCACAATGACACTAACACAATACACTTGAAATTCCCTCTCCCCACATCATCCCTTTCCTCGTCGCATCACCTGCTGCTTCCCTTACCTTTTCCCTACTGTCCTATCCTCTGCACACTTGTGCAGGCATACAAAGATGCTAACACACACACACACACACACACACACACACACACACACACAGGCACTCTAATTCAGATGGACAGCCATGTGTGAAAGACAGAAGGGAGCAGGGTTTATGGATGTCAGAACTGGGGCCAGCAGGAGGCCAACTCGGGCCACACAAAAAATGAGGACATTCGGTCCTCTCTGATCTCTCCTGTCTCCTCTCCAACTCTTATCTCTCTGTACAGGCTCACACACCCTCCTCCCCCAGTATATATCACTTGCCAGTTGAAATGAACTCGATCCTTTTTTACACACTGTACACTCGCTGTTCCTGCCCTCCCTCCTCCCTAAATGTTATACGTAAAACATGTGACAGATAAAACAAACCGGTGTCTCTTTTCATTCTTCTCCTTTTGGCCATATTCTTCGTTCTCCACACATATCCTCTCCTCAGTCCTTTCCCACGCTAAACAATCCTCCTCCCCTCCTCCCTGCTGCAGTGTTCTTTTTACATCATTGACCGGGTGAACTGACTGTAATTTTTACTGTTAGTTCATTTCTTCTCCCTGTGTGCATGTTTTACTGCATACGAGTCTTTATCCCTTGGAAGTTTTTTTCTCCACTGTGCTGGCATCCCACTTCTTCCATTGGAGTACACCAAGTGTTAGATGGTTGTTTCTGCTGTTTTTGTGTGAAACGGGTAATCTGACATGAATAATGCCATCTTTGACAGATGCATTTCTGCCTTGAGTGTATGTGACACACACACACACACACACACACACACACACACACACACACACACGCGCGTGTGCGCGCGCGCACACACACACACACTAACGTATCGATTTATATACATTACATGTTGACTTGCAACACAGAACCAACCTTTATGTCCTGTCATCGTCTGTATTCTCTCTGCTCTTTTCTCCAATTCCCATGCCTACTCATAGCTGTCTGTCTGTCTCCCCTTCTTCTCCTTCTTTCACTTCAACTCTGAGATGCCTCAACCTCAAAGCTTTCAATCTTCTTGTCCATTCTCCTCTTTCCCCCTTATTTCGTCTCAATGCATACACTTAAAAGATGGACGAATGTACTGCCTCTTACTTCTTTGCATTTTTTCCCTGTTATTGGAGTTTGTGTTACCTAACTAACAAAACCCCATTCCTTTCTCAGTCACACTTTCCCCTCTCGGATTTTCACTGGATCCTTTAGCTCTTCCTCTCTCTGTGCATCACTCTCTTTCACTTCAGTTCTACACGCTCGTGTCAGCTTCCTTCAGTCTTTCTATCCATATCCTGCTTCGGCTTTTCTCATCGGCGGTCACCCCCGACCTTTCTCTCCCCTCACCCCCTCTCTCCTTGCTTGGAAGCATTTTTTTTCAACAACCCCCCTTCTTTTCTACTCTTTCTTTCCTCTCCATTATATCTTCTCTGTCCCCTGTCCTCTCCCTCCTTTCCCCTAGCATAAGCATACCTACCAAAAAAAAAAAAAAAAAAATCTTTCTCGCCAGAGTTTTGCTTGCACTCTCCCCTATGTCTTATCTCTTACTTCCACTTGCATAATCGTGCACCCCACCCCATTCCC
The DNA here is from genome assembly GCA_016801955.1 of Conus betulinus. NCBI lineage: Eukaryota > Metazoa > Mollusca > Gastropoda > Neogastropoda > Conidae > Conus > Conus betulinus. The sequence goes on along the minus strand of JADBJO010000043.1, from coordinate 515,887 downwards.
TCTCTCTCTTCTAACTTCTTCGCCATTCTTCCTTCATCCTGCCCCCCCCCCCCCCCCCCCCCCCCCCCCCCCCCTTTTTTTTCCCCTTTACATCAACACATCTCATTTACCCTTATTTACCCCTTCTCTCAGCCTTTTCTTCTACTCTCACTTACCCCCCCCCCCCCCCCCTCCCCAATTCTCATCTGGTACCAATCTTCCTCTTTAGCCCTGCTGCTTCCTTTGCACCCTTTCTTCCTATCTCGCCTGTTTTATAATTCGTCTGCTCAGGTCTTCCTTTCCCTCACCTTATTCCCCAACTTTACCTGTCGGTCACTTCTCTTGCTATCATCCTTTTCACCTTTTCGCTCAGATCTTCGGCCGTGTTTTATCACTTAACTCCTCCTCCCTCTTCCGTTCAACCTCATTTTCAACCGCTTTCACGTCATCTTTAGCACACACTCTCTCTCAAATCCCTAGTTTCCACCTGATCACTCTCTACGAACACATTTTTCTGTCTCTGTCTGTCTGTCTTTGTCTCTCTCTCCTATTGTTTTTGTCAGCAACTCCCATACACTCATTTCCCAACTTTTTCACTTCTTCTTATTGCTCCACTCTCCCCCCCCTCCCCATTTTCTCTACCTCCTTCCCACCTTTTCCTTTCCCAACCCCCCTATTTGTGGTGGCAAAAGTGATTTATTTTGAAGGGACCATTTTTAAAGTCACAACTTCGCATTTTGTGCTGCAAGCTTTGTCAGTTGACCAGACGCAAGACGTGAGAAAGGCCAATAAATATTACCACCCATGGGCGTTTCGAGGTTTTGTGTTTTCATGTTAACAATTTCAATGTTCCATCGCCAAAGCACTGTCAGAATATAAATGCCACAATTCCCAGATGGCTATTGCAAATTTGAAAGGACAGTGGTGAAGGGGGTGGGTGGGGTTAAATCAAGTATCATATAGGTGGAAACAGAGAAGTCTACATATTTTCCAGAGCAGCAGTTACGACATACAGAATGGAAAACATTTCAGACATATGACAGCAGTATCAACTGGCCATTTTTTTTTTACACCCCCCTCCCCCAAAGAATCAAAGTGAGGAAAATCTGCCTAAATATAAGAAACATTCAAAAGAGTACGCATATTACATGCTGACATAGGCACATGTATGCACATATGTACGTGCCCCACTGCTGGTCACAGACCTACGCAAAAAAATACTATGAAATGAAAGACAGCATCTAGAGTAACCAGAACATGACAGAACAGAAAGAGTTGTCTCCAGTGCACCTGACAGGTCAGAACAAGGAGACATAACATGACCTCCCATCATTTCTTTACCATTTTCCTTCCATTTCCAATGATCGCCGCCCATCCACACACCTTCCAGTGTTCCTATTTTTTTCTGTCACAGGAAATAATGAAATAAGCAGTGAAGAACCCATTTCTTTGTTCAATTATGCATAAGAAATGGATAAAGTTGAAACGAGTGATTTCCATAGTAAATGGCAACACACGAGGAGAAACCCAATAAAAGAGGACTCGAGTCATGAGTGCAGAGAAGTCACGGCAGTGCATTCTAACTTTGATTGACTTAGTCTGCCGCAGAATCTGTCTCAAAGACGCCAGTCTCCACAGTGTCAGAAAGGGTCACACCTCAATTTGTTTCTTTCCCCTTCCACGCTCAGAACTACTGCAGTGCACATGTTCAGTGATAACCATCGGCAGGAAGAGATGGGAAACAAAAGACGACTCTTGTCAGAGAGCTCTCTGGCAGGGGAGGGAATTCACTCTCACAGTGTTGGTGCTGGGAAGCCTTAGGGTTGATTGGTATGTCATCTATAGGCAGGAAATGAGTTTCTGAGCCGGGTTTCTCTTCGCATTACTTCTGCTGCCTTGTGCAGCTGGGACGACTATGGGGCGATGCACTGTCTCGCCCCAACGCTGCCAAGTTATTGACGCCACCACAGCTGTTGACACCGTCAGCTTATCTGTTTTGTGCTGCCTCCTCGCTCCCTGTGTATCCCCCCCCCCCCTCCCTCCTCTCTCTCTGACATGAATGCACAGTAAACTAAAACTTTAAAGCTTGTGTCATTTCACGTGAATCTTCACAGCTCACTATTTGCAGATAATGACATTTAGTATAAGATCCTTACACAAATAGCCTATATGAGTAAAATTACAAGCATGCACATACAGATGTCTAAACATATGAAAATGCACTTTCCACCACAGAGAAACCCAGATGTCGTGATAATTGACTTGTGGCTTCTCTCCTAAACTTGGGTTTCTACTCTGAATGTCAAAGAGACACGTTTTCTTCTTTTGATAGAAAAGAAGGGTTCTTTCGTGAACCCAGGGGACTGTTAGGCGATCGTCATACATAGAAGATTTAAAGTAACAGGTTTTCGGAAGAGACCCGTTAAAGTGATAAAAAAAAAACTCAAGTCCTAAAATGAACCTGCTGCCTGACCGCTTCACGAAAAGAGGTGGAGAGAGCTGAAGGATCTCTAAAGTAATACAGGACTCTATAAAACAGAGTCTACAGCACACAGAACAAATGACCAAAACGTGTGTGGGTGCGCACATGCGTATGTGTATGCATGTGTTCGTGTGTGTACCTTTGATTTCTCCTCTCTCCTCTCTCTTTCTCTCCCCCCCCCCCTCTGTGTGTGTGTGTGTGTGTGTGTGTGTGTGTGTGTGTGTGTGTGTGTGTGTGTGTGTGTGTGTGTGTGTGTGTGTGTGTTTAACTATACACGACAGTCAAATAGACAAATGGAGAGAAAGAACTGAAAATCCTGAATTAAAAAAAAAATACGTCCCGGGACTGAGTCAGTAGGAAGAAAATCTAGGTACAGCCCGACAGCAGAAGAATCTCCAGAGAAGACCCCCCCCCCCCCACACACACACACCAGACAAGTGTTTTGGCCCTAAACTCCGGACACTCTAAGAGGGCCCGGCCACATCCAGGTATGAATCCCAATTGTATTTATGCTGGTAGAACTGTTTTTCTCTCCGGCGCTGCCAGGATATGAACCAGCACCTTTCAGCTAGGTAGGCGTCTCAAGGTATTACTTCTCCAGCTGGATGTCCTAACATGTGGCTGTTGGACACCTGTTCCAGGTAAGAACATCTTTATCTTTTTAAGCTCACCTTTGTTCCCTCTCGACCAGATCCAATTGAAACTCTTTCTGAAAATGCAAAACTTTTTTTTTTCGAACATCGTTATCTGAGCAGACGGTTAGAACATAGCTTTTAGAGCGACATTGATAGCAGGCTCGTGTAAGTCGTCAGTATTGTGGAACCAGACCATTGAGTACATTGTACATAAGTACAACGCTGTTACAATCTAGCTGTAGTAGCAGTATAACTCATTTAGCATGTTGCTCTGAGGCTGATATGGAAGAA
>JADBJO010000043.1:505000-507500 GCA_016801955.1 Conus betulinus | reverse complement strand
GGGCCACAAGAAAAATGAGGACATTCGGTCCTCTCTGATCTCTCCTGTCTCCTCTCCAACTCTTATCTCTCTGTACAGGCGCACACACCTCTTCCCTTGGTGTATATCACTTGCCAGTTGGAATTAGCTCACTCCATTATCCACACTGCACATTCCCTGTTCCTGCTCTCTCCTCTCTGACTGTTTTATGTAAAACACGTGGTAATTCAAATAAAGACCATTTTCCCCCCATTGTCCTCCCTTTAACCTTATTCTTAGTTGTCCATCACAATTTTCTCCTCATTCCTTCCTCTGTCTCAACAATTCTTCCACCTCCTGCTGCATGTTCTTTACATCACAGACCGAGTGAACTTGGCAGCAATTGTAACTAATAGTTCGTTTCCTCTGCCTGTGCGCACGTTCTGCTTTTCATGAGAATTTACACTGGGGATTTTTTTTTTCTCCACTTATTTCTCTGGGGTACACCATGTGGCGGATAGCCGTTTCAACTGTTTAGTGTGACTGTATTGCATTGTACTAGTCATGTACCTTGGACAGGTGAAAGAAATGGTAGTTTCTCTTTTTCATGAACGCAACCGCGTTTTCAATGAATTGTGTTTCCATCACCAGTGTATGTGTATGCACATGCAGTAAATGAATTTTATTGCCAGCTTATTGATTTATACATTTCTATTGACTTTCGACATATAGAGAATCTTTGTGTTCCCATCAACAAGCACTATCAGGATTTGAATGCCACCATTCATGGATGGCTATTGCTCTCATCACTGGACGGTGGTGGAGGGAAGGCACAAAGAACATAGCCTGCAGCAAACGTGATATGGGTGGAAACTGCCAAGTTTTACAGATTTCTCACAACAGCAAATATGAATACAGACTAGAAAACGGACATATGGGAACACAACAAAACATTACAAAGACCCTGCACACAAGCATGTTTACATAATGAACATGTATGCACATATCTACACGCTCCCTGTTGATCACAGACCTTTGGGAAGAGTACCATGAAATGCACAATGGTCTTAATAATGAAAAGAATGTCACTGGAAAGAAAGGGCTGTGTCCCCAGTGCACCTGACAGGCCAGAACAAGGAGACGTACCACGAGCTCCTATCATTTCTTTACCATCTTCCTTCCACCTCAAACGGCCACCACCCTTCCACACACCTTCCAATGGTCCTATTTTTTTTCGGTCACCGGAAAAAATAAAATAAGCAGCCAAAGGCATTTTTTCCCCTCCAAATTTGCATCAGAAACGGATAAAGTAGAAATGAGCGATTCCAGTATTGTAAACGGCAACCCCAAGGAGAAACCCAAAAACGAGGACTCGAGTCATGAGTGCAGTAAAGTCACAGCAGTACATTCTAACTTTGATTGGCTTAGTCTGCCACAGACTCTGGACCCATGACTCCAGTCTCCACAGCGCCAGAAAGGATCACACCTCAATTTGTGTCTCTCCCATTCCTCTCCCAGAACTGCTGCAGTGCGATGCTTGATGATAACCATTGGCGGGAAGAGATGGGAGACAAAAGGTGGTTCTTTTTAGCAGAAGGTTTTTCAAGCAGAGAGGAGAGTTCACCCTCCCAGCATTGCTATTTCCAAGCTTTTGGGCTGGTTGGTATGTCATCGATAAGCAGACAATGAGTTTCTGAGCGGAGGTTTCTCTTTAGATTACTTCTGCTGTCTTGTGCAGCTGGGACGATCTGGGGGGATGTACTGTCTCGCCTCAACGCTGCCGAAATACTGGCGCCACCACAACTGTTGACACCATCGCATTGTCGGTGTTGTTGCGCCACTTCCTTCTCCACCGTATACTCTCTCTCTCTCTCTCTCTCTGTACAGGCATAGCGATCCAAACTTTCCAGTTTGTCCCACCTCAAGCTAACATCACAGCTAACAACGTTTGAGTCACGGCATCCAGTGGAGCATTCTTACACGTGCATACGAGTAGCTCCATAATCACGCGTACGCAGACAGATAACCAAGGACATGAAAACGCACTCTCCACTTCAGAGAAACTAGACATCATGAAAGGTAACTCGCGGATTCTCTCTTCACACCGAGTGTCTAGTCTGAAAGCTAAAGTGACACATTTTTTTTTCGGATGGAAAGGAACTATTCTATCGTGATCCTTGTGACTGCCAGATGATATTTATAGACACTGGATGTGAAAGAAGATATCTGAGATGAAATCCACAACGGTGATAATGAACGCAGGTTTTCAATGCGAAACTAGAAAATAAAAAGCAGTAATCTGCACTGTAGAGATACAGTTACTAACGGGTTTCTTTTACATTACCAGTTCCGATGATACCATTTTGCTTTATCAAAAATTTGAGTGACTGGCTCATAGAAAGCACTGTGGTCTCCACAGGTGCTTCTGGTCATACAGCGCAGTCTACACTACACAGCCATTTTTGAAAGTGCAAAAATGAAGGGTACAGTTTTTGATTTTGGGGAAAGAGAGTTCTACAGGAACCTTAAGAAAAAGAAAAGC
>JADBJO010000043.1:492500-500000 GCA_016801955.1 Conus betulinus | reverse complement strand
TGTACACCCAAAATAGTAAAGTCCACTGTGTGGTAGGAAGAACCAGCGTAACTTTTCTTCTCAGAGGTCGGGGAAAGAAGAGACAGAGAGAGAGAAGAACCTGTAACAGTGACCACAGCGATAACAATTATCAAAAGCACGAAACACCTGTCCAGTGCCAACTGAGATACTCTTTCTCATAAAAAACATGCTGACATTAGGAACAAAAAGCGAACAAGAAAACGGCCACTTATGTGCTACAATCACTTTGTTCCCTTTTGTCTTACCATTGTTATGTTTGCTTTGGTGCTACCATTGTTTTCTCCCCTTTGGTGTTATTTTTTGACCTTGGTAATATAATTGTTTTGTTCTCTTTAGCGTCACCATGTTTTCGCGCTTTGTGATGTCATCGCTGTTTCGTACCCTTCGATAGTACCATTGTTTTGCCTCCTTTGGTGTTACAATTGTTTTGACTTTTGACTTTTCCAGTGAAACAATTATTCTGTCCTCTGTGCTGTAACAATGATTTTGTCCCCTGTGGTGTTACCATTGTTATGTCCCCTTTGCTGCTAACTCTGCTTTGTCCCCATTGAAATTACCGTTGTTTTGTCCCTTTTTGTTGCAGAAGATCTCTTCTATTACAGTAGTTCAATCTTCACGAGTGAAAAGTTCAATCGCTACACAACACGACACTAACAAATGGGCCAGATAGCTTCTCCCTGAAACAAAATCACATTTTAATGAAGCGTTCAAAAGACACATCTAAAATCAGAACAAATCCTGCCGCCAAAAGAAAGACAAGTCAATGATAGCCAAAGTGAATGAAAGATGAGGTCAGCTCGCAATCAACAATATAGGATCGAAAGGCCTCGTAGAGACCTGCTTCTAAAGATTTTTGATGCCTAGCTTTTTGTCCCTATCTGATCACCCCTTCCACGCCCGGAACTGTAGCAGTGCGTTTGCGCAGTGACACATCATGAAGGAGGGACAACGGGAGAGGAGGCGGGTGGGCGTCTTCTATCCGGAAAGCTCAAGCAGAGTTCAAGTTTTAATCGCTTCGCGCTTGAGAACCCATTGATGGATGGTGAGCTGGGCTGACCGATTGGCGACTGCAGGTCTGCTGACCCGCCGGTGACTTGCTGTTTTAGCGCGCAGAGTGGAAACAAATGACAAGCTTTCTTTGTGCTGAACTTTCGTCCTCGCTGACCGGGTCGGCACGGTAAACCCGCTATCTCCTGTGTCTTCTGTTTCTGTCTGCCTTCGAAATGGAGTGCGCGAGTGTGTGACTCGGGTGACATAAAAGGGGGGGGGGGGGGGGGGGGGGGGGGGGGGGGGGAAGAGAGAGAGAGAGAGAGAGAGAGAGAGAGATCAGAACTCAGAAAACTTTTATTCGATCAAGAATTGACATTTTAGGCAGAGTCTATTCTTCCAATATGTCCTTGCTAAGCTAAGCCATGCAATGACATTTAAAGACCAGAAAATGAAAAGAAATATGAACAAAAAAATACAGGCACATAGGATTATAGAGTACACGATTCACATACACACGCATTTGTATGCAAAAGTTTGACAACAGCATGCATATATAAGCAATCGTAAGATGCAGACAAAAACAACAAAATGGGGGCGGAGGTGGGGACGCGAGACAGGGGAGGATGGGGGTGGGTATGTGGTGTGTGGCAGCGCGGTTGGGAAAGGAAGATAAAAGGGTGATTAATTTAACAGTACAAGATGCCAATGTTTGCTGCGTATTTGTAATTGCTGGTGAGTTCGCGACAGGATGATGATAATAATGGTGATGGCACTGGCATGAAACATAAGACAGTATTCTCAGAGAAGCAGTTTTCCTCTCTGAGAAAGGACAGTTAGTGGTATCATTTCTTGACATAACTAGCACGGTAACAACGCACACATCTGTATTTTTTGTGAGTAATATACGCGATAGCTGCAAAACACCTCTGTGGGACAGTGTAATCTACGTCAAAGAGACTGAACTATATTTCGAAGGTCTTTTTTGAAGGTGTGCAGTGAACGGCACAATTTCAGGCTTGGGGGAGAGCGTTCCAAACGGCTGAACCTGAAAATGCAAAGCTAGTTTTGAACATGTCTATCCAGTACGTGGTGGAATATAATTTAAGACCCATATCAACATGAGGCCTTAGTACGTAAATCTCTGAGTCATTGTGCGCCCAGGTAACTTCATACATAAGTGCAGCTTTGTTGAAATCTAGATGTTTTGCAGCGGTAGTATGTTTGATTTAGCCTGCTTTTCGGAGGTTGATAAGGAAGAATCTGGCAGCATTATGTTTGCAGCTCTGCTGTACACTAAATCTAGTTTTCTATGGTGAATTTTTGCTGCACAGTCCAAGACTACAGATGCATATTGATGTGAGAGAGACAGTGAGCCTGGAAAAACAATATTCGAACGTTTGTATCTGTGTAAGGCTTCAGCTGATTGAGTATGAAGAGACTGCGAGCCAGCTTGTCAACGAGAGATTCAGTGTGGGACTGCCACTTTAGTTCCTCGTCACTCCTAGTTCTATTACGTTGCCATCTAAAGTCAGACTGAGACATAGAGTTTCTTTTTGGTGAGAGAGAGAGAGAGAGAGAGAGAGAGAGAGAGAGAGAGAGAGAGAGAGAGAGAGAGAGAGAGAGGAGGTGTGTGTGTGTGTGTGTGTGTGTGTGTGTGTGTGTGTGTGTGTGTGTGTGTGTGTGTGTGTGTGTCTCTGCCCGTCTGTCTCTGTCTCTGTTCGTCCGTCTGTCTGTCCCGCTCTTTCTCTATTTCCCCTTCTCCGTCTCTCTCCCTGTCTCTGTCTCTCCCTCTCTTTCCCTTCCTCTTTCTCCGTAACAGTGTGTGTGTGCATGTGCGTGTGCAAATGTGTGTGTGTGTGTGTGTGTGTGTGTGTGGGGGGGGGGTGGCGTGTGCGTGTGTGCAGTGTGTGTGTGCGTGCGTGCATGTGTGGGTGTGTGTGCGTGTGAGTGTGCATGCGTGTGCGTGCGCGCGCGAGCGCGCGTGTGTGTGTGTATGTGTTAAGAACTTGCTTTTGCATGCTCTTGTGAAAAAGGCAGAACCTTTAAGGGCCAAAATCTACAGAAAGTGAAAAATTTAATACACGTACACATACCAAACTACATCTTGTTGCTAGGAATTAGCACGCGAATAAACAGGTACAGAATTGTGCTGGCAGTTCACCCGACATACCACAATATAGTATACCAGTCCAGTGATATAATATAATGTGTCAGCACCAAAACCAACGTGTCAGTTTAGAAACCTGACGTCTCAGTCCAGAAAAATGACACGACATGCCAGAAAGTGAAATGAGAGACCAGGTAATGACGTGATACGCTAAACAAAAAGTGATGTCGTTACAAAATCAAATAAGATTCGAGAAAAAAAAGTGATAGGAAAGAAAATTGTATTGGGTATTTATATAGCACCTATCCTCGGTCACAGACCAAGCTCTAAGCGCTTTACAATAAACACACGATAACAGTAAGTGACAATTTTTTGTGGCTTGGTAAGAAATACCAGGCGGCTATCTTCAATCTACATCAATTTTGCCAGGGCAGCGGGGAACCCCCCCTGCTCTTTTCGATTTTCAACTGCCGTGGGTTCTTTAACGTGTGCAGGGGCCAGGAAGGCACACGGGTCTGACTCGCTTATAGTCCCCATCCGATGGACTTGACGTTCAGTTCGATTTGGTCTTAACCACTCTGTCCACCGTTCTTCCTAAAATACAACGACAAGCTAGGGCAAAAAAATGATGGACCAGAACACGAGAGTGAAAGACCAGAGAAAGAACGACGGGTCAGAAAATCAACGTGAGACGCCAGTAAACAGCGTGACAGTCTTAAAAACAAATGATGTGGCAGGTTAGTAAATGACGTGAGAGGCGAGTAAATGACATGTCAGGCCAAGTAATGACGTCAGAAGCGAGTAAACGACGTGATAGGAGTGAAAAGATGGCCAGTAAATAACGGCCAGGAAATAACGTGGATGGCGGGGAAAAATGAGGTGAGGGGCCAGTACATGACGTGCCCAGGTCAGAAAATGATCAGGCAGGTCAGAGAGCCGGCGGTGCAGGCCCATCAGACGGAAGGGGGGGGGGGGGGGGGGGGGGGGGGGGGGGGGGGGGGGGGGGGGGGGGGGTCGCCCAGTTTCTTTTTGCTACCATCATCACTGCTCTAAAGACCCGGTTCCATCCATACAGCTCCGTGCCACTTTCCACCGCCCCCTCACGTATCTCACTTAAACAGCAACAACAACAAAAAAAAAAGACCCTAGCATTGGACAGACCAGTCCTGTCTCCACACACATCGAGATAAAAGAGCTGTGCGACGTTTTAAAGGATGACTGCCACGGAGACAGGGTAGGGTGGAGTGGGGGGAGCTCATAGGATGGGGGTGAAGGAATTTGGGGGGTAGGGGTAGGACTGAGAGCTCGCAGAATGAAGAAGAAAAAAAGAGCTAGGAAGAAAAATGACACGTGAACAGGGACGGGGGTGCAGTCGGAACAAAACGCTCAATCCCAACTGTAATCGATGGAGCTGGCAAGAGAGCGGGCGTTAAAAGAATGGCTTCGCCACTCTACTGGAAAGAATTTGCATTTCAATTGGATTCCCTCCCGTCCCGCCCCCCCCCCCCCCCCCACGCTTTTCTCACAAACTGCGAACTGTAGCTGTGCGCATGCTTAACACTGCCCCTAGGCACAAGTGAATTGTGACAACAAGGTAGTCGACGTGGAAACCGCACTCCATTTTGTAACCGTGTTTGAAGGCTGCAGAATCGACGGACGCTTTTGCTGGTTTTTTTTTTTTGTCAATGGGGAGGAAAGGGTTCAGTCCATTTCACGGCTTGTATGGAGGCACTTGGTGCTGGAATGACCTGCGGTTTACACAATGATCAGTCTTGTGACTTTCATTTTGACTCGGAAGGTCACTACGAGAGCGCTACTGGTGTAAAAGAGCCTTCGTTCCGGAAGGTCCATAATGATTCTACTGCCATTTCAGCTTGGCTTTGCCCGATCTACAACCCCATCATTACAACCCCCTTTCCACTCTCTCTCCCCACCCGCTCACCAATCTTATAAAAAATGCACTGATCACAGAATGGCCGTTGCGTGGAATAGCCCACTTTCTGTCTGTCTGCATGCGCCAAAGGCGTGTAACACACTGATTCCACTGGCTGCAGAATGCTGCGCCACGCGAGCTGACGAGTTGTAAATTGTGCATGACCCAACAATAACGAAGCACGGGAACGGCCCATATGGCATTATCATCGTCGTCATCTCCCATCCTCTGTCAAGTCTATGAACAACACTTCTTTTTCTTCTTGAGCGTTCCAGTATCTGGTAGCGTGTGAACTCGTTTTACCCTGTTGGGATACTCACACTATACTCGAGAGTATAGTCAGTTCACTCCTACTTCGTTGAGTGCAGAAATTTGTGGGAAGAAGTTGTGGAAAAAGATAGATGAAAGGTATGGTAGACAGAAAGGACAGCAGACGATAGTACAGCAAAGGAGGAGACAAAGAGGTACTGAGAGCGAAACGAAAAGGGGACATTACTAGCACAGAATGTCCAGAAGGATGGGGGACTAAGACAAAGGAAAGGGTTCTACCAGTGTAAGGGTAGAGAGAACGTTACAAACGCCGAAAGTAAGAACAACACTTATTTTTGACGTTTGTAACGTTCTCTTACCCTTACAATGCTAGCACCGTTTCTTTTTCTTCTTTCCTTTCCCTTTTCTTCTTTTTTCTTTCCCTTTTGTTCCTTCAGTTGACTGTCTAACAGAAACGAGTGGAATACAGACCACAGCTGATGGTCAAGAGGAGAAGGGAGAAAGAAAACCCTTCTGAATGTATGATAATACTGTGGCCACAAAATATCCCTGCTTCTGTGGACTGGCGCACCAACAGCTGTTAACAGAACGTTACATGGAGAACAGTTTAAAAAAATAGCTGTTAGGTAATATTTTTCAAGATTCAAGCGTCACTGCAGATATTTCTGCTAAACCCGAAGGAGTTACTCTGCTTTGAAAAATCTTTCGTGCTGGTTCTCTCGAACACGTTGTGTGGGTGCCTATGAGAGTGACTGACCTAAGCCGGTCATATCTGACGGACAGACGTGAAATACAAGCACTGAAGTGAAGAGAACAGACAAAAGCTCCAATTATAGGCCTCAGCTCCGCTTTGCCCCCCTGCCTCATCAGCAGGGATGTGGACACCTTCCCATCTCTCCGTGTCTTCCTGCCTCTTACAAATAACCACGCGCCAAGATCAGGTTCCCTTGAAAGCAGCTCGGTACAGCAGGCAGGTGAGGTGGAGAGGATGACTGATGGTCAGAGCCAGGAGACGGAAGGAAAAGGAGAAAACAGGCCGACACGAGGCGGGGATGGGAATCAGACGATACCGACTTTGGTATTCCTGATTGACGGAGTCTGCCGGATCTGAGAGACCTGACTGGGCCTCAGGGCCGGAAAAGGATTCCTGTTCCCCTGCTTCCTCGCCTCCGCCGTGACCAAGCTGCCGCAGCGCGAGTTCCATGAGAGGAATGGGTAAGTGGAGAACGGCGGGGAAAGATGAGGCGTTTCAGTGAGTGCTGTGGAAGCTGTGTGTGTCCCTTTCCTCTCCCTCCGTCCCCCAGGGGCACCTCACCCTCATCCCTCGATCCCCTACGCGCCTTCACAGAGCAGCTCAGTCGCGATATAAAAAGGCGCCCAGAAAATTAATGGCAGATATCTGATATCCTTTTGCCACCGTCATTCATAACGTTGATGGGGGGAGAAAACGATCAAGAATGTCCACCTCCCAACCCCATTCCGTCTTGTAAGAGTGAAGATGTGATAAAAAAAAAAAGACTGGGCAGCCCCCCACCCACCCAAGGAGATACAAGAAAGGGGGGACAAGCTGACGGCTGACAAAGACACAGCCAGAAGGGGGTGCACTTCAACCTGCACAGAGGCCAGCCAAAAGGAGAGGCTTCCTCGATCCCTGTCAAAAACCGATGCTTGCCGAGGTTAGAACATCGAATAAAAACATTCCAATCCCGTGGCCTTGCCAGAGATGATGCTTCCAAGAGAGCTGAACCACAGATTGTCCTGCTTCTCTCCCTTTCCATGAACAGATCTGCTTCAGTGCACGTCCGTCAGGAGGAAGAGAAGGATCGTTTGTCTTTATAAAGACAAGGTGACTGAGTGAGTTTGAGTGAGTTCTTTCTACATGTACATCCATTGTCTTTATAAAGACAAGGTGACTGAGTGAGTTCTGCTTCTACATGTACTGCTGACATCCGTGCCATGCACATCATGACTTGACTTCCTTTCCCAGTTGACAGCTAATTTAGGAGAAAGAGTAAAAAACACGGGCAGTTCTCCAGTTTCAAGATTTGCTTGTTTATGTCTGTCCATGCCAGAATTGACTCGTTTGTCCACGTTCCTCTTGGCGGTTCGCTAACATTATTTTACGATTTGTTTAGATTTCCGCCTGCTGTCGTCTCACTTTGCATACATACATACATAC
>JADBJO010000043.1:467500-485000 GCA_016801955.1 Conus betulinus | reverse complement strand
CCTGGACGTGAGTATTTTCTTTCTAGCTCATGTTGAGTTTGACGATTATCTGAACTGAACACAAATATGAATGGAACTTCTCGGAAAGATGAAGGATGGGTTTTTTATCCACAATATCATTACTCTTTGTTTTCTCTCTCTCTCTCTCTCTCTCTCTCTCTCTCTCTCTCACACTCTCTCACAGAGTGTCTTTTCTGAATCAAAATTCCCATAAAGCGAAAAGCCGCTGAGTAAGGGTAAAAAATGAACAGAGCAGACCCAAGGTTTCCGTTGTTTCCCCCTCTTCTCTTTTCTCTGTAGTGACATTATGGGACGCCTCTTCACCCCTCCTTGTGTTGGCTTCCATTTCCAATGATCACACATGGTCAGCAGGTCAGAGCGTTTGCATGCTTTCTGTCTCCATGTCTGGTTCTCTCTCTGTGTCTCATTTATAGGGCATGTACGCCTGACCTAGTGTTGGCGCGTTCAAGAAGCTGTCTGTCTGTCTCTGTGTCACGTGTGCGCTGATTTTTTTTCTCACAATCTTTTTTTTTTCTGAAATGTGTTCTCTTTCAATATTGTTTCCTTTTATTAACAAATTTCATGAATGTACATTTCCATGTTAAAAAAAATTGTAATGCTGTTTTTGTAACAGCATTTTCGTTTTCTCAAGGCCAGATGAAATAAAAGCTACCCCAGAGCTGATTCCGTTTTTCACTCAATAAAAATTTATCTCTCTGTCTCTGTCTCTCTCTCTTTCAATTGACGAAACGTTTTCGAATCCTTTGAAATACATTAAACTTGTACGAGGGCAAGCATAGAATGTTCAAGTCTGCAAAAAGTAGGAAGTTTAATGCTAACCGCACTTTTGTGAAAACACACTGACTGGGGACAAGCCTTTGAAACATGTAATGACAAGATTCAGGCCTGTTGTTCTGGAAAGTGCATATGGCTCTTTCTGTCACAGATTACATCATAGAACAGGAGTGATGTAAACACATTGCAGAAAGGAAGAAAAAAAAATGCAGTGTACTCCGTGCTATGCTGTCTTGTCCAATGCAGAGTAAAGGACAGAACATCAAAAGGCTAAGAGGGCAGTCAACTGCTCGAGATGAACAATGCCCAGAGCACGGCATCATTGAAGACGGGGCCCACCCCTCTCTTTCCACCGCCTTTTCTTCCCCGAGTCGAATCAGGCACCTGTTTACTGCTGGCAGGACAGGCGGTGTTTACAAACCTTAACAATTCGGCCCCATCAGAGAGATTTGAACTCACGGTCGTCAGCTCCTGATCTGAATGCACTCAAAAGGGTCGACTTCACAGACACATCAAATATTCGAGCTAGTGTCACGTAACTCTCCTTACTGACTGACACTACTTAGTAGTCCTATTCAGGGACAAATTGCCCGAAATCTTTCAATTCATTTTTCTTTTTTTGAATGCCTTCTGATTAGGATTGTCAGTAGTTGTGTGCCACCATGAGCGTAATCAACTTGTACCCCATCATGAGGGGTGATAGCATAACAATAATTACATTGAGTCTCTCTCTCTGAGTCTCTCTCTCTGAGTCTGTCTCTCTCTCTTAGTGTCTCTTTCTTTCTTTCTCTCTGTAGGTGTGTCCTAAAGATGCGTGAGGGGAGCACTAAAACCAGGAAAAGACAGATTTCCATCAGCTGCCTGCCACAGGTCCAGTCTCCTTTCTCCTGGCAGCAAGACACCACCCATCAGCCTTCCTCTCCTGTTGTTGTCCTCCTCACCACAACTGACAAGTAAGAGGATTCAACACAGCAGCAGCAACAGCAGCAGCAGCAGCTACAGCAACAACAACAACAAAAGCTATCATCTCCATTTTTTTTCACAAGTCAAAAAGAATAAAAGGATAAGGAGACGATGCTAAAGTGGATGACTCCTGATGCAGAGAGAGAGAGAGAGAGAGAGAGAGAGAGAGAGAGTAGGGTGGTAGGGGGGGGGGGGGGGGGGGGGTAGAGGAGCAGATGGGGAAGGAGTGCTACAAGATGAACGATAAGCCATGTCTAAAAGCGGCAAGATCGGGACATTAATTCTTAAAATTGATCGACACAAACTGCCCCAGGCCACATTTCGCACTCAGTCTTCGCCCTGATGCTTGGAAAAAAATGGACTCGTCTTTTTCATTCAGCTATAGCATTTAGAGCCTCCCCCACCCTCACTTTGCTCCACTCTTCCTCTTCCACGATCGGAACTATTGCTTTTATCGCGCAAGCTCAGTGATATGCAACAATCGTAAACAGAGGAAACACTACAAGTCATTGAGTGAATTGTGTGACAGGCATCAAGGCATTGCTGGAAAATCAACCACTACCCATTGCCCATTCTGAAGAGTCCGATGAGAGAGGGGTTCTCTTGGCCTTAGAGTCAGGGACATGAACACTATAGTCAGGTCGCTGGCGGTGTAGAGAGCATTTGGTTTGGGGCACACTGTGTGGGGCGCGTGCTCTTTTTCTTTCTGAATGGTGATTGGTCCATTGTGTCTACATTACTTCACTCTCTTTTCCTCTGTCAGTGTGACCGTACTCACCATCCAACAGTGTCTGGTCGATGTCTAAACTTTCACAGATCACACTTTATGCACCTGTTCATATTTATTCATGCTTTCCTGAATTATTCATTTTTAACAGTTCTTACAAAGAAAAACATGTCAATACCTTGGCTGTTATTGTACCAGTCTTGTCGCCTGCAGTTCATCAACCTAAAACAAGGTGAGGGTATTTTGGACACACCCAAACACTGGTTAGACCATACAAACGAAAAACAATAACATCGACATTTTGGGATATTCTCTACCCGAGTGATCTTACCTTTAAGGATTCAAATGATGAAAAGAGAGAGAGAGAGAGAGAGAGAGAGAGAGAGAGAGAGAGAGAGTGCAATGAACAATGAACATGTGGCCCATCAATTTAATAACAGCTTGACGGGAATGTATTCCAGCAGCAAATTTTAGATTGCCTGTGAACAAAATTTGACGCTGAGCGTTTGCGAGAGCATAATTCTGCATCCAAAGAAAAAAAAAAAAGTATCTCGAGCACCTGTTTGGAAAATAATAAACTACAAAAAAAAAATAACAAGGAAACCAACAACGAAGAAAATTCTTGAAAATGCGGTCATAATACGTAAATCCTCAGGGACGTAAAATCCATCTGTTTGACAATTACGTCTCAACCTCCTTTTGGAAAGAAGCGTGGAAATTTACACACACACACACACACACACGCGCGCACGCGCGCGCGCATGCGCACGCGCGCTCATGCACGCACGCTCGCACTACACACACACACACACACGCACGCACGCACACACAAGAAACACCGTAGTGTGAAGAAAAGGAGGTAATTTGAAACTGCAGAGTCGTTGGTCTGCATGTAGTATACCCAAGAACACTCAATGTGTTGGGGTTTGTGGTCCAAAGCATTGCTGTATATCGCTCTTCTTGGACACTGATCTCATCCAGACAAGACGTGTGGACAGGCCATGTGTGTGTTCATCATTCTCTAATTCTCTTATTCTCGGGACGAAAGCAGCAAAAAACATAGCAGGGGTTTCTGTGATGTTCAATGGCTTGGCTTTCATGAAATAAAACATCAAAGGAAGGGATCACTATGTGTTTGAGACAGTATGTGTTTGAGACAGTCTGTGTTTTGAGACAGTATGTGTTTGAGACAGTCTGTGTTTGAGACAGTATGTGTTTGGGACAGTCTTCTAGACGGGATGTGACACTGGCTGAAAGGAACTCCACCTGCTCAGGTATGTTGGACTGCTGATAACGTTTATCAGACCACGCTCAATGTTGCCTTGTATGACCAGCATAGACAGTGATTCTAATTCTCATTTACAAAGCTTTACACTGGTTTCAACTTTTGTATCATTATCATGCCATTTCATTGGCGATTGTGAACACACACACACACACACACACACACACACACACACACACACACACACACACACACACACATGGTGATTGGGGTGACTCTCTTGCCAGTGAGAAACAGACGATAGAATTTGTCTGGGAGTGCATGCACGCGCGCGCGCGCGTGTATGTGTGTGTCTGTGTTCGTATGCGCGCGCGCGCGCGCGCGCGCGCGCGCGTGTGTGTGTGTGTGCATCGATGCATGCGTGCGTGTGTGTGTATGTGTTTGACTTTTATGGACAAAAACTGGAAAGAGATAAGGTGGTGAAGGGGGGAGGGAGGGAGGGAGGGAGGGAGGGAGAGAAAAAAAAAGAGCATTTCGCCTCCACAGTCTCGGTCCCTTTTCAATTTATATAAAAAAAAACATACAGGGGACACATTGTACAATTCCAAAAAACTACCAACTTCTTGACTTGGACAGTGAACGTGACATTTTACCATCCTTTAATCTTTTCAAACTATCGGACAATGGATGTACAGCGAACTGGCAGCAGTCTGTGACCTTTTCTCGAAAGAGTTTTTAATGATAAGGACATTTAACACATCAGCAAGGATCAGACAGCAACGCCATTGTCCAAAATCAATGGCCTGGTGGCATCTTCGTTACAGTCTCTCAGACTCTACTGTCGGGCAGTATCGGTTATGTAAACGGCAAAATGTTCTTCTCTGACCAGGCTCACAGTTGTCTTGCTGGTGTTTCACCATCCACATGGACCAGACACATGACAGCTTGTATGACAGATGGATTCTGATGCTGTTTGCTTCAGTGGAGAACGACAGACAGACAGACAGACAGACAGGCAGACAGACAGACAGACTGGGAATGACTGATCAATGGCCCATTTGCCATCGAGTGTAGAGCTTTGATAATGGCTCTACAGTTCAAGTCTGGCCTTTCATGGTCCTCTCTGGCTTTCTCTTACACACTATACTCTTCATTGAGAGAGATGATTGGTGAAATGTGCAAATGAAAATTTCATATGCACTTGTACGTGTGTGTAGGCGGATGAGAGAGAGAGAGAGAGAGAGAGAGAGAGAGAGAGAGAGAGAGAGAGAGAGAGAGAGAGAGAGAGAGAGAGAGACAACCATGCACAAGTTATCCTCACTCGAAAAACGGAGAGAAGAAAAACGCAAGGAGTCTTGCATTGAAGTGAAGCCCCAGACGGGCAATCAATCACTGCTAATGTCCTCAGGCACGAACTAGTTAAGCCTGACCTGTGCCCCCCACCCAGATATCTCTGTTAACAGAGGGTCGCCTTTCCTTCACCCCTCCCTCTCCTCCCTCCTCCCCTTCCACACACTTCTCCTCCAACCTCTCTGTTCCTGCCGAATGAATGTCACGGTGCATGCGCACAGCAGTTACTTGGGATGCGGAAGTAGGTAGCAGGGATTGTGTGTGTGTCTCCTCTCCAGACACAGTAGGTCTGTCATATGATTCAGGATGATGTGTCACCTCTCTGACATCAAAAACACACCAGTCTGTCACAAAATTCATCATAATGTGTCATATCTCTGACACCGAGGAAACACCAGTTTGTCACATGATTCGCGCCTGTGTGTCAGCTCTGTGATGTTGTCTCTGGAACTGTGTCAGTGTGTTTTAGAGTGACGCCAGCTGACAGAGGATGGCAACAGTCAGTCCTATGGATCACGAGAGAGTGTCACCATAAACCCTGTCGCTTTCATGGTCAGACCTGTCTGTCAGGGGCTGTCTTCATCTCAAGCAAGGCACCTGGGCAAATCCTTTACACGTTGTGTATCACAGAAAGCTGAGTGCCCCCAATGGCACCCAGACAACGAGCTTGTTAGGAAAAGGAACGGCAGTCTGCAGACTGAGACATAAAGATGATGGGTGAACTAACAGATGGAAGGAATGTGTGAGACAAGCATCAAGCTTGTTTTCATTTAGCTGTAACTTCTGTGATAAGTACACATGTCTGCTCTTGACCGACACTGGATCGGACAGCCGAAAAAGAAAATAAAATGAGCATGAGAGCGATCAGTGCTCTTGTACGTTCAGTATTGTCAGAAGACACGCATGCGCGCGCGCGCACGCACGCACACACACACACACACACACACACACACACAGAGAGAGAGAGAGAGAGAGAGAGAGAGAGAGAGAGAGAGAGAGAGAGAGAGAGAGATGAAGAGAGGAGATGAGGAAATACATGAACCAATCTGTGCGCATGTGCATGAGAGACAGAGAGAGAGAGAGAGAGAGAGAGAGAGAGAGAGAGAGAGAGAGAGAGAGAGAGAGAGAGAGAGAGAGAGAGAAAATGAATCAACAGGAAATACATGAACCAATCTGTGCGCATGTGCATGATGACGTATACAGAACTGACCTTTCTGAAATGTCTCTGAGGCACAGTGCAGTGTTGTATGTAAGTAGTACCTCCACTCGTGCATGAAATATACTCGGCAAAACAACAGACATCAGGACTGGTATTGTATGTAAGTATTACCTCCACTCGTGCATGAAATATACTCGGCAAAACAAAAGACATCACTACTGGTATCGAATTTGTTCGGTACAGACACAGACATACACAAAGACACAGACACACACAAACATACACACAGCACACACACACACAGACACACACACACACAGACACACACACACACACACACATACACACACACACACACACACACACAGACACACAGACACACACACACATTCTCTCACATAAAAATCAAATCTTTGAGTCTGACTCCTTTTTGTCTCTAGTGTCTTGCTCTCTCCCTCTCTCTTTCTGTATGACTGCGTCTCTCTGTCCCCTTCCCCCTCCCTCCTCCTCCTCTCTCTCTTCTCTGGCCTCTCTCGCCCGCCACACGGAGAAGCACATCTATGAAACAAGCAGAGAACGCGGCCATCACAGAATGACTTGCTACAGCAGTCGTTGTAAAGAGAAGAATGCATAAAAGCAAGAAGGGAAAAAAAAGGAGAGAACAACACAAGATGACTGATGGACCTCCACACACCCACCCGGCCCTGTAGTGAGGAACTGGACAGAATGTTTACCCAGCATCAGTATCGGTCTGTGGACAACAGAAAACAAGGAAAGGGGGCGAACGAGATCCAAAGGATGACCCTTGAATGGGGATAAGGGTAGGAGTGGGGAAGGCAGGGGAGAGAGAGAGAGAGAGAGAGAGAGAGAGAGAGAGAGAGAGAGAGAGAGAGAGAGAGAGAGAGAGAGAGAGAGAGAGAGAGACTGAGAGAGAAAACAGAGGAGAAACTGAGAGAAAAAGAGAGGGGGGAAAGGGGGGAGGGGGGGGGAGGTGTCAGCAATAACTAAATTTATACTCCGGAACTCTGGCCTAAAAAGGTCCATGGGATCTGAGCAAGGCGGAATAAAGAATGCTGACTGAAAAGAGCTGGACATGAACCCTCTAAGGACGATTTCGTAACAGCACTGGGAAAGACCTACCAGCAATCACGCCTCTCTGCTCTCTCCTGCTGACAGCACTGGGAAAGACCTACTAGCAATCACGCCTCTATGCTCTCTCCTGATGACAGCTCTGCGCATGCTCAGTGATGGCCATCGCCAGGCCGGAAGCCAAGAAAGATCACTCTGTTTTCCATCAGCAGCGTCGGTGCAGGTAACACGCCACAAATTGACCCCCCCCCCCCACCCAGGCCGTCCATGGAGTGTTCTGAGAGAACTGATTTTTAAAAAAATCCTGTGCTCATAAGGATCCGTGTTAGAGGATTTGAAAGGGACTTATTAAACAAACATGGATGGAATGGGCCTATTAGACGGCAGCCTAGACGACAAAAAGACAGGGTCACAGGGGGGTGGGGGAGGGGGTTGGGAGGGGGGGGGTTTCTAATCCTGAAAATGTAAACATCAGTTAGGGCTTGGAGCACGTGTTCACACACCATGGGCAGAATAAATGGAATGATTAGGTGGGAGTGAACTGTGAGAGCTGATATTCGCTTTAATTTTAATTCTATCATAAGACAACCATATACCGTGCCTCAGAACGCTCAGGTCCACACACAGTGTATGCACGCATCTTCCTCACTGTGCTCAGTCTGGAGCTGTTCCTGTTGGACAGACCCCAGTGATGGATCGAGCCAGGGAGTCACAGACTGCTGCTCATCGTAAATCTGCGCTGGAGGAATTCACATCACTGGCTTACACTTTTCAGCTTAGTGATTTTCCCCAACCGTGACGAGCTCATTACGTAGAACACCTTTGACGTTTTTTTTTTTCTTTCTCCCTCCTCCATTTTGCGAAGAGAGAGAACGTGGAAAAGAAAGGAAAAGGAAAAGAAAAAAGGAAAGAAAGTAAAGAAACACAATGATAAATTTCCATCGTCTCTGTGACGCCATCTCAATTATCTGGAATTGCTGGAAGGCAGCGACTGAATTCTCCTCCCTCCCCATTTTCCTTGTGACCCTGGTCAGAAAATAAACAAATCGCTCAAAACGGAGACAGAAAACCTTTTTTCTCGCACATAAACCTGCCGCTTAGTGAATATCGTTTAAACACAGAAGAGAGAGAGAGAGAGAGAGAGAGAGAGAGAGAGAGAGAGAGAGAGAGAGAGAGAGAGAGAGAGAGAGATATGCTGGAGACGCGCGAGACGCGCGCACAGACGCAGAGAGAGAGAGAGAGGACATTCTTCACGCGCGAACGCGCGCACAGACGCACAAAATTTCTTCTGATATGATCTTAAATAGAATCTTAAATAGAACTGATGTATTGCAGTATTGATTGTATCTTATCAATGTGCCGCAATACATGGCATCTTTCTCATTCATTGCCAATCTAATGATTTGCACTATAACACAGCTTGTACATTGTATCCATGCACATGGGAATCGCTGAAAAATATTGCCTTGAATTAAAAAAAAACAACAACTCTGAAGTGGAACTTTGAATTCGGGCAAAAGCAGACATATTTTACAGGCAAGAAACCAGGGCATTCTAAGCATTCGGTGCCACAAAGCGCTCATCCAAAACAGCCAAAACACAAAGCTCTTGCCTCCAGGCAATTCGAAATTCCTTGTTCACTCCTGGCAATCTGATGAACGTAAAAAAGGAAGAACAGAGATGGGACAATCACAAGATGACTGACAGGTTTCTATCAGCTCTCTGACCTCATCTTCAGATCTTTACAGAAACACAGCCATGGACATATTTTCCATGTTCCTCCTTAGCCCACCCACAAAATCACACTGGATTAACAGAGGAATAAAAAAAAAAAAACCACAGAAACGATGAGGGTGAAGTTTAAACGGATGAGTCATGAACAGATGATGGCAGGAGTCAACGATCCAAGCAAGGAACCAAGTGGCCAACAAGCATGCAGTGATGATCGAAGACAAGGTTGACGCAAGAAGACGAATCTGCACCGCAGTCCCGGCTCCCAATCCCCAGTGACAGATGGGGTTGCTACTCTGGGCACAAGGCCACACGCCGCAACTTCCGGCTTCCCCTTACCGCCGCCGGAACTGCTGCAGTGCGCACGCCCAGCGACATCCTCTGGCAGAATTGGGGAAAAACTGTTATCAGTGATGAAATGTACAAAATGGTCCTCGCCCTTTACCCTCCTGTCTCTCACCCCACACCTGTTTGTCTCTGTGGTGAAGGAAAGAGCCAAGAAAAATTCTAATGTCAACAACAGAAGTACACGGTGACGGACGTAGAAAACAAAGAGTTTCTTCACAAAGACAGGGTGAGGGAGAACGAAGGGCTGTGAATCAGATAACCCGATGGTAATGCCCACGAAGGACATCACCTAACAGGACATTGATAAAAACAAAAAGTGGGAGTGTTTCGTGACGATTGAGGGGAAGGAGGGAGTGTTATACGCATTGACATTCTAGCATTAATGATACACGAAAATTTGCCAACACGTGGAATAATTATTGATTACGTCGAACGTAAACTTTCTCTCAGTATGCAGATGATACAGAATTTCTTTTCGCAGGCCAAAATAATCATTCGAGACATGTATAAACATATTGGAAATGTTTGGTCGTGCTGAAAAAAAAAACTGGCCCAGTTTGGCTGGGAAGCTGTAAACACTCTGCAGTTGGTTGCATGGGCCATTTAGATACGAAGTGAACCCACAGAATTTCAAAATTCTTAGAATCTGATTTATTAATGTTTTACAAAACTGTACGATATTCATTATTCAGAAAAAATTGGCAGAGGTTAAACATTTGTTCAAGATTGTGGTGAAAAGACGACTAACTCCTTTGGGCAATGTAACAGTTTTAAAAGCACATATTTTACCAAACTCATCTACTTATGCGCTTACTACCCAATCCACCAGACATTTTTTCAGACTTTTTAAATTACTATTACAAATTTGTGTGGAAAGAAAAAAGACAAAATAAATATAAAAAAAAAACTGCACATAGAAGTATCCAAAATGGTGGCCTTGGACCACCGAAATTAAAAACAATTTAAGTCTTCATTATACGTCAGGATTAACTTGGCTGCAGACAGTTCAGACTACACACCACAAATGGAGAACTATGACAACATTTTACAAGATGCTTTCTCGAAAAACAAACTATAATAATCAGAATAAATGATAAAATGTGCAATATGTAATAAAATACAAAACCGATAAAATCCTCCTCCAAATGTTTTCACATTTGCACAGCAAACCTACATACAGAAATAACAAATTCAGCACACATTCTCATTTGTGCACGCGAGCATGCGCGCGCTCTGGCAACCACACACACACACACACACACACACACACACACACACACACACACACACACACACACACACACACACACACACATACACACACACACACACACACACACAGACCCGCGCAAACACACAGACAGACAGACAGACAGACAGACATACACACACATACATGCACACACACACGCACACACACACATCCGCACAAACAGACAGACAGACAGACAGACAGACAGACACACACACACACACACACACACACACACACACACACACACACTACTCCCTTTGCACCCTCCCTCCATTCTGCACACGTACACATATGTAGGAATACGCACCATGCAACTGAATCTAATGTCAGTAAGAAAACGGCAATGAGTGACAGCAGTCATCCCAATTGTTATGCATCCTTCCTCTAGTTCCCTTTCCCTCGTCCTTACATTAAACAAGGACAACAGCTGAATACTGACTGGTCGTCCTTCCAACTGGAAGGCGATTTACAAAACTCAGCAAATCAAGTAGCCAGCCCGACATATGCACAGAAAGCAAAGAGTTTCTAGTTTATCCTTTCTTCTGTTTAAGACTCCCTTCATCATCACTAACAAAACACAAGATAAATGGTGTATTTAAGGCTAGGGGCAAAAAGGAAATGCTCTGTAATTATAGTCAGCCATTAGTCTTTTCACCAAGCAACAACAATCGAATCACCCTTTGACTGCTAGGGTGAGTAGTAGTTGAAATTTTAGCCAGCAGAAACTGCTCCTTCAAACATTTCATTTCCATTGGTGGCTGCGCTAGCAGACCGACAGGAGAGCGCCGCTGCAGGGATGGCAATGGCCGTCCATCTATCTCCACACACGTGTAATGCCACACAGCACGCCATCCCGCACAGTAGGCAACACCCCTTATCTCACACTAGCGGGACCTGATACTAAACAATGATTTTATCTGCAGCAGTATTCATTCTTCTTTCCATTCCTGCAAGCTATAGACTTTACCCCTGTTGCTGCCCCTCTTATCCCTCAAATCCTCTCCACCCCTTACCCCCCATTCCTTCTTTTCATCCATGCATATACACTTACAACTACGCTCAAAACGCAAACCCTTGCCTACATTCTTCTTCTTCACACACACACACACACACACACACACACACACACACACGCGCGCGCGCGCGCGCGCGCGCACCCGAGTCTCTGTTATCCACTCGCAACCTCCAAAACCCGCTCATACATGCGCACACGCTCATACACATAAAACATGTACATGCACACACACATGAGGATACATATTATTTCACAAATACATATTTTGCAGTCCCCATCTTCATTTCCTCCTTGTTCATTTCTTTTCCTCTGCTTTTGCCCTATTTCCTTTTAATCTTTTTTATACTCTCTCTTTGCATCTCTTCTATTCATCTCTCTCTCTTCATTATCTGCCTCATTTCCCTGTCATCATATTCTTCTTTGTCTCGTTTTCTTTTTCATTTCGTTTCCCTCTTTTCTTTTTAACTCCCTTTCACTCCGGGTTCATCATTCCTTTCGCTCATTTTCTCTTCGGTTTTATTCCCCTCTTTATTTCCCTCATAATAATCCCTCACTGTTTCGCTTCACCATTTATCCCCCCCCCCGACTATTTCTCCTCCCCCCTCCATTAACACACACAGACATCTAAACATACCAAAACATACGTAGCTGCTAATATGAACGCACTCACGCACGAACAGCTTGAGAGACACATTCTTGCTGACAAGTCCATGAATGTTCACATAAGCACTTGCGTTCAAAGACACTTGTACACAAACAAGCATGTGCGGACACCCACACATCCACACACACACACACACGCATAAAGTGATCCATCTGATATTTCTGTGATGATCTATTCTCCTATTGTATTTGATTTTTACTCAGTCTCCAATTTCCCTGTCATCTCAAGCTTGCTCCCTCTGTAGTTTGTGCTCTGTCTTCCCTTTGTAAAAAAAAAAAAAAAAAACCCTGGTTTTCCTCTTCTTCATCACCGAGTCTATTGACTTGGAATGTTTGGTTCTTTCTTTCCAGTGGATCATCTTTTCTCAAAGCCTCTCGTTTGTGAGGTTTAGCTCACCCTTTATATTTTTTTTATAGCACCCCCTCCCCTCTCATATCCACACACAGCAAATACATCGCCAGTTTCGGCGTAAACCGACGACCTCACCCTCTCTCTACCCCCGTTTAGTCCACTCCCCACACTCTCTTACTGAGAATTATGCATTGGATCATCACTGTGAGGGTGTTTGTGCAGGTAACCGATTCTGGTGTTGGCTGCTTAGAGGGCCCTTGTCAAGTCATAGTCCTCGCACAATAGCATCTCAGGATCTTGTTTCTCTCCCTTCCCCCACCTTTCTTTTCTCTCTCTGTTTCTCTGTTCCTCCCCACTGCCTCTCTCTCTCTCTCTCTCTCTCTCTCTCTCTCTCTCTGTCTGTGTATGTATATGAGTAAATTTATTGGGGGGTACATGGCGTGACGTTCACATTTAGTAAGGTGTCACACAGCTCCCATTTGTCTGCAGTTCTTTCTCTCTCTCTCTCTCTCTCTCTCTCTCTCTCTCTCTCTCTCTCTCTCTCTCTCTCTCTCTGTCATGTATATACACAGAGAACGAAGGACTGTGTGGCAATGCACGTGGTTGCTGTGGACAACAGCCAGATGATGGTCGTGACGCCAGCCGAGGCGATGTGCGAGGGTGTTGCCGCGCCATGAGGACAGAGCAGGATGTTACGATGTGTCATCAACACAGACAGCGCCCTCACTGGACCCTGAAATGGCCACCTCACACCTGCACTGACCCACCTAGGTCAGTCCACTGTGCTGCCAGCCAGTACGCCGGGACTGCAGTGAAACGGAATAACGTGTTGGCCCGTTGGACACCGCACAGCTTGGCCGCCATTCTGGTCAGCTCTGCTGGACGGCAAGCCATCCAGAACCGTTTTTTTTTGTTACGGGGTGAAGAGTAGAAGAGGGTGGGTAGGAGAGGGGAGTTTTGATGTCTTATCTTAAAAGGCCTTTCATCCCCATACTGTTCCCCATTAAACAGCCACACCCAGCTTTGTCCTCATGGAGTTCCAGTAACATGCCGTTCAACAGAACATTCTAAATATATCAGGTCGCCACAGGCAACTTACCTGGGTCAGACACTGCCGCTGCTGCCGAATTACTTCGATGGTGTTCATGGTGGCGTGTTCTCATCCATGATGGGCAGAATACCAGACCCCCTCCCCCCTCCACTGCTATCGCCGATCATAGCGACGGTCCAAGCATGGATAACACCCCAGTCCTGAGAGGTCTTCTCCAGACCCATCCTATAACAGTTTCCTAGAAACTTGATGACACGTTCTGG
The DNA here is from genome assembly GCA_016801955.1 of Conus betulinus. Lineage (NCBI taxonomy): Eukaryota > Metazoa > Mollusca > Gastropoda > Neogastropoda > Conidae > Conus > Conus betulinus. The sequence continues at coordinate 471,014 of JADBJO010000043.1, read as the reverse complement.
TTACACCCCCCCCCCCCATTCCCCGTTCCTTCCGTCCTGCCCTCATTCTTCTTCGAATCGTGTAGTTCTGTACACATCACTTCACCAGAGAGAGAGAGAGAGAGGGAGAGAGAGAGAGAGAGAGAGAGAGAGAGAGAGAGAGAGAGAGAGAGAGAGAGAGAGAGAGAGAGAGAGAGAGAGATGACCACTGAAGAGAAAAGCTATAGAAAACCACTGTGTCTGATTCAGCACCTTTCACTTGAACATCCCTTCCTTACTGATGCTGTCAATACTATCAAACCAAACACTGTGTTGACGAGGCAACAGGTAAATAAAGGACGGATGTACTGCATCGTTTTGTTTTTCCTTCTGTGAATTTTTTACGTGGACATCTCCGCCTAGCAGTCTGCATTGGCGGCGTTTTCACGTTCCAAACGTCGAACTTAAATTGCTGTGAAATACAAGAGCAAAACAGGCATGTGCGGAAACGTGACGTCTTTTCTGCTTGCTGGAAACGAGGCGAAAAAGCCTACAGCATTCCAAGGTGAGATCCACCACAATGGTAATGGGGCATTTCCGTAAGGCCACAGACACAGTCTGAGTTTTCTATTTTCAAGTCTCTACCTGATCTGCTTGGCTGTCAGTGTGTGTGCCTGTGTGTGTGTGTGTGTGTGTGTGTGTGTGTGTGTGTGTGTGTGTGCGTGCGTGCGTGCGTGCGTGCGTGCGTGCGTGCGTGCGTGCGTGCGTGCGTGTGTGTGTGTAATGAGTAACTGGGTGAGTGAGAGAGAGAGAGGGAATGAAAAGTGTGTTTATGTCTGTGTGAGAGAGAGAGAGAGAGAGAGAGAGAGAGAGAGAGAGAGAGAGAGAGAGAGAGAGAGAGAGAGGAGGAGAGAGAGAGAGAGAGAGGGAGGGAGGGAGATTCTTCTTTTATGCATGCGTTAATCAAACGTACATATAGGATTTGTGTTTTTGATGTCTTGATCAGTCAGGTAAATAAAATGTCCTAAATATAGCGTTCAGGAACGGATAATTCAAAAATCTTTCTCTTTTCAAAAGTAAATAGACACAGACACAGACACACATCCTGCATTACTCCTTTCCTGCAGACTTGAATTCTGTCGGACAAAAAAGTGACAGAACATGAATGATAGACTGCTGAAACCTCTGTGCCCAATTAAGTTTTTACCCTTAATTAAAAAGGGCGATCCCAAATCCTTTCCTCCCAACTGAATCAGCCAAGATTCTGAAAAAGTAAAAAAAAAAAATCCATTGGAAGTGTAGACGAATAAATGACCTGATGACATGGAAATAAACGCCTGAAAAAGACAGAGAGCGAAAAGAGCACTGCCTCCAGCCACACAGGATTCAATCCAGCGGCAGTGGGATGAAGAATGGGCCTGAAGTGAAGGCAAAGCAAGCTGTTATGATTATCTTTTCTTCCACTGACATCGACCCCACCTCCCCGACACTGTCTCTAAGACGTGATTCACATCTGCTACACTTCTCTCCCCTTCCATGGCCGGAATTGCTGCAGCGCGCATGCTCGGTGATCTCCCCAGACAGGAAGAGGAGGATGAAGAGAGAGCGACAGGGTTTTGTGACGAGACAGCTTTAATTCAGAACGCGGATTCTCCTCTTCATATGTTCTTGTCTTACAACCCCACGGAAACAAGAAAGCAGGGTTAGTCTACAGCCGCTTAAAGCTAAATGATCTTCAAACTAACTTCTGCCTAAAACGTCTCTACAGAGCAGCTGAAAGTTTCATAAACCCAGTATCATTTCCCTTGTTTGGACGGCAACGAGACAGACTTTCAACAAAATAACTGTAAGTGCTGTTGTTTGGTGATTTAAGAAAAAATGTTTCAGATTCTCTAAATGTTACAATTCTTATGTTTAGCCAAGTGTACTCACTTTGTAAGTACTTTCATGGAATTTTAATATTTGACTTTACGCTGTATTCTGTGTTGTCAAAATGTAATTATTTTTCTCTTATATTCATGTTGAGTTTGAACGAAATGTCCGACTTTCACACAGATATGAATGCAGCAGCTCGCTCGGATAACGGTTGACTCATCCATCCACGAAATCACTCATCTTTGTACGTGCACACACACACACACACACACACACACACACACACACACACACACACACACACACACACACACACAGTGCCTTTTCTGGTCCAAAATTCCCTTGAAGTGACGAGCCATTGCATTGAGAAGGGAAGCAATGACCAGGGCAGGTCCAAGGTTTCCGTTCTTCTCCCCCCTTCTCTACACACTGCAGTGACATTACGGGACGCCTTTTCACCCCCTCCCCTCTGCTGCTGGCTTCCATTTCCATCACATGGTCAGTAGGTCACAGCGTCTGCTTGCTTTCTGTCTCCATGTCTGTCCTCTTTCTCTCTCTGTTATGCAAATATCAAAATTTTTTTCGCACAATATTCTTTTTTCTCTGAGATGTGCTCTCTTTACAATATCGTTTCGTTGTATCATCGAATTTTATGTATACATATTACATTTTTGATGTCTACGTAAAAAAGCCATGCTGTTTTTGAAATTCACTGGCATTTTCCTGTTTTGGGGGTAGGATGAAATAAGCCACCTAATACTATTGCCCTTTTTTCCTTTCGATAAAAATCACCACCCCCACCTCTCTCTATCTCACTGACGAGATTTCGAAAACTTGCATCCACTGATGAGAGGTGGTGGGTAATTATGAATACATTCTTTGACTCTCTGTCTGTCTCTGTCTGAATACATTTTTTGACTCTCTCTCTTTCTCTCTCGTTGTCTGTCTGTCTGTAGGCGCGAACCAAAGATGCGTGAGCGGAGCACTAAAACCAGGAAAGACAGATTTCCATCAGCTGCCTGCCACAGGTCCAGTCTTTTTCTCTCCTGACAGCAAGACACCATCCATCAGCCTTCCTCTCCTGTGGTTGTCCTCCTCACCACAAGTAAGAGGATTCAACACAGCAGCAGCAGCAGCAACAACAACAACAACAATGGGTATCGTCTCCATCTTTTTCGCAATCCATAAAGGACGAAAGGATAAGGAGACAATGTTAAAGTGGATGACAACTTCAGAGAGAGAGAGAGAGAGAGAGAGAGAGAGAGAGAGAGAGAGAGAGAGAGAGAGAAACTGTCCACATTTAGAGAAGTTGGGTGGGGAAGAGGAGGGAGAGTCAGAAGCGCGGAGATGGGAGGAGGGGGAGGGGAGGGGGTGGCACTACAAAATGAACGACAAGCCATGTCTGACATGCAGCAAGATCGGGACATTAATTCTTAAAATTGATCGACACAAACTGCCCCAGGCCACATTTCGCACTCAGTCTTCGCCGTGATGTTGGGGGGAAACATGGCTAGTCTTTTTCATTCAGCTACAGCATTTAGAGCCTCCCCTCTTCCCTCCCTCTTTCCTCCACTCCCCTTCCTCTTCCATGACCGGAGTTATTGCTCTATCACGCAAGCTCCGTGATATCCAACAGTCGTAAACAGAGGAAACACTACAAGTCATTGAGTGAATTTTGTGA
>JADBJO010000043.1:455000-462500 GCA_016801955.1 Conus betulinus | reverse complement strand
CACACACACACACACACACACACACACACATACACACACACACACACAGAGCCAGGGGGGACTGAGAGAGAGAGAGAGAGATAGAGAGAGAGAGAGAGAGAGAGAGAGAGAGAGAGAGAGAGAGAGGGGGAGAGAGCGAGAGAGAGAGCGAGAGAGAGATGTGAATCAAATCAGGAAATACATGAACCAATCTGTGCGCATGTGCATGATGACGTATGTAGAACTGACCACTCTCAATGGTCTTGAGGCACAGTAGAGTATTGTACACAAGTATTATCTTCAAACTTGCATCATATATAACTAGCAAAACAAAAGATATCAGGATTGGTATTTGTTCAACACAGACATAGACATACACAGAGACACAGACATAGACATACACAGAGACACAGACACAGACGCACACACATACACGCACATAAACACTAATAAACACACACACGCACACACACACACACTCGCTCACGCACGCACGCACGCACACACACACACACACACACACACACACACACACACACACACACACCACACACACCACACTCTAAAACTTATTTCTTTTTCTCTCTCTCACTCTCTCTCTCTCTCTCTCTCACACACACACACACACACACACACACACACACACACACACACACACACACACACACATCGAATAAATTCTTTGTCTCTCCGTCTAGCTCTATCTGTTTTTGTAGGACTGTGTCTCCCTGTCCCCTCCCATCCCCACCCCTCTCTCTCTCTCTCTTCTCTGGCCTCTCTCTCTCTCTCTTCTCTGGCCTCTCTCTCGCCTGCTGCACACATACAGCACATCTATGAATCAAGCAGAGTACGTAGCCATCACAGAAATTACTTTTTACAGTCGTTTTTCTTTGGGAAAAAAACGCATAAAAAGCAAGAGGGGGGAAGAAAAGGAGAGAACCAACTCAAGATGACTGATGGACCTCACACACCCCCCCGGCCCTCTGGTGAGGAAAAGGGCAGAATGTTTACCCTGCATCAACATCGGTCTTTGGACAACAGCAAACAAGGAATGGAGGCAGACGAGATCCAATGGATGACCCTTGAACGGGAACAGAGAGAGAGAGAGAGAGAGAGAGAGAGAGAGAGAGAGAGAGAGAGAGAGAGAGAGAGAGAGAGAGAGAGAGAGAGCAATAACTAAAAATCATACTCTGGGAAATATGACGAAGAAAAAAGTACAGGGGATTTGAAGAAGGCGAACTGAGGAATGCTAATTGAAAAGAGCTGGACATGAATCCTCTATGAACGATTTCTTAACAGCTCTGGGAAAGACGCAGAGCTATGACGCCTCTCTGGTCCCTCCTGATGGCAGCTCTGCGCATGCTCAGGGACTGCCTTCGCCAGGACGGGAGCCAGGAACGATCACTCTGTTTGCCATCAGCAACGTCAGTGCAGGTAACACGTTATAAATTGATGCCTCCAGGTCGTCCATGGAGTGTTCTGAGATAATTGATTTAAAAAAAAAAAATCCTACACTCATAAGGATCTATGTTAGGTGATTCGAAACGGACAGATTTAACACGAATGGAATGAGCCTATTTGGGGGAGCCCAGATGACGAAGAGATGTATTCTTTTTCATTCAAATAAGTTCATATAGTACAACATAATGGAAAGTAAAAGCAAAAACAAAAAGCAAAACAAATCGTAGAGACCCCCCCCCCCCCCCCCCCCCCCCTGACATATCAAACACAATGGCAATGCCATTTTATATTTTGAAGACAAAAGTTTAGAACATCTTTACGTGGTAGAGTGAGAGAGAGAGAGAGAGAGAGAGAGAGAGAGAGAGAGAGAGAGAGAGAGAGAGAGAGAGAGAGAGAGAGAGAGAGAGAGAGAGAGCACATGAGGCAAGCCGATTGATTGTATTTTGAAATTTTACATATTTTGGTTTTTTAAGGTCCTGTACAATGTCAAATGGAACTGTTTTAGGTGATGCAACAGTTCCAGGGAGCTATAATCATATCAATACTAATATAATGTACAATGTCATAATCATTCATAATTCATTCTGGGTCTGCTAACATCGGCATATAAGGGTGCCACTTGGAAAGAAAATCGTTATACACAAAAAAATGTTTCGTGCAATATACTCTTCAGTTTTATACTTGTATTTTCGCTTATTGAGAAATACTTGCAGTTGGGGGATTTTTGTTCTGTTCTACACTGATGCAGATAGTGTTTCGCAAATAATACAATAAAATAAAATACATGATCCATATGTATATTTTTGTAAAATCTCCAAGTATGGCTAATGGTTCAGTTATTTGCAAATTATATACACACGTACATTTTTCATTCATCAAATCCACCAACATTTCCCCAAAACGTTGTACGACTATACAATACCAAAACATATATGCGTAATACTGTCCTTAACCGAGGTATAGAAAGTACATACATAACTGTATAATACACCCATTTTTTTCAGCTCCACATTAGAATCAAGACATCTGTGTATTTTTCGTAACTGTAACCATTTCATTTTTACGTAAGAAATTTTGCTAATATAAAGAAAAAACTGTTTTGTCAGTCATTTTCAACGTTCAGTTTTAAATCCCAGTTCGTACAGCACTTCGGGCGTGTATGATTATCCATAAAATTGTCATAATATAATCTTGACCCTTTACAAACTGACGTCAACGTCTTGTACCACGTGTGCATATTTAAACATTTATTAGTATTTTCAACTTTAATTTTTGTTTTTTCGTATATACTCAGTTATACTTATTTCAAAGTCAGAAAAAAGTGACAAAATTAATGTTTGCGTCGTACTTTTGTTTAAATTGTTCATAACAAATAAACTGACCAATGCAATCTATGCCCTTGTTAAAAGTGTAAAGTTAGATGTAATAGTTTTCCATTTGTGGTGTGTGATCTGATTTTTCGCAGCCACGTCAATTTTAGTGAAGAAGCAAACTTTTCTAATTCTGGCAATCCAAGACCACCGTTTTGGATACTTTTATGTGCAGTCTGTCTATTTGTTTTTGTTTGCTTTTTTTTTTTTTATTCCACACAAATTCGTAACAGTAACTTTGTAAAGTCTGAAAAAAAGTGTCTGATGGGTTAGGTAGTTATCCACAAATGGATGAGTTTTGATAAAATAAGTGATTTCAAAACTGCTACCCTGCCCAGAGGAGTTACCTGCCTTCTCACCCAAATCTCGAACAAATGTTCCACGTCCACGTATTTTGCTGAATATAATTAATATCTGCACAGTATTGCAAATCGTTAGTAAATCAGATTCCGAGAATTTTGAACTTTTGTGGGTTCAGCTCCATATCTACGTGGTCCATGTAACGAACAGCAGAATTTTTACAGCTCCCCAACGAAACAGCGTAGTTTTTTCCAGGATTCATGTATAACCCTGATATACGACCAAAACATTTCCAGTACGGTTTAATGTTTCAAATGATTCTTTGTCGCCTGCTAAAAGAAATTCCTTATTGTCTGCATATTGAGAGAGTTTATGTTCGACAGTATCTATAACTATTCCACATATGTTTATATTTTCCCAAACCATTAATGCTAGAATTTCAACACATAAAATGAATAAATATGGCGATAGTGGGTCACCTTGTCTGTATCCGCGGTCTACCTCAAACCAACTAGAAACTTGACCATTAACAAGGACACATGAATTAATATTTTTATAGAATGCTTCAACTAATTTGCAGAAGCGTTGTTGAAATCCAAACACTTTCAATACTTTAAACATAAAATCTCAGCTCACTGCATCGAATGCTTCTCTAAGTCAATATTTAATAAAAGCCCTGGTAAGCTGTGTTCTTCTAAATAAACAATTGTGTTGTAAATGAGCCTAACATTATCCTCTATGTATCTATTCTTAATAAAACCTGTTTGAACCTCATTGATGAGACCATCGAACACATTTTTTAAACGGTTGGCTATACACGATGACCCTATTTCATATACAACATTTAACAACGAGATTGGTCTCCAGTTCTTCACAAAGTGTCTACGTTTATCTCCCTTTGGTATGTATACGATTACTCCCTGCCTTTGAACACAAGAAAACTCCTCCCCCCCCACCCCCCTCGAAATCCGGCATTTAAAGCTCTGACAACAAAAACACTTCTCTGTTCCAAAAATACTTAAAAAATTCTGTTGTGAAAACCATCAGTGCCAGGACTTATGCTGTTTTTCACATTGTTTAATGCTATGTCTCCTCCAGTGTGATTTCGCCATCTAAATCATTTGCTTCGTCACGATCTAAATGTGGAATATTTTTCAATGAGCTTGTCTAAATCAAAGTCGTCAACTCCGTATTTTTTGTACAATAATTCATAAAAGCCGTGGACCTCGTGAAGAATCTCTGTTTGGTCATTTGGAACATTGTCATGGTTATCAATTAATCCAGCATACTCTTACTTATGAAATGTCAGGTTACAGAAATAGTTCATTTTTTCCCTTTCAGCTATCCACCTGGCTCTCGACCTTAAAAGTACCCCCTCTATTCCTTTCTCTCGAATAACCTTCAGCCTTTTCTTCTTTATTTCTATAGCTTTGATTTCTTCTTCACTTTTTGTCTCTTTTTCTTTCGAGCCGTTGTATGTCTTGTGTTTTACGTACCTCTTCATTCGTATTTTTTTTTCTTCTTCACAGTTGCGTATGAAATAGTTTTTGACCTAAGTTTTATCAAGAAAAAATCTAGAGATAAATAATCAGAAATTGTAAATTGTAATTCGGTCAGAAGAGTCGTGTACGCTGCGTCTCTTGCATATGGGTTTACAGCATATTCTTGTTTGATATCTCAATTTCTTTGTTAATTTCGTCCAAATAGATATTGTCCTTTAATAATGACGAGTTAAATTTCCAAAAAATATTACGTTTAATTTTTTTTTTTTTTTTTTTTTTTACTAAACTATAACTTAACAAAATAATGGAGTGGTCTGTTCTGTATTCACATTCAATGTCTACATCATCGACAAAGGAAACAACGTGATCTGAATTGAGGGAGAAATCGAGCCGTGCCTGCTGGAAAGAATTATTCCTTCTCCAGGTATATCTGTGACAATCCTGATCCAAGTCCCACCAAATATCATTTAGTTCTAAATCGTTTCTCACGTTGTCTACTGCTTCTCTCGCTTTGGGGTTATTAAACCTTTTATAATTACAGTAATCTCTTGCAGGATCCAAAACTAAGTTAAAGTCCCCTCCAATTACTAACATTACTTATACCAAAATATCTAGTTTGTTGATAAAAGGTATCAAAAAATTCTGGGTCATCTCTGTTTGATCCGTACACATTTACCAACAAAAAGTTTATGTTCTTTAATTCCGCAAAGACCATGAGGCTATTCCCATCATCGCCCTTGTGAACATTTCTAATTTCAGTTTCAAAATTTGCTATTGAAAAGTATTGCCACACCTCTCGCATTAAAAACACGACTAGAGAACTATCCTAGATACCCCCATTCAGATTGTGTATAGCATTCCATTTTTTTTTCTTCGAAGCGTGTATCCTATAGAAAAAATAGAAGAAGACTTTTCGCAGTTTAAATAATGGAATACATCTCTTCCTTTTGTTTATCATTCAGCCCCTGACAATTGATTGAGACAACTGAGAGTGTACTATCCATGTTGTTCAATGCGTAAAATTTGTAAATCTATGAAAAAGCCACCAACCAGATACTCTAAAAATGAAAGTAACAAAAATATTACATAATATCTACAGATCCAGCTTGACATCAAAATGAAATAAGTGCAGAGAAATAGAGTATGAATCTGAAACCAGAACATGCAAAAAAAAAAGAGTAAAATATTACAAATAACTGTAAATAAAACAAGCTTGTCAAAGCAAAAGGGACACACAAAAAAAAGACATCCGTAAATCCAGCCAGGTGCCCCGCACAAGTCAGCGTTTTAAGACTAAATAAGTACAACAATAAAACAATGTTTAAATTCAATCAGTCTCAAACAGACAGGTGTGTGTGTGTGTGGTGTGTGTGTGTGTGTGTGTGTGTGTGTGTGTGTGTGTGTGTGTGTGTGTGTGTGTGTGCGCGCGCGCGCGCGCGCGCACGCTCGCGCGCACTAGAGGGGCAGTAAGTGTGGGACCCAGAATGCAACACGGGGAGTGGTGGAAGGCGAAAGGGGAACGTAGAAAAGCCGGGGAGGGAAAGGCGCGCGTTGTCTTTTTTTTTTTTTTTTTATGAACCTGACATTTTTTTCCACATGATACAATCTGCCAATCGAACGAAATTCGTAACATATACAAAGACACACATTTTTTTTCGCTCGTGACATACGCACATGTTATATACACACGAATTCATAAAATTCATGCATGACTTATTATATTTCCAGATCCTGAGGAAACATGGTAAGACGACACTCACACTCAATGTGATACACCTTATTATCAGGCAGTGCTTGTATTCATGTTGAGATGACATGCAGACTCAATGTGATACACCTAATTCTCTGGCAGTGCTTGTATTCATGTTGAGATGACACTTAGACTCAATGTGATACACCTGATTCTCTGGCAGTGCTTGTATTCATGTTGAGATGACGAAAAATTATGGTCAGAGAGGAGTTCAAAGGCAGGGATCCTTTAGAATCAGTAGATGATTAGCTGGGGAGCATTGTGATAGCTGATATTCAGTTTAACTTTGGTTGCAAAGTGAGACGACTGCAAGTGGAAATCTAAAAAAAATCTCAAATAAATGTTAGCGAACCGCCCAAGAGAAACGTGGACAAACGAGTCACAAGACAAACCACGACGCGTTTCGACCTCTTAGGTCTTCTTCAGCCAAGACACACACAAATAGGACCATGAAAATGAACGAATTTTTCCACTAGCTTACAGCCTCGTTTTCATTCAACACCTGCCTACCTTGCGCTGAAGAGATCTAAGCTAAGTGAAAAAAATCCGTTCATTTTCATGGTCCTGTTTGTTTGTGTCTTGCCTGAAGAAGACCTATGAGGTCGAAACGCGTCGTGTTTTGTCTTTTGACTCGTTTGTCCACGTTTCTCTTGGCGGTTCGCCAACATTTATTAAGATTTGTTTATGTTTGGTTTAATGTTAAGACAACTGTTTATGTTTGGTTTAATGTTAAGACAACCATATACCGTGCCTCAGAACGCTCAGGTCCACACACAGTGTATGCACGCATCTTCCTCACTGTGTTCAGTCTGGAGCTGTTCCTGTTGGACAGACCCCAGTGATGGATCGAGCCAGTGAGTCACAGACTGCTGCTCACCGTAAATCTGCGCTGGAGGAATTCACATCACTGGCTTACACTTTTCAGCTTAGTGATTTTCCCCAACCGTGACGAGCTCATTACGTAGCATAACCAACAGAGCACCTTTGACGGTTTTCTTTTTTCTTACTCCTCCATTGTTTTCAAAGACAGAACGTGGAAAAGAAAGGAAAAGGAAGAAAAGGAAAGAAAGAAAAGAAACAGAATGATAAATTTCCCTCGTCTCTGTGACGCCATCTCATTCATCTGAAATTGCTGGAA
>JADBJO010000043.1:442500-450000 GCA_016801955.1 Conus betulinus | reverse complement strand
CAGAATAACCAAAAAAAAAAAAAAAAAAGAAAAAAAAAAAAAACCGAAGACTTAAAAGGGGAAAAACGTGAGATTCTTCAGAGCACAAAGGAACAAACGACACATGTTTAATTTAAACGGAACCCTCTTGAAGAGATAATGCCATGAGCTAATGATGCCTGGAAACAATAAAGCGATCTTTCATACAGGCATGATCAGCGTTGCCATACCTTCCCCGTCCCCTGTGAGAAAACCAGCGGCTCGCTCAGAGCAGACCCCCCCCCCCCCCCCCCCCCCCTGCTCTCTAAAGGTCTGTGCTGCTAACTTGCTCTTGTCTGTCGCTCTCTGTGACTTGCCTTCACTCATTCTTGTCTTTTCTCACTGTCGTTTACCGTTTGAGTTCTGTCTTTTTTTCCCACTCTCTGTGTGACTTTGTCTTTTACACATTGTCTTTCCCTCACTGTCGTTTACCGTTTGTCTGTCTTTTTTCCACTCTCTGTGACTTTGTCTTTACACATTGTCTTTCCTCACTGTCGTTTACCGTTTGTCTGTCTTTTTTTCCCACTCTCTGTGACTTTGTCTTTACACATTGTCTTTCCTCACTGTCGTTTTACCGTTTGTCTGTCTGTCTTTTTTTTTTTCCACTCTCTGTGACTTTGTCTTTACACATTGTCTTTCCTCACTGTCGTTTACCGTTTGTCTGTCTTTTTTTCCCACTCTCTGTGACTTTGTCTTTACACATTGTCTTTCCTCACTGTCGTTTACCGTTTGTCTGTCTTTTTCCCACTCTCTGTGACTTTGTCTTTACACATTGTCTTTCCTCACTGTCGTTTACCGTTTGTCTGTCTTTTTTTTTCCCACTCTCTGTGACTTTGTCTTTACACATTGTCTTTCCTCACTGTCGTTTACCGTTTGTCTGTCTTTTTTTCCACTCTCTGTGACTTTGTCTTTACACATTGTCTTTCCTCACTGTCGTTTACCGTTTGTCTGTCTTTTTTTTACCGTTTGTCACTCTCTGTGACTTTGTCTTTACACATTGTCTTTCCTCACTGTCGTTTACCGTTTGTCTGTCTGTTTTTTCCCACTCTCTGTGACTTTGTCTTTACACATTGTCTTTCCTCACTGTCGTTTACCGTTTTCTGTCTTTTTTTTTCCCACTCTCTGTGACTTTTGTCTTTACACATTGTCTTTCCTCACTGTCGTTTACCGTTTGTCTGTCTTTTTTTTTCCCCACTCTCTGTGACTTTGTCTTTACACATTGTCTTTCCTCACTGTCGTTTACCGTTTGTCTGTCTGTCTTTTTTCCACCTCTGTGACTTTGTCTTTACTCTCTGTGACTTTGTCTTTTTTTCCACATTGTCTCTTCCTCACTGTCCTCACTGTTACCGTTTGTCTGTCTTTTTTCCACTCTTTGTGACTTTGTCTTTACACACTGATGTCTTTTCTCACTGTCGTTTACTGTTTTTCTGACCTTTTTTTTTTCAGATTTCCTGTCTTTGTTTTACTGGAAACCCTTGTAACATTTTTTTTTGTCTCTCCAGGTTTTGAATTATAACGTGTCAGGATCTGGCAGTAACCTGGCTCCAATGCGTGGTGAATATTGCACACAGTGACCAGGGTGGACACTAACTGTCCGTTCACTGTGGTAGATTTATTATTTTCCAACATGGCCTTTTAAAACCATCTTTTTCTAGTAGCATTTACACATTTGCCATTTATTTTTTTACGTTAAAAAAAAATCAATAAAATTACCGATAAACTGAAAGGACTGACCAGAGCTGTCAGCACAATGTAGTCTTATCCGCCTTAAGAATGTCAACAGTTTCGCTGTTATGGCATTCAATGTACGTGTATCGTTTTTTTTTTTTTCTCTCTCTCTCTGGAAACCCTCTCTCTTTTCTCTCTCTCTCTCTCTCTCTCTCTCTCCTCTCTCCAATCTGGTGAATATAACCCTTTTTCAGGATGTCACACTATTTTTTTTCCAGATTTATGAGTTTGAGAGCCCTGTTAACTCCACGTGTGATCGGCTTGTTTCTACACATAAACACGGTGAACCGTAAACTTTGTTGTACACCGAATAGAAAAAAAAAGGGATCAAGGGTTCACAGAAGGAATTTTGATAATAGCGGTCAACAAAAAAAAACAGGTTCCGATAACTTTACCTGTCCTTTGAAACCAGTTCAACAGTGGTTCCACGCCTCGTTAAAGCTGGCGCCTTTTTGGGTCAGTTGGTAGTGCCACCACACCCGTTACTGCCTTTCTGCCCCAGAAAGGTGGCATGCATAAAGTAGGGTGGGTGAATCAAACACGTAGTGTGACCATCGGTCACCGTCCTCTGCGCCAGAAAAAAACAGGGTGGGTGAATCAAACACATAGTGTGACCATCGGTCACCGTCCTCTGCGCCAGAAAACAGGGTGGGGGTCAATCAAACACATAGTGTGACCATCAGTCCGTTACGTCCTCTGCGCCAGAAAGGTGGCAAAAAGCAGGGTGGGTGAATCAAACACATAGTGTGACCATCATCACCGTCCTCTGCGCCAGAAAACAGGGTGGGTGAATCAAACACATAGTGTGACCATCGGTCACCGTCGTTCTCTGCGCCAGAAACAGGGTGGGTGAATCAAACACATATGTGACCATCAGTCACCGTCCTCTCTGCGCCAGAAAGAACACCTGTATCACTCAAGAAAGGAGAGATCTTCAACTTCCGCTAGATTAGTTCCACTGCACATGGTGAAGACATTCACCAATTCCCTCCCTCTCTCTCTCTCCTTCTCTATTCTCTCTCTCTCTCTCTCCCCGACTTTTCGTCTCTTGTCCCCCCCCCCCCCCCCCTCTCTCTCTCCTTTCATCTCTGCCTGCTGTTTTTCTCTCATCTTCCTACGATCTCTATCTCCGTCTTTCTTTTCCCTCTTTTTGGATCTCTGTCTCCCTCTTTCTCTCTCTCTCTTTCTTTCTCCTTGTTGCTCTCTCTCTGTATGTGTTCTCTCTATGTCTCTCTCTCTCTCTCTCTCTTCTCTTCTTTCTCTCTCTCTCTCTCCCTTTCAATCTCTGCCTGCTGTTCTTCCTACGATATCTATCTCCGTCCGTCTTTCTTTCTCGCTTTTTAGATCTCTGTCTCCTTCTCTCTCTCTCTCTCTTTGTCTCGCTGTCTCTGTCTCTCTGTCTCTCTCTGTCTCTCTCTTTCTAAATCAACCGATCAATCAACCAACGATTCAATTATTTATTGTCCTCAAAAACAAAAAAACAAACAAACAAAAACAACAATAACAACAACAGTGATAACACACACACACACACACACACACACACACACACACACACACACACACACACACACACACACACAGCCACGGAAATTTGTCTTGCAGCTGACAACAGAAACACATAGCCAAATACATGTCTGTCAAAACAAAATATTACACCACAGTGTCGCTCCATATCCCCGTCTCCCCTCCCTTCCCACCTTCTACTCTCTCTCCCTCTCTCTCTTTCCTCCTCGTCCTCCTCCCCTTCTCTTCTCTCCCTCTTCGCAAGCACGTGCACGCGCGTACGCACACACACACACACACCCACACACACCACACACACACACACACACACACACACACACACGCCCCACACACACACGCACACGCACACACACACAGAGCGTTCATTACACGACAAATGAATTACTAGTAGAGTCCGAAGTGTTAACAACTTGCTAACCTAGTAAGGACTCCATCAATAAAGAAACAGAAGAATGAATTATTACACAAAAAGTGTGGACCCTAGAAGCACAAGTCAGATACGCCGCTTTCGTCCTTTCACACCACACACACACACACACACACACACACACACACACACACACACACACACACCACACAATCTCTCTCTCTCTCTCTTTTCCCTTACTCCCTCCCTCTTCTCCATCCCCCTGTTCTTCACCTTACCCATCCCCTGCTCTCCCCCTCTCTATCTTCTCTCCTCGCTGTCCCTCGATCTCTCGACCCCCCCCTCCTATCTCGTTCTCCCTCTTTGTTTCCTCGTCCATCGATCCACGTCTCCCTCTCTCTCCCCATTCTTCTGTCTCTGTAAGTCTCAATTTCCCTCCACCTCCCTTCTTAGCCCCCCCCTCTCTCCTTCTTATCTGATACCTGCCTCTCTTCCACTCCACCCTCTTAGTATCTGATCTCTCTCTCTCTCTCTCTCTCTCTCTCTCTCCCTCTCCCTCTCTCTCAGTAGTGCCCTTTCTATTCTCCCCTCTATTCCCCTTTCTTTCTCTCTCTCTGTCTCTCTCTTCGATTCCTATCTCTATACTACTGTCTACACACCCCCTATTTTAAACACCCGTCTCTCTTCTCTCTCTCTGTGTGTCATTCTTCAATTTTCGACTTCATCCCTCCCTCCCATTTTCTCTCTCTCTCTTTTTCAATGTCTGTATTGCTCTTTCCATTTCCCTACCTCCTCTACCTCTCCCCTCCTTTCCTCCGTCCTTCAATCTCTGTCTCTCTCTCTCCGATTGATTGTGAGTTCTCTCTCTCTCTCTCTCTCTCTCTCTCTCTCTCTCTCTCTCTCTCTCCATCGATTTCTGTCCTTCTTCTATTTTCTGCCCCCCGCCCTCCTCTCTTTTCTCTCGCTCCTTCGATCTCAGTCCATCCTTTTCTACCCCTCTCTTCTCTCTCGGACTCCTCACGGACTCCTCTACCTTCGAGTTCCCCCCTCCTCCCCCCCCCCCCCCCCCACGTATTTTTTTTTTTTTTTTTTTAGTTTTATCTTTTTCTCTCTCTTCTCTTCGGTCTCTGTCTTCCTCTTTCACCCCCCTCCCCCTTCTTTGATCTCTGCCTCCTTCTTCTCTCCCCTTTCATCTTTGCCTCCTTCTTACCCTTTCTGCTTCCCACCCACGCCCCCAGCCTCACTGCCCACTCTCTCCCCCCCTCCCTTACCCCCCTCCCCCCCCCCCCCCCCCCCCCCCATGGCTAGCTAAGAGGTCAATGACAGTCCGACCTTTCTCCCTCTGCCTCCATCTCCTTTTCATTTCCTGCCTGTTTCCATGTGACACGTCCATCTGGCCAACACCTTCTCCCCCCTCCCTCCCTCCCTCTTCCATTCCCATTAATAATAAATGATGCGTGAAGGACTAAGGACCAATAACCAGTAACAAATGCTTGTACATCAAGAAACAGTCCCTGCAAAGCTCAATCTCCCCCTCTCCCCCAACCCCACCCCCCAACCGTCACTGCTAGTATTTTTTTTTTTTTTTTTTTTGCAGCTCCTTTGTCTCTGAAATAAAGGAGCGTGAAAGCTACGCAGGAACGACACGTCCACTTCATTAAAATCTGTCGCACTTTGAAACTGGGACTACTGCTGCTGTTTTTAATGTCAGTGAATCCGTTTTGGATTTCACCAACCTCAGGTTGTTATGGAGTAGACACAGTTTGAACCTGACCTGGCTTTCGGCCCTGACGTAGCTGTCGTGGTCGGCTGGGCGCTAAACAACATCACTTCACCCCCCTACCCCCCACTCTCCCCCCCCACCACCACCCCCCCCCCACACACAAGCCAACACCTTCCCCTCACCCGAATACAAACGCAAGTACTTAGTAGTCGCTGGCCTCCTCCTTTCACACCTCACACTGGGCCACACGGAGCAGAGGAGCAGAAGAAAACGACAGGACACACAGAAGATGACTGATGGACTTCCCTCGCCTCCCCGACTCCCCAATCCATTCATCGTTAATGGAACATCCCCCCCCCCCCACCCACATCCCTCCCTAACCCTCCTCGTTCATCAGTTTCGCCCTCCTCCCCCAATCCTCAGTTCCGTCTGGGCACAGAAGAATAACTAAAAGAGCTGAAGATTCGAAGAAGAAACGTGTTGATGCTGTTGTTGTTGTTGTTGTTTTTAACTCTCCCTCCAAACACGAGCGAACACACGATTAGACAGACTTTTAAAGGCGCCCCCCTTGCGAAGGGACAAGGCAATGACATATCGACCCAGGAAAGCCGCACAACAGCAGCAGCAAACTGGCGATGATGATGCAACGAGCCACTGATCTGTCTGCCCAGCCCTCCCCCCTCCCCCCCCCCCATTGACCCCCCCCCCTACCCCCCCGCCCCGCATTGACATGCCTCTCCCCATCACTCCCTGTTCACATTCACAGGGCACAGAAAGGGGGGTGGGGTGCAAGAGAAGGAAGAAGGCGTCATAGAAGCAGAAGAAACAGATGGTGGGAGCGGGGGGGGGGGGGGGGGGGGGGGGGCAAAAAAGAAGGAGCAGAAGAAACAGGTGATGGTGCGGGGGGCACGGGGGGGGGGGGGGGGGGGGGGGGGTAGGAAGAAGGCGTCTTAGAAGCAGAAGAAACAGGTGGTGGTGGGGGGGGGGGGGGGGGGGGGAGGAGGCGAAGGAAGGAGGAAGGCATCATAGAAGCAGAAGAAACAAACGAAACAGAAAGAGCAAACATTCCGTAACAGCTGAACAGAAACAGTAAGCATTCCGTTACCACGAAACAGAAAGTTAAATGATCCGTGACTGTTGAACAGAGACTGAAACAGAAACAGGAACAGTAGTCCGTGATGATGATGAAACAGGAGGAGTGAATATTCCGTGACTGTTAAACAGAAACGGCAAGTATTCCGTGACGAGGAAACCGAAGCAGTAAATATTGACATTAGACTTGGGAATGGGTCCAACACATCTTCCGATGACTTTGACAGAGCGGAAATGACGTACGCTCTGGTGACGTAGTCAATTTGGATCTGCCCACACGGCCATCACGGTCACGTGGCTTTTCACTCTGTCCCTGTCTCTTTTGCTTTGTTTCCGCCAGCACGGCCACAATGGCCACATATCTTTTTTCTCTGTCTGTGTCCTTGTCGCCCTGTTTCTCCAGAGCATGACGTGTCCATTAAGGTGACGTCACTCTATTGTGCCCTCCATCTCTCTCTCTCTCTCTCTCTCTCTCTCTCTCTTAGCGGATTCTCTCCCTTTAACATGTCAATCAGTGTAACAGCCTCTCCCTTTCCACCCCCCCCCCCTCCCTTCCCCTTCTAATCTTTCTCTTCCACTCCCTACTCTACCCCCCCCCTTTCCTTTCGCGACCCCTGCTCCATCCCGCGCTGTACATGATTTCTCAGAGAACAATCCATTTTGACACAAAACACTTCACAGGAATAAAAATAACAAACACCCCGAAGTTTTCTTTCTTTCTTTTTTTTTTTTTTAATGTAACACAGCGCGTGATTCAGTGTGATCCCAGACGACACAGAACAGGACGGAACGGCACCGCTCATCTCTCAGGCCGACAACAAGACAGCACGCCCCCACACTTTCACATCCTACTGTTGAGACCGAGACAGACCATAGCCAAGGATGAGGCCGTCTTTTCACGGCACTGTACCCACCTACCGGTTGACCGTATCTCAAACTAACACTGTACTTTCTATCCACACTTTCTTCATGAGCTTGATTGTCATATCACACAACACACAAGCACGTTCTTCATGAAGGTGTGAACCCCTATCCAGCCAGCCAA
>JADBJO010000043.1:432500-440000 GCA_016801955.1 Conus betulinus | reverse complement strand
TCTCTCGGCCACGGTGAGCGTATACTCCGGGGAGGTGAAGAGCGGGGGGTGGTTGTTGACGTCCTCCACCATCACCAGGAGGGTCTGGGTGGAGGAGAGAGGGGGCGTGCCGCCATCCTTGGCCCTGACCGTCAGCTTGTAGCTGTCCTGCACCTCCCGCCGCAGCTCCGTGTTCACCTGCACACAGTCCCCCCCCGCCCCTCCACACTCAATTACCTCACACACGGTCAGTTACCTCCCCCCCCCCCCCCCCCCCCCCCCCCCCGCCCCCATCACCACCCGACCCCTTCGTAATCATCTGAAGGAAAAGTCATGCTGTTTACAGCTTGGCTGCCCTTGGAAGGACTACATTAGCTGAACTGAAAAAAAAAAAACAAAAAAAACAAACAGTAATTAACAAGTCGTGGTGGGTGAAAAAGAAAAAAAAAAAAACTTCAAACTTTCGCCTTCATTCCCAGTTAAAAGGCTTCCTATTTGTGTGTACAACGAACCCATTCCCTACGTACTTTGCGTTGTACGGCAGCCCCCTGCTTGGAAAATAGAAGCAACAGAAGGAAAAAAGAAAACTACAGGAAAACAAACACCCCCTTCCCTGCTCCTCCCCAAACAAAAGTATGACAAACCAAAGTTTTAAAGTCTAAAGTTGGCTGGACCCGAGAGGACAGCAACGTGAAGCCATGGGCAAAATCCAGACAAAGAAATGGCATAAAACGACAAAGTTTACTCCATGGAAAAGGAAACAAAAATCAAGAAATTAATCAACAGCAAGAGGATACCAATCGAATGAAAGCGAATCAGGGAACTAACGCGACGCTTGGAGAGAAGACGAACACAGACGTGTAAACCGCGGAAAGAAAAGATGCA
The DNA here is from genome assembly GCA_016801955.1 of Conus betulinus. NCBI lineage: Eukaryota > Metazoa > Mollusca > Gastropoda > Neogastropoda > Conidae > Conus > Conus betulinus. Next base: position 439,136 of record JADBJO010000043.1, on the reverse strand, counting down.
AAACTTGAGGTCTGTTTCCAAAGTTTAAACAACGGTCTAGATTTAATAATGTTTGAACAATTAAGTAATGGGGGGAAAACAAGTGCAGGTTAACAATTCTTCCATCATTATAGTAATGACTTGGCAAAGATTTAAAATTTAATTAAAAAAAAAAAAAAAAGGGGGGGGGGGGGGGGGGGGGGGGGGGGGGGGTGCTGAAGATGAAGAAAATGGGAAAATGTATATTATAAACCCTTCACTAGCTGCATGAGGAAACCATCGCAGTCCCTCTTGAAGGCAGATCTATATGTATGACTTGCTCCTAGGCCTTTCGTCCGCTGGATCGGACTCATCAGGGAGACACGGCCGATTGTGTCTGTGCTCTTGGCGTCAAATAGAGACAAACTACAGTCCGTAATTCTGTGGCGTTCTCACAACCAAGGGTTGAGAAAAAAAAAGAATCCACCAGCACCCCCAAAGCAGCCAGCGACGTTTGTCTTATTCTAGGAAAGGCAAACCAGTTCAGCAAGATGGTACACTGCTGTCAGCCGAGAAGGCACGGGCTCCCGGCATGAGAATTCAAAGGGATGCAACGACCAAAACAAGACGGGGTACCTGCCGACGCACAAGTCATTCACTTAAACTTGCAAATTACAGAAGACATATTGGACAAAAATACTGAGAGACAGAAAAACAGTAAAACAGACTGCGAGAGAGAGAGAGAGAGAGAGAGAGAGAGAGAGAGAGAGAGAGAGAGAGAGAGAGAGAGAGAGAGAGAGAGAGAGAGAGAGAGAGAGAGAGAGAGAGAGAGAGAGAGAGGATTTTAAGAGGTTAATGGATGAAGCAGAGATACGCTTTTACATCTAGCCCTCTGGGAAAAAAATGATAATAAACAGGCATACCACTAAAGAAAGAAGACAAGAACAAACCAATGCAATAACCAATGCTTGGGTAAACGTAGAACACTACAACGAACAACAACAAAAAAAAAGAAAGACATGAACGAAAGTGAGGTCCTCCTTCACTGCCAAGCACCAGGATACTGTGCCTCTCCTCACACTCACAGCAAGGATGGCTCCCAGCTGAACGTCGTCGACCATTTTAAGTAACGGGGAACATAATCTCATCAGATACTGAGATATCACCTCACACAGGGATGGGGAGCCGCCTTAATCGGTGTGTGATGAAACATAAAAGCATCAGCTCTGCAAACAAAGATCAGGTATACAATGCTGCTGTCCTTACCAGCCTGCTGTCTGGACGTGAGACATGGACACCATTCTGAAGGCATTTTTCGGCAGCTTGAGACTTCCAGATGAGGTCCCGACGCTCAGTCATGGGGATAAGGTGGCATGAGAACGTCACACACTGTGAAGTCCTGGACAGAGCCAACCTCAGCAGCGCAGAAGTCATGATTCTGATGGCCTAGCTCCGCTGGACAGGACACACGCTCTGCATGGACAGCCGCGTGCATCCCCTGTCCAGACTTCTATTGAGCTCTGACACAGGGCTACAGAGATACAATGCGTCCCAAGACACGCTTCAAAGACTGTAACGAAGACAGCCTGAAGTACTCTGACATTCCCACAGCTGAGCTGCAGACTTAGGCAGGAGACAAGAGTCAAGTGCCGCAGCCTGACACGCGATGCCAGCAAATCCTTCGAGAACAGCCGAAGAGAACCCAATCATCAGCGCCAGAGATGGTCGTAAAGACTCCTCTGCCATACCCCCCTTAAGGCACCTTTGTCTTCACTGTCTCGGACCATGTTCTTTAGGATCGGACCAGTCAGCCACATCCAGGCCCATCAATGACGGCTCCTCTCGAAGAGCGCTGACATCACCGGCATGGATGGTCAACCCACGAGTTTCTGGATAAGCAACAAAAAAATGATGACCGATCGACGTTATCAGTGACCCGTGTGGGAGTTTTCAATGAGCTGAGCTGATACCAAGTGGCTCATAACACAGTTCCAGCCTATGTTTACAGCAAATTCATATCAAAATCCACTGACGTTCTGATATCCTTGGATTCTTTGAAACTGGAGAGAGACAGAGACAGAGAGAGAGGAGAGAGAGAGAGAGAGGAGAGAGAGAGAGAGAGAGAGAGAGAGAGAGAGAGAGAGAGGTTACAAACTGTCCACTTTTCACAGTACTAAAGCTTTCGCAGTTACACACCATCCCCCACTTCTCACCTTAAGCTGACCTGTGTCAGGGTCAAGGACAAACGGATAACTGGGGTCGCCGGGAAGGGGGTCCAAGGTGAAGGTAACCTGCCTGTTGACCCCGGTGTCAAGGTCACTGGGCAGACACCGTGAAGATGACAGTGCCGTTGGCCGTTTCCTCTTTCACAGACGTGACGTTGGGGCTGGTGAATTGTGGGTGGCAGTCGTTAACGTCACGAAGTTCCACCGTCACCTTGGAAGGAAACATTTGGACCACGAGAAAACCGTTAAAACGCATAGCGCGATCACTCTTTTAGTGTTGGCAATGTGCAGCTCATTACGTCTCATAACTGAATATAACGAACAGACATAAAAATGTCTCTTTTTCAGTTCTTCACGCCACCAGATTTCTTTTTGCTTTTGATCGAGGAAATGGACAATTAAAATGGAAATGCGAGGAGTGGAAGAGCAGAAGAAAGGAGGAGGAGGAGGGAGAGAGGGAGGAATAGGAGGTGATGGAAGGGGTGGAAAAAGCAGGAGTAAAAGGAAGAGGAGGAGGAGGAGAGTGAGAAGGAAGAGAATGAGGACGAGGAGGAGAAAGAGGAAGAGGAGGGAGGAGCAGGAGGAGAAGGATGAAAAGAAAGAAAGAGGAGGAGGAAGAGGAAAAGGAGGAGGAAGAGAAGATGAAGGAGAAGAGGAACAGAGGAGAAAGAGGAGTGGGGTAGAGAAAGAGCAGGAGGAAAAGAGGAAAAAGAGGAGGAGAAGGAAGAGGTGGGAGAAGGTGGAGGAGGGGAGGGAAGAGGAGGAGAAGGAAGAGGAGGAGAGGAGGTGGAGGAGGAGGAGGAGGAGGAAAGAGGAGGAGGAGGAGGAGGAGGAGGAGGAGGAGGAGGAGGAGGAGGAGGAGGAAGAGGAGTACAAGAGGAGGGAGGGAAAAAAAAAACAGGAGGTGATGTAGGAAGACGAGGTGGAGGAAAGGGAGGAGGAAGGGGACAAGGAGGAGGAGGAGGAGGAGAGACGAAAGGGGTGGGGGGGGGGGGGGGAGAGAGAAAAGGTGTTGTAGAAGGAGGAAGAGGAATACTATGGAGAGGAGAAGGAAGGAAGAGGAGCAGAAGAAGGAAGGAGGAAAAAGGAGGAGGGGAGGAGGAGGGAGAGGAAGAGGAGGAGGAGGAAGAGGAGGGGAGAAGCAGAGGAGGAGGAGGAGGAGAGAGGAGGAGGAGGAGGAGGAGGAGGAGGAAGAGGAGGAGGAGGAGGAGAGAGAGAGGAAGAGAAGGAGGAGGAAGAGGAGGAGGAGGAAAGAGGAGGAGGGAGAAGAGAACGGAGGGAGGAAGAGAAGGAGGAGGAAGGAGGAGGAGGAGGAAAAGCAAGAGGAGGAGGAGGAGGAGGAAGAGGAGCAGAAGGAGGAAGAGGAGGAGGAGGAAGAGAAAGGAGGAGGAAGAGGAGGAGAAGTAGGACGAAGAGGATGAGGAAAACGACAACGAAAACAAATCTCTGTTAATGAGGGAAAAGAAAAAAAAAGCACAGACACAGGCCTTTTTAAAAACATCAAACCTCAGTGAAAAAAAAAAAAAACAACATCAAACCTTCAGTGAAAAAAAAACAACAACATCAAACCTTCAGTGAAAAAAAAAAAACAACATCAAACCTTCAGTGAAAAAAAAAAAACAACAACACAAAAGCAATAAAGCATGCAATGATAAAAGTAAAAGGAACATCTACAACAATGCAGCGAACTCTAAACTACATCTCACATCTAATTGCCAAGTGAGACGACTGCAGGCAGAATTCTAAACAAACCTTAAATAAAAGTTAGCGAACCGGCCAAAGAAAACGTGGACAAACGAGTCACAAGACAAGACACGACGCGCGCTTCGACCTCTTGGTCTTCTTCAGGCAAGATACAAACAAATAGGACAACGAAAATTCACTTAACTTCGATCGTTTCAAATTTCATATGTGAATTTTCGTTGTCCTATTTGTTTGGTGTCTTGCCTGAAGAAGACCTAAGAGGTCGTGTTCTGTCTTGTGACTCATTTGTCCACGTTTCTCTGAGCGGTTCGCTAACATTTATTTAAAATTTGTTTACATCTCACATTGCAATTGCAAACTATCGGCGTTAAGTAACGGCGAAAACTTGCAATCTCTGAACATACATTAAGTGGGTGAAAAAAAAAAAAGGGGACAGATCAGGGAAAAAAGAAAAAAAAGGGGATATGGGTGAACATGAAGGAGGGAGGGGATAGGAGGGGAAGTGAGGAGAGAGAGTTAAAACGTGTTGTCTAATTTCAAAACCCACAATCCACCCCTCACATCCCCTCTATTCACTTAACATTAAAACATGTGACATGTGGTGTACATGCCATTTACAACACGCATACATTCCTGTAATCATGTGCATCCCAGAGAGAGAGAGAGAGAGAGAGAGAGAGAGAGAGAGAGAGAGAGAGAGAGAGAGAGAGAGAGAGAGAGAGAGAGAGAGAGGAGAGAGAGAGAGAGAGAGAGGAGAGAGAGAGAGCGCAGCACAAATTCATGTTTCATTATCAATCGACACTATTTATAACTAGCAGCATAAGATTAGATCGATAATGTCTGGTGAAAATGATCAGTCAAGCACTGACATTGAATGAGGACAATAATTCACTCCACACGCAGCCAGCAGACCAGACAGACTAAAACTGAAACAGACCAGTCCTCGGTAATGGATACCATAATCTTGTTGGCATTACTAAATCAAAGTATGCAGAATTCACTTTTGAAGACTGATAGGCCAGGGCCAGACATTACCTTTTTTTTCTTTTAAACATAAGATTTTGCTTTGTTAAAGGCAATTTTTTTTTTTTTTTTTCTCCAGAGAGAATAAGTCTAGACCAATATAATCAGAATACGCCAGGGAAGAAGAAAACTTGAGGGTTAATTTGGTGGCCCATCTATAAAGTCCCCTTGATGTGATATTACTTGGCCGAATCCCCGTATTCCAGAAACATAATTAACATCAGATTTGATATAGACAGTAAAAAAGAAAATAAAGTTGGCGACAATGTGGGTCTATGAAATGTGTTAACTTAGAAAGCTGATGAATCAGTTAGTTTAGAAAGCTAATCAATCTTTTGAGATAACACTGTGCACAAATATGACAGGACATGACAGTACGAAGGAGAAGGAAGCGGAGGAGAAGGAGAGGGAAAAGGAGAAGTGTAGGGATGAAGAGGAGGAGGAGGCGAAAGAGGGAAGAGGGGTAGGAGGAATATGAAGAAAGGAGGAGGAGGAGGAAGGAGGCGGAGGAGGAAGAGGAGAGAAGGAAATAGAGGAGAAAGTGGATAAGGAAATGGTGGAGAAAAGTGAAAAAAAAATAAAGAGGAGAAAGAGAAGGAGAATAAGGAGGAATAGGAGAACGAGAAAAGCGGAAAGCGAAAATGAGAAAGGAGGAGAGGGAGAAGGACGGGTAGGAGGAAAAGGAGGAGGAGCAGGAGGAGGAGGAGAAAGAACACGAGAAGGAGGAGTAAAGGGGAAGAGGGCAAATGAAGGTGAGAAAAAAGGAGGAGGAGAGAGAGAGGAGGAGGAGGAGGAGGAGGAGGAGGAGGACAGGGAGAAAGAGTAGATGGATAAGAATGTAGGAGAAGAGGGTGAATAACTCTTTTTTTTTTTTTCCATTTTTCCTCTCTTTTGACAGTTTTGTTTAGCCATACAACACGTCTTGAAGAGAGAGAGAGAGAGAGAGAGAGAGAGAGAGAGAGAGAGAGAGAGAGAGAGAGAGAGAGAGCGGTGGGGTGGTGTGTGGTGTGTGTGTGTGTGTGTGTGTGTGTGTGTGTGTGTGTGTGTGTGTGTGTGTGCGCGCTTGCTTGCTTGTGTTTACATTCGTGCGCTTAGAGTTGATTTCATCAAGATTTTGCACCTATATAATACCATAATTATCATTATTATCATTATTATTATTATTAAAGGAAGGAGTGGGAAGAGAGAAGGAGAAGGACTAGGAAGAAGGGGAGGGGGGAGAGAAGCAGATCGAAGGGATGGAAGAGGAGCAGGAGGAAGAGAGGGGAGAGGAGGAGGAGGAGGGAGGAGGAGGAGGAGGAGGAGGAGAGGAGGAAGAGAGGAGAGAGGAGGAGGAGGAGGAGAGATGAAGAACGAAGAAGAAGATAAAGAGACGAAACAGGTGTAGGCGAAGTAGAGGGAAGAGGACGAGGGGAGGGACGAGGAAGAGAGGATGAGAAGGAGAAGGAGAAAGTGGAGAAGGCGGAGGAGAAGGAGGAGGAAGAGGAGGAGAGGGAAAAAGGAGAAAGGAGAAAAGAACAGAAGGAGACGGAGGAGCAGAAGGGTCTGGAGAACGAGGAGGATGAGGAGAAGAAGGAGGAGAAGGAGGGGGGGAGAGGAGGAGGAAAAGCGAAAAGGAGGAAGAAAAGGAACAGAAGGGAGAGGACGAGCGGAAAATAGGAAGAGTAGAAGGAGCAGGAGAAAAAAAGTATGCTAGGAGGAGGAAGACGATGAGGAGGAGGAGAAC
>JADBJO010000043.1:427500-430000 GCA_016801955.1 Conus betulinus | reverse complement strand
AGCAGCAGTAGCAGTAGTAGTAGTAGTAGTCGCAGCAGAGCAGCAGCAGCAGCAGTTGCAGTAGTAGTAGTAGTTTTGTTTTCATTCATCTTCTCTCCTCCTTTCTTCTTTATAATTATCATCACGTTGTTGTTTTCATTTCCTATTACTATTATAATGATAATTATCATTATTTCTAGTATTATTTCACGATAATGAATATTACGTTAACCATTATTTTTTTTATCATTTTACTGTTTTATTGCTGTACTTTTTGTTAACTATCAATTCAAGACATTTTGTCGCTGTTGTAGTTAATTACTCTTTGGAAGGAAAGGGATTGTAATCATGGTGTTTCAAGATACGATAGTCCATGCAAAATGTGACAAGGCATCTTGACGTTTACCTTGTGCACGATTTCAACTGCCGAGTGGAGAAAAATAAGTGGACAGAAAACCGAAGAATCTTCCAACTGTTTACTAGACAGGTAACAAGTGTGTGATGACTGCGGGCGGAAATGGAATCAAACTTAAAAGAAGCAGTTACTATTCCGCCGAAAGAAAGAGACCAGCGAAGTCCAAGACAAAACACGACGCGTTTTTCACCTCTTTGGTCTTCTTCACACACCGACAGTCGGTCACGTGAAGCAAAATACAAAACAATGAAAGGGTAGCAGTCAGTATGAATCAAACGTTAGAAGAAGACTAAAGAGGTCGAAAACGCGTCGTGTTTTATCTTGTCATTTGTTTGTCTCTGTCGTTCGGCGGAATAGCACTTTTTCTCTTAGGTTTATTTTTGATAGAAGAGAGAGAGAGAGAGAGAGAGAGAAAAAAAAAGATGCAGCAACCTTCTACAGGAAACACAGTGCAAAGGAAAATGGCTGCAAGGTCTTCATATAAGTGGAGATGCGTTGTGCTGCCGCTATGCCCCCTGACAAGTCAGGACCAGCACATCCGACTTCAGCTTTTTTTTTTTTTAATATCAGAGTGAACGCTCTCCCAGACTGGTTGCTTTACTGGGCTGACGAGTCCAGTCTACCTGGCTATTTGTCCATCGCTGGAGATGGTTTGTTCACTGGGGTGTCCTTCCCCAGGGCTAAGAGTTTACAGCGCGGCTCTTGATCGCATGATGCCTCCGACACTAGACATGTGGGGTATTTCAGTGGAGATAACAGTGCCACATATGATCCCACCCCATCCTGCTAGGAACATCGCCATTTGGTTCGAGACTGCTATATCCGACCAGGCAAGTCTGACGTATATAGCAGCTGACCATCACGTATGGGAGCATCCCCCTATCCGCCACCCAGGGACCTGCCTGGTTGGGGGTGGTCGCCCCTGCTGCAGGGAGTGAAATCAAAGTGAAAGAACCTGTGTCCTGTGTACTGGACAGAAGAGAATGAAGCGACGACCACCTGCATGAAGGACACACACCATATAAAGAAAATGCCAAGAGAAAACGGGCAAGGCTCTTTAGACTATGTGCCACAAAGAACAGAAGGATTCAGCGACAACGCACATGAAAGGAACGCAATGCAAACAACACAGTCGTTGTGGATCGACTGCTCTTTGTTTTCTACATACACACTGTGGATGGATTCTTCCCATGTGAATTTCGCTTACGTCTTCGAGTTTCTGAAATTTCAGTTTAAACAGAAAATTGAAAGCTAAAAAACACAGAAAATGTAAAGAAAGAGGTCCTCGAACTTCAGAGCAAGTATCAAACAAACACCCATACACACACATACACGTGCCCACACATATACCAAGCCCACCTCCTCCATCCTTTCACACAGATACACGTGAACGTACACAAAAGCACATTTAGTAGACGCAACCTCTTAAACTGATTACTTGCATTTTAATATTTATGAATTTCATAATAAAACAAAACAAATATCAATAAAACTTGGTAATATCTCCCAGGGAAACGCACACACACAGAAAATGAAAGTCGAACAAGTTTGCTTTACGAGGGAGCACTCTTTCATCATCCAGCACACAGCAGTGACATAAAACAGGATTCGCCGCCATATAGTGTTGATGCCCAATATATTTTATCTTTGGATTCCCTTTGATACCAGTCTCGCTGAAGAAAGGGTGTAAAAGCTTGGCCGGTTTCATTCGGGTAATGGCCGTGTGGAGTAATGCAATATTGTCTGTCTGACGAGCTGTTTGTGCCGCTGTTTTCTTCCAGCACCGTTTTCTGGCACCGTGTGAGGACGTGTCCGGTTTTCTGGCACCAAACGGCCGCATCTTGTGGGGGACAGGCCACCCACGTGTTTGTTGCCCCCACTACCACCAAGGGGGTGGCCGCGATCCAGATCTGACAACAGGAGTCAGATCTGGATCGCGGCCACACCCAGTGCCTGGTCTGGTGCCCCGTCCCTCTGTTCCTTTCTTTTCACGTCATCGTCTACGTCATCGTCTACGCACTTGTTTTCAATTAACACTTTATCTTACTGACTGTCTGTCTGTTTGTCTGTCTGTCTGTCTGTCTCTCTAAACTGCGCCTGCACGCA
>JADBJO010000043.1:410000-412500 GCA_016801955.1 Conus betulinus | reverse complement strand
CCTTTACTTTTACATTACCTTCTAACACCTCCCGCGTCATTAAAAAAAAAGACCTACGAGGCAAGTGCCCTCGCCAACAACGCCTCTCTAATGCGACGCCTTCGCCCATTTTGTTCTGTGATTCAGCTGCCCATCCTAAGGTGATAAACCAGTCCCCCTGTGCTGTCTACTTTACTACACGTGCGGCATATGTGTTGCATTTTTTCCATCAGTAAGAAGGCCACAACAGGGGATAAACCAGTCCTCCTGTGCCGTCTACTTGCTACATGTGCGGCATGCATGTTGCACGGTGTCCTTCCTTCGCTAGGAAGGCCAAAGCACACGACTTCCAAATCCTTCCTTTTTGTTCAAAAGCCTTCACAAGGGATCTGTGTTGTCCGTCGACACAACACACAAACCCTCCACAGATAAACCCACGAAACTACCAGAACCCCGGGCCCAGTCTCTAGCAACCATATCGACAGTTTTTTTGCGGTCCTTTGGTGATCCAGGCCGGCCACTCAGTCATCTTGAGATCCAGAATGGCCACTCAGTCACTAGGGTGATCCAGAATGGCCACTCAGTCACTAGGTGATCCAGGATGGCCACTCAGTCATAAGGTGATCCAGAATGGCCACTCAGTCATAAGGTGATCCAGAATGGCCACTCAGTCATAAGGTGATCCAGAATGGCCACTCAGTCACTAGGTGATCCAGAATGGCCACTCAGTCATAAGGTGATCCAGAATGGCCACTCAGTCATAAGGTGATCCAGAATGGCCACTCAGTCATAAAGTGATCCAGAATGGTCACTCAGTCATCAAGTGATCAAAAACGGCCACACAGTCATCGAATGATCCAAAACGGCCATTCCGGCAGTCCCCTGGAAGTTCAACCCTTCTAACATGTCTCCCTTCCAATCTGGGGAATTGCCTATTATCTTGCGCATGCGGGACGAACATCATGGCTCGTCGTAGTTAGAAAAGAGTTGGTGTGTGACTTCGACCCCTTAAACACATTTTCCTCGATCGGAACGAAAGCGGAAATGGATTTCAAACGGAGAGAAGCGCGGAATTAGAAACTAGATTGCTTTAACTTCGTATTTTTTCGGTTCATGGCTGTCGCTTGCTCTTAAAAAAAATCAGTATACGTATCCCGCAACGTGACTTGACTGGCGAAACTCTGTGTCAAGCTCCCTGCGATTGGTCGAAAGAGCTGTGGGCATTGACGAGTTGTTTCCCTTGTGACCTGTGGCTCTGTGTCCGGGCCTGGGAAGCGCAGGCAGGCTACGCATGCACAGTTCGGCTGACCCTCACACCGTTGACCGCGCAGCACGGACAGAGTGGAACGGACACCACGCTCTCCACTCGGTGGCGCATGACGGGGTAGACAGACGGACACTTCACTTGCAATGTGTTTGACCACCCACGCCGTCAGCGCAACAACGGACCCCAAACTCGAGGTCACAGTGAACGATTAACAGGCGGTCACCTCTCTGCCCTGTTGCCCATGACTTAAGTGGGGGAGGTGAGGGGGAGGAGTGGAGGTGGTGAAGGGGGAGGGGAGGAGGGGAGGGGAGTCCTTGACGCCAGCCCCCGGTGCATGGCGTGATGGAGTGCACGCTTTAATCCGCGGACATTCCTCAAGCCCTGCTCTCTTTAATTGTCTTCAGTCCTGGAAAAACAAACACGCGGAGACAAACACCACTGCCTGCCCCTCTCTCCACTTGTCTTCTCCGTTTTCCGCCTCAAACCCCTACACCTCCTAACTCCACCCTCCCTGCCTCCCACCACCGAGTCTGTCTGTCTGTCTGTCTGTCTGTCTGTCTGTCTCTCTCTCTCTCTCTCTCTCTCTCTCTCTCTCTCTCCACTCGCGTTTCCCGTCTTCCGCAAGCTTTTCTCATTTCGCAGTCAGCTGTAGAGAAGAAGAGGGTAGTGTTGGGTTCCCATAACAAGGTTGTTAGTTAAGACAAGCTCCACAATCCCCACCACAAGGTTATCAACACCACGGTGGAGGGTCTGCCTACTGCTTGCTGACGCTGCTACTACTATAGTTGCTCTTGACTCATGTTCCTATAACTGCTGTTAACGCTACTTCTACTGCTGCTACTGCTCTTGCAGCAACTTTTACTGTTGCTGCTGCTGCGGGTGTTACTGCTCTGGCTGCTGCTGCTGTCACTGCTTCTGCTGCTTCTGCAGCAACTGCAAGTGCTGCACTTTCTGTTGTATTGCCAGCTGCTGCTGCATCTGCTATTGGAGCTCTGGCTGCTATATCGCTGCTACTCATGCTCCTACTGGAACTGCTTCCACCGCCGCTAATACTGTTGCTGCCGTGTCTGCTCTTTCTAGAATCATTGTTGATCTTGCTGTTACTCTTCATTCTGCTACTCCTATTGCTGCCGTTGCTGCTGATGCTGCTACTGTCACTTCTATTACTGCTGCTGCCACTATTGCTGCTTGTATCATTGCTGCAGCTGTTATCGCTGTTCTTGCTGCTACTAAACTGCTGCTGCTACTGACATT
>JADBJO010000043.1:400000-405000 GCA_016801955.1 Conus betulinus | reverse complement strand
GGAGAGAGAGAGAGAAAAAGAGAGGGAAGAGAGAGAGAGAGAGAGAGAGAGGACAGAGAGAGGAGCGAGAGGGCGAGAGCGAGAGACCGATAGAGAGAGAGAAGAGAAGAGAGAGAGAGAGAGAGAGAGAGAGGGGAGAGAGAGAGAGAGCGAAGGAGAGAGTGAGCGACAGACAGAGACAGCGACAGACAGAGACAGAGAGAGAGCGAGAGAGAGAGACAGACAGACAGCCACACACACACACACACACACACACACACACACACACACACACACACACACACACACACACACACACACACACACACAGCAGAGAGAGAGAGAGAGAGAGAGAGAGAGAGAGAGAGAGAGAGAGAGAGAGAGATGATAATCATTAAGAACAATATTGTGATTGGGTTCAGGTGGAGCAGAGCTGCGTTTCTAAGGCTGTAGTATACCAAGCAGAGGACATTGTGTGTGAAAACAATTTCAACAAAAAACAGAACGTTGTAAGAAAATACAGTCCAACGACTACACAATTCTTCAAGGATTTAGTTCAGGAAATGCAGAATATTGTATGGATACTGTGCAACAAATACAACTCTAACGGTGCGGTATAAAAAGATACAAATACGCTATTATAAAAGACATTATACAACAAATACAGATTTATTCTAAGGATGTAATAAAACTAATACAGAATTTTCTGGGGATGTAATACAACGAATGCAGAACATTCTCAAAACGATTGTTGTCAAAACAAATACAGAAGTTTCAAGGGATACAATAGATCAAATACAGTATTTTTCCCTGAATAATTGTAGTAGAAATACAGAATGAATTCTCAAAGTTGTAGTTCGATCAATACAGAATAGTTTAAAGATATAGTACGACAAATACAGGAGATTGTAAGGATGTCGTACAAAAAAAGAAAAAAAAACAAACAACAACCAAGCTTCCAACCAATCAACCACCCAAACTAACAAAAACGAAAACTAAGAAACACCTATTCTAAAGAAAGAGTATAACAACCAATTACGACATAGTGCAACAAACACAGAATATTCTAATGGATATAGTACAACAGACACATGGCATTCTAAGAATACAGTACAACAAACATAGAATTTTCTAATGGATATAGTACAACAGACACAGAATTTTCTAATGGATATAGTATAACAGACACATGACATTCTAAGAATATAGTACAACAAACATAGAATTTCTAATGGATATAGTACAACAAACGCGCAGAATTTTCTCAAGATAGCACAACAACAAAGACGAACAATCAAAGAATACTCTACAAGGAATAAGATTTTTCTAAGGACAGAGCAGAACAAATAGAGACTATTCTAAGGATACAGTACAAATAATACAGGACATTCTAGGGATAAAGTATTACCAATATGGGATATTCTAGGATCATCATCATCATCATCATCATCATCATCATCATCATCATCATCGCCTATTACCCCCTCCTGGGTTACAGGCCAACAACCAAGGACCTCCAGGCATCTCTGTCCTGGGCTCTTCTTTCCAGGAATACAGTACTACAACTACAATTTCTCTCAGAATATGACAACGAAGACAAATATTCAAAGCAATCATTTTGTACAGCAAATAAGAATTCTCTAAGGATAGAGCATAACACGTACATAATACTTTAAATATAAGTTAAAAACAAACAAACAAAACCACAGATGATCATTCTAAGGACAGAGCATAACAATTACAGAATACAGTAAAATTACTGTACAAATACCCCAACGAACAAACAAACAGAAACAACAGGGGAAAAATGGAACGATTCCTTTCAGTTCAGTGTTTTATCTAATGTCTTTTCGTCGTCAGATGATATTAGGTACTTGAAAAACAACCCTCCACACTCAACTTATCATCCATGTCAGTACTTTCAAACCCCACATCTGATACATGCATATTTACATAAGTGACATACTGTAGTGGTACACAAAATTGTTGACCTTTATAACAAAAAAATTTTGCACCCTGTGACTGCGAAATAACCATGGCAATTTCAGCAACATACGGACCATACAAGACCGTATTGACATCAAAGTTATTCATCTCAATACCTTTCACCTGATAGAGCGAGGTCAACACTGAACATTCAAACAAAAGATGACGCACAGAAATGTTTTCTCTGCAGACACATGCAATACACGTATTCAGCCTTAATCTATGAAGCAAAATTTGAAGGGAGAGGGGGTTAGTTACCACCAAGGACACAGACAAACAAGAGTACAGAACAAACAAGAGTACAAGAGCAGTCCTGTACTCTTGCTTGTCCGTGTCCTTGGCGGTAACTAACCCCCTCTCTTTTCAAATTTTGCTTCATTTTCCGCCCTCAGTCATTGTTTTGAAACTTAATTTATGAATTAATCTACAAAGGCATGCTTTTTTTTCCATAAAAAAAAAAAAACGAGTCGATGACGCTGATTGTGGCGATGACCTTCACTCACCCCTCCCCCCCCCCTTCGCCCCCTCCCCCCCCTCCTCCCCAAAGTTGATTTGCTTTCCACTAGGGATTTCTGTCTTGACTCGATAACAAAAAAAAAAAAAAAACAAACAACAACAACAACAAAAAAACAAACGACAACAACAACAACAACAACAAAGAAAACCAAAAACATGCAGTGGAACTGACTGTATCTTGTGTGTTATCTGATGGTGGGAACACGCCACCCTCACAATGTTCTGTCTGTGTTGCAGGGGAGTTTCAGGCTGAACCGTGCGTTCGCTCTTGTTCCTCCACCTGGCGCCGTTTGTTGCCCCGGCGCAGCGAAGTGTCAGCTCCAGTGTGGTGTGGTGTGGGTGGTCTTGTCAGCTGGCTTCATACTGTCTGCACCACAATGGGGGTGAAGACACCACGGCCTTTGGGGGAACAGGGCTCTCTCTCTCTCTCTCTCTCTCTCTCTCTCTGTTGGTTCGGGAGAGGGGTGGAGGAGAGGTCACGCCGTTACAGGGGAATGGTGACACTGGGTGGCCCCATCCCATACCGCCGAGGTCTTGTCGAGTCACTTATGGGGGAGTGGGTGTAACGGAGAGAGAGAGAGAGAGAGAGAGAGAGAGAGAGAGAGAGAGAGAGAGAGAGAGAGAGAGAGAGACAGACAGAGAGAGACAGAACAGACAGACAGACAGACAGACATCATGCAGTAAAAAGGGTATATCTTTGGATCAGACATATATGCCAACTCTCTCTCTGTATGTATGTATCCATGTCTGTTTGTTATGTATGTATGTATGTATGTACGTGAGTAGTGTGTGTATATGAGAGAGTTTTTTTCAAGGCTCGCTCACTCTTTCTATACCCTTTTTTTTTTTTTTTTCTAAACTCTTGATTGTCTGTCACTCTGGTCTTTTTGGTATTCACAACATGTTTTTCTTCTCTCTCTGCATGTCAGTCTCTCTTGCCAGCCTGTCCCTTGTCTGTCTGTCGGTCTGTCTGTCTGTCTGTCTGCCCGTCCGTGCCTTTGTTTGTCGCTCTATTTAACCGTCCCTCTGTCTACTGCCTGTTTATTGATACGGATCATTGGGGGTCCCCCTGTCAATAGCGGTATTAGCATAACCCTCCATCGGACCGGCGCTCCCTCCACAGTTCTCACGGTCTCTGTAGTTATTGGACCTCCAGTGCCATTTCCAAACAGCTCATAAAGGCCGGTTGGCAAAAAGAAAATCTTTTGGATCGCCACACGTACTTTATAGAGATCGGTATTTGATTAGACGGAATAGCTTGGGGTGGGGGCAGGTAGGTGGCGGACAGAGAGAAAGGGAGAGTGACAGGGGGTGAGGAAGGAGAGAGAGAGAGAGAGAGAGAGAGAGAGAGAGAGAGAGAGAGAGAGAGAGAGAGAGAGAGAGAGAGGGGGAAGGATAGAAAGACACGCACACTGGCATTTCCTTATTGTCCACTCAGCACTTGAGCCCCACTGACAAGGAGGGAAACAATCATATTCACCTATACAAAAAGCTGGAATTCCTGTGAACACAACGCTCACTCAAACACACCTCTCCACCCTTCTTTCTCTCCCCCACCCGTTTCCTTCACTCTCCCTCTCCCCTTTTGCCTCTCCCCTTCATCTCTCCGCTCCCCTCCCCTTCCACTTCACACACACACACACACACACACACACACACACACACACACACACACACTCGGCGATACATGAATGCAAAAACAAAAAGTTTTGTCTGTGCCTTGCGGCTCTGAGTGACAGCATTTCTCTTGATTGTATTGACGATGAAATGGACTGGACAAGGAAAGATGCTGAGTTAAAAGACTGGGCCACGTGGACATCAATTTTGGTTTTTCATCTCCCTAGTGTTTTGTCATCTCTGACTTTATGCACGTTTATAGTTATCTATCTTTTATCCATTTATCTCTCTCTCTCTCTATAGATATATACCTGTCTATCTATCTATCTATCTATCTATCTGTCTGTCTGTCTGTCTGTCTGTCTGTCTGTCTATCTATCTACTCTATCTGTCTGTCTATTTACTATCTACCTACCAATCTACCACCAATCTATCTACCTATCTATCCATCTTTCTATCTATCTATTAGACGAGATGATTCGTCCAACTCTTATCAGTCTCCAGGCCACTGGCATAAGCTAAAAAAAAAAAAAAAAAAAACAAAACAAGACTGCAGTTCACTCACAGGTGGTGTCGGGGTCAACTCTGCACACGTATGAACTGGGATTTGTTCACACAGACACGAAGAAGAGAGAACTCTAAAACACACACACACACACACACACACACACACACACACACACACACACACACACACACACACACACACACACACACACCACCAACAAAAAAAACAACAACAAAAAAACGATGTTGGTTTTCCGTTGATGAAGAAAAAAGAAGTGGGGAGGCAACCACCGTGAGGCGTGGACCACCGAGTGGGAGAGTAACGCGAAGGGCGGTGTCACTGAACGGAAGACCTGTCCACTACCGCCACCCTCCGTCAGGCTGGCCAGCAGGTC
>JADBJO010000043.1:367500-395000 GCA_016801955.1 Conus betulinus | reverse complement strand
TGATTCTTTTAGAAATTCCTGTGAATTCACTCTGACATGTCCTTTCATTTGTTTTTGCTTTAGAATTGATTAAAAAAAAAACAAACCCGGTGACGATTTAAAAAGATATTGTTTCATATCCACCGCGGAGTGTTGATCCTTTAATTTTTACGACAGGGATTTGTAACACAATTCTGTTGTCTGACTGTCCATAGCCTCCTCTTGACGGAGGACAAAAAGAGTGACTTCCCCTGAACAAGGAGCTGAAAGAAATCAATGATTCGGGCTTTGCACGACAAAGTATGTTTCTATGAAGAAGCCGGCATGTAGATCTTTACAGTATCACTGAAGTCGTGTTGTCACCACACTCCGTTACGATGTAGTTCAAGCAGCATTGTTATCAGGCTCTGATACGGTTAGTTTCAAAACGCGCCGAATATGAGAAAAGAAGTGGTTGTTCGTTCTTCGTTTTCATTGTCCTAAATGTGGTTTGTGTTTGCCTGAAGAAGACCCTAGAGGTCGAAATGCATTGCGTTCTGTCCTGTAATCTGCCTGTCTGTATCGTCTGGCTGAACTATTACCGTTTCTTTGTAAAATCTGATACGGTGTAGTTAAGTTCTTCTCGCCGTCAGACTTCGCTACGTAAAGCTGCAGTCGCGCTGCTTAAAGACCCCGTTATGGTGTGGATATGGGCGTGCTGCCACCAGACCCCGTTATGGTGTGGATATGGATGTGTTGCCACCAGACCCCGTTATGGTGTGGATATGGGCGTGTTGCCACCAGACCCCGTTATGGTGTGGATATGGGCGTGTTGCCACCAGACCCCGTTATGGTGTGGATATGGATGTGTTGCCACCAGACCCCGTTATGTGTGGATATGGATGTGTTGCCACCAGACCCCGTTATGGTGTGGATATGGATGTGTTGCCACCAGACCCCGTTATGGTGTGGATATGGGCGTGTTGCCACCAGACCCCGTTATGGTGTGGATATGGGCGTGTTGCCACCAGACACCGTTATGGTGTGGATATGGATGTGTTGCCACCAGACCCCGGATATGGATGTGTTGCCACCAGACCCCGTTATGGTGTGGATATGGGCATATGCCACCAGACACCGTTATGGTGTGGATATGGATGTGTTGCCGCCAGACCCCGTTATGGTGTGGATATGGGCGTGTTGCCACCAGACCCCGTTATGGTGTGGATATGGGCGTGTTGCCACCAGACCCCGTTATGGTGTGGATATGGGCGTGTTGCCACCCAGACTCCGTTATGGTGTGGATATGAGCGTGTTGCCACCAGACCCCGTTATGGTGTGGATATGAGCGTGTTGCCACCAGACCCCGTTATGGTGTGGATATGGGCGTGTTGCCACCCAGACTCCGTTATGGTGTGGATATAGATGTGTTGCCATCCAGACCCCGTTATGGTGTGGTTATGGGCGTGTTGCCACCTAGACCCCGTTATGGTGTGGATATGGGCATGTTGCCACTTAGACCCCGTTATGGTGTGGATATGGATGTGTTGCCATCGGACTCCGTTACAGTGTAGTTAAGGCAGTGTTACCATCAGACCCCGTTACAGTGTAGTTAAGTTAGGGTTGCTATCAGACCCCGTTGTAGAGTAGTTAAGGGAGTGTTGCTATCAGACCCCGTTATAGAGTAGTTAAGGCAGTGTTGCTATCAGACTCCGTTTATAGTGTAGTTAAGGTCGTTTATAGTGTAGATAAGTAGGTTATAGTGTAGTTAAGGTAGGTTCATAGTGTAGTTAATGTAGGTTATAGTGTAGTTAGGCAGCGTTGCCATCAGACCCCGTTACAGTGTAGGTACGTTATAATGTAGTTAGGTAGGGTTACCATCAGACTCCGTTACAGTGTAGTTAAGGCAGTGTTGCCATCAGACCCCGTTACAGTGTAGTTAAGTACGTTATAGTGTAGTTAAGGTAGGGTTACCATCAGACCCGTTACAGTGTAGTTAAGGCAGTGTTACCATCAGACTCCGTTACAGTGTAGTTAAGGCAGTGTTGCCATCAGACCCCGTTACAGTGTAGTTAAGGCAGTGTTACCATCAGACCCCGTTACAGTGTAGTTAAGGCAGTGTTACCATCAGACCCCGTTACAGTGTAGTTAAGGCAGTGTTGCCATCAGACCCCGTTACAGTGTAGTTAAGGCAGTGTGTTACCATCAGACCCCGTTACAGTGTAGTTAAGGCAGTGTTACCATCAGACAGACTCCGTTACAGTGTAGTTAAGGCAGTGTTGCCATCGGACCCCGTTACAGTGTAGTTAAGGCAGTGTTGCCATCGGACCCCGTTACAGTGTAGTTAAGCAGTGTTTGCCATCGGACCCCGTTACAGTGTAGTTAAGGCAGTGTTGCCATCAGACCCCGTTACAGTGTAGTTAAGGCAGTGTTGCTATCAGACCCCGTTACAGTGTAGTTAAGGCAGTGTTGCTATCAGACCCCGTTACAGTGTAGTTAAGGCAGTGTTGCCATCGGACTCCGTTACAGTGTAGTTAAGGCAGTGTTTGCCATCAGACCCCGTTACAGTGTAGTTAAGGCAGTGTCGCCATCAGACCCCGTGACAGTGTAGTTAAGGCAGTGTTGCCATCAGACCCTGTTACAGTGTCGCTGAGGTAGGTTGTCCTTCAGACTTTGGTTCAAACACAAAATTTCTCTTTTCACCGTACCACCCCCCCCCCCCCCCTCCCCTCGCCCTCTCACTCCCTACCCCCCCCCCCCCCCCCCCCCCCACCCACACACACTCCATCTTCACCACCCCTCATCCTTCCCACGCCTCTGCTTCTTCGTTTTTTTTTTTTTTTTTTTAAATGGCAGTGCTTTAAACAGGTTCTTTAAATTTTTACCACCCTTATCCTCTCTCAGTGCGTGCATGTGTGTGTGTGTGTGTGTGTGTGTGTGTGTGTGTGTGTGTGTGTGTGTGTGTGTGATGTATGCGCACGTGTAATGCGCATACGTTCTCTCTCTCTACTCTCTCTCTCTCTCTCTCTCTCTCCCCAAAGTTCTTTCTTATGTTATCTGTCATTTCCTGTGTCCTGACAGCCAGTTCATGAGTTGTCCAAAGTCCACAGAGTCAGTTGACGTCTGGAGGATCGCATTGCCCTCTGTTCCTATCCAGGCTTTGCCAGACCTTCATGTTTTTCTCGCTGCATATTGACGTCTTTTGTCATCACACCTCCATGCTTTTTTTTTTTTTAGCTCAATATTTGCGTCCTTCACTGCTAAACCTTCGCATTGTTATACCATGTATTGACTCTTTCTTGTTAAACCTTTGTGCCTTTTTTCAGTTGCAAAGTGAGACGACTGCAGGCGGAAATCTAAACAAATCTTAAACAAATCTAAACAAATCTTAAATAAATGTTAGCGTTCATTTTCATTGTCCTATTTGTTTGTGGCTTGCCTGAAGAAGACCTCAGAGGTCGAAACGCGTCGTGCTTTGTCTTGTGACTCGTTTGCCCACGTTTCTCTTGGCGGTTCGCTAACATGTTTTCAATTTTGTTTCTTTTTTGTTTGTTTGTTTGTTTGTTTTGGGCCAAGCACCAATGTCTGTTTTTCCTCAAATCTTCATTTCCTGTTGCAAACATTTACCTCTATTTCTTTTGCCAAACATCTAGTCTAGTGTTGCAAAAGGTTCATGTTTTTGTTGCCAAATCCGTCCAATGTTGCCAAACACTGATGTTTTCGTGGTCAAATATTTGCATTTTTTTTTCTTGCCAGGCCTTCATATATTTTCTGACTAAACTTTCACATCTTTTGTTTATAAACTCTGTTGTTGCCCAAACTACAAGTCTTTTGATGCCAGACACTAATGTCTTTTGCCGCCAAAAGAGTGTGTCTTTTGTCGCCAAAACTGGATTATCTTTTCTTGTCTTGGGGTCGTTGTTTGCTAACAAACACCGACGTCTTTTGTGATCAACATTGATCAGCTTGGACACAAAAATTGGTGTATTTTGTTTCTAAACATTGCATGTTTTTTTTTTTTTTTTTTGTTAAAGTTCCATTTTGTTGCCAATCATTTTTACGCCAAATACTGACATCTTTTCTTGGCAAGTATTGATATATATATATATTTTTTTTTTACAAAAACTGATGTTTTCTGTTGCCAAAGCACTGACGTCTTTCGTTTGCCAAACACTACATGCTTTGATATGAAACACCGGTGTCTTTTGTCGCCAAACATCCACGTCCTTTGATACCAAACATTTGTGCTTTTCTTGCCAAACATTGGCTTCTTTATTCGCTAAACAAATCGATCTTCAGCTGGCAAACACTGATGTCTCTTTGTTGTCGAATATCGGAGCTTTGTTGTTAAATTCTGACAGCTGTTGTGGCTTGTTGTCTCTTTTTTGGGGGTGTTAAACATTCAAGCATTTTTCCTTCAAACATTGATGTCACCTGTGTTATGAAATGTTCCTAACACCGGTTTCTTTTGCTCACTAAAAGTGACGACATTGTTTTTGACCAATCATCATGCCAGTTCCTATCGAGAAGTGAATGTTTTTGTGCCCAAACACGGACGCTGACTTTATTTCTTATACACTGATGCGTCTTTGTCTTAACGGTTCACTCTGATGCTGATGGCAGGAGAGAAGGGAGGTATATGAACATGGTGTGGCACGGTGTCTGGAATCTGAGATTTTTGTGTGATAAGTGCAAGGTGGAGAAATGAGTGGTGAGTGTTGCATAATCGTGGTATGGGATGGTGGAATGTATTCAGGAATGGTGTGTGTGTGTGTGTGTGTGTGTGTGTGGTGTGTGTGTGTGTGTGTGTGTGTGTGTGTGTGTGTGTGAGAGAGAGAGAGAGAGAGAGAGAGAGAGAGAGAGAGAGAGAGAGAGAGAGAGAGAGAGAGACACACACAGACAGACAGAGACAGAGAGGAGGCAGAGAGAGAAACAGAGAGAGAGAGAGAGAGAGAGAGAGAGAGAAAGAGAGAGAGAATATCAGAGACGGAGAGAGAGAGAGAGAGACAGCGACAAAGGATGAGATAGACGGAGGAAGGAAGGAAACACAAGGGAAAAGGAGAGGTCGGAGGATTGGAGCAAGGGCAAGGGAGAGAGAGCGAGGAGGAAGAGAAGATAGAGAGAGAGAGGGAGGGGGGGGCAGAGAGAGAGAGAGAGAGGCGAGAGAGAGAGAGAGGGGGAGAGAGAGAGAGAGGGAGGGAGGGAGGGAGGGAGGGGGGAGAGAGAGGAGACAGGCAGACAGAGCTCAAGACGTGAAGCAGTAGACAGATGTCTGTCGGGAGACACGCAGACAGATGCTGTCCATACAGATGTCTGTCGGGAGACACGCAAAACAGATGCTGTCCGTACGAATATCTGTCGGGAGACACGCAGACAGATGCTGCCCATGCAGATGTCTGTCACTTGACACGTGAAGCAGCAGACAGATGCTGTTCATGCAGATGTCTGGCCAGAGACACGTGAAGCAACCGACAGATGCTGTCCATGCAGATGTCTATCTAAAGACACGTGAAGCAGCAGCAGTCAGATGGTGTCCATGCAGATGTCTGGCCAGAGATACGTGAAGCAGAAGCAGACAGATGCTGTCCATGCAGATTCTGTCTAAGAGACATGTGATGGATGGCCTTCATTAGGTGGGTGAACACCACCCACCTACCCCAACCCCCTTCCTCAGCCTAATGTGTCAGACAGGTGTTGGCGGTAAGGATGGGGATGGGGATGGGGATGGGGGGAAACAGCCGTCCAGTAATGGAGGCGTCACTTGGCCAGACAGGGTGTGGGGAGGGAGTTCCTATTGTCCCTCCCGGTTCTCTCGACCAGCCTTGTCTTTTTTTTTTATCTCCTGGACTAGAGAGCGAGGCATGGTGGAACGAAAGAGTCTCTTTGGTGGGGTGGTGGGGAGAAAGGCGGGGGCAAGGGAAGAAGAGGACAGGAGGGAGGCAGGCGAAGGAGGTTTGGTCGTCAAATGAAACCCTTGGGGAGGGTCGCTACAGAGCCGGCAGTGAAGCAGCAGACAGATGAAATGACCTAGTTTCATTTTTTAAGAAGAAAAAAAAAATTGACGTACCGTCCATAGAAAGCTGAACCTGTTAGACTAACACTTCCCACCCTAGTACCCTTCGCGATGATGTTCCGGTTCTTTTGTTCTTGTTTTCTTCATTTCCTCTGTTCTTTCATCTCAATGTTGTGCGCCCTCCCCCGTCCCTCCCATAACATGCAACCTCGTTCCTTAGTTCTAGTATAAGGAGAAACACACATAACTGAAAAACAAAACAAAGAAAGAAAGAAAAACTAAAACCGGTGATTTGCAACCTTCTTTCAATGTCGAAGATGTGTCCGTTCCTGATGCACGAGGAAGTACCGTGTGTCAGGCAATGTCCAGGGGAGTGACGTCCCCTATGGTTTATCCTGTCTTCATAGTACCCTCACTATGATGTCGGCCCTGTTCAATTCGTTCCATTCTCATTCCCGTCCTGTAACAGTAGTATTTCGACTGTGTTTGAGTGACCGCTTTAAAATCCTGAATGACTAAATCCCGTGACAGGAGACAAGTGACTCAAGCTCAGTTGTTCATGATGTCCAGTTTATCAACGGTTGATGACATTGGTTGTCAGGTGATGGGTTGAGAGGGAAGGGGAGGGGAGGGGAGGGGAGGGGGAGGTGTACGTGAGGGGCTGATCACATGCTACTTAGAGAGCTGGTGTCATGTTCTTCTCAGGACATGGCTTTTTCCGTATAGTTTTTAGGGTCATCACACTCTCGCAAAAACTGATGACGTTTTCCGTCCACTGGTGATGTTTTTTGCTAACAGCTGTGCACGTTTACAGGAAATGAGGACGTTATGCTCAGATTTAATTTGTACGGGTCGGACACCGGACATCCGAACACGTAGTGATTGGAGACAGTGGCGTTTTGGGACGTCTTCCTATATTATTATCTTCTGGAGACAATTTTCTGATTATAGACGATGCCATATTCCATCCCGGTGACGTTTTTCGTGCGACGTTTGTCTGCACGCTAGCAACTTGCTTGCTAGTTTAGGCTTAGTGCAGGACGAGAACAGTCGGCTGCCTTGTTAACTGCACACACGGTCATTTCAGTATAATGACCCAATATTTTCCTGACAGACAAGAAGTTTTAAGGAGAACGTCCTCAACATATCCAGATGAAGTCTGGACAATTCAGGTTCCTGGAAATAGCATCCACAGACTGTCCGACTGACTCACCACAGGTCAGCGTTCGAGTACACTTCTTATGCAGAATCCGGTGCACAGTGAGATTGTCGACATTGAAGTTCTGGAAACTCTTGTCTAGGAGAGAAAGAAGCTCAGTCTGGGAAACAAAAGAGACGGCCAAGAGATTCCTTGGCTTCCCAATCATCAGTGTGTTTTGCTTTGTATTTGCCAGAACGCACAGAAAACATGGACCAGGTTGTTCACCACGTAAGAGAATGTTGTCTAGCGTTACCACCCCGAAATGAAATATGGGAGGTTTGGAGGGAAGAGGTGTGGCGGAGGGAGGGTGGAAAGGGGGTGGGGCGGGGGGGGGGGGGGGGCTAGAGAGAGATAGGGCAGAAGGTAGAAAGTGAAGAAAAAGTCAGATGGAGAGACCAGCAGAACACAGACTACTAGGTGGGTGGAGAATAGTAAAAGCCCCCCCCCCCCCCCCCCAACAGTAATACAGTGAAAGAAACCCAATGAAACAGAGGGTCAGAAAGAAAAAGGGAAGGGGAAGGGGGGGGGGGCGGCGCAGACAGAAAGACAGACAGACAGGCAGACAGAGGGAGGACAAAGACAGACAGAGAAGAGGACAGAGGGACACACACACACACTCACACACCACACACACACACACACAGAACACAGAGAGAGAGAGAGAGAGAGAGAGAGAGAGAGAGACGAGAGAGAGAGAGGAGAGAGGAGAGAGAGAAAGGGAGGGAAGGGAGCGAGGGGAAAAAGGGTGAAGGGGTTGGGGTTGGGGTAATGGGCGTAATGACACTCAAAGTTACACCTTCCCTATAGCTCTGGAATTTCCTCAATCTGGATTGTGTACATGCACGGTCTGCAAAGATGTGAGTGGGAGAGTGAGAGAGGAGAGAGAGAGGAGAGAGAGAGGAGAGAGAGAGAGAGAAAGAAAGAGAGAGAGAGAGAGTGGGGCTTGGAGAGGGGGAGGAGAGGAGACGGGGGGGGGGGGGGGGGGGGGGGGGGGGGGGGGGGAATTTAGTGTCTGTGCGGCATCGCGATCTCCAACTTACATTTGCTGAATAAACAAGGTGATGACAGGTCCTCTGTACTGTTTTAACGCCCTGTGCAAACACCCCGAAATACATCGCTCATGCTCTCTCCTCTCTCTCTCTCTCTCTCTCCTCTGCTCCGCCCTTTGTTTCTCTGATTTCGGCAATTTTCTCCTACCCTCCTTTCCTTTCCTTCACAAACATACAGGAACCTATTTGTCTTTTCTCTTTGTAAGCCCCTCTCTGAGATGTCTGTCATCAGCAGCCCCCCCCCCCTCTCTCCCTCCCTCTGTCTGACAGGTCGAAATCATTCAGCAAACAGCCGACGTAACAGGGTAGTTCATTTTGGCAGCGGGGCTACAGACCGAGCAGAGAAGAACAGGATTGTTTTAGCGCCTGCCAGGTAATACTTACAAATCTTAAATCATGCCGTTACTGCCGTTCCGGCCTACACCAGTCTGTACCCCCCTCACATCCACCCCCTAAAACTTTCTCCACATCAACCCGTAAACCCCCTCACATCCACCCCTGAAAAAGAACTTTCTCTACATCAAACCGTAAACCCCCTCACATCCACCCCCTGAAACTTTCTCTACATTAACCCGTAAACCCCTCACATCCACCCCAAACTTCTTACATCAACCCGTAAAAAAACAAACTTTCTCAACATTAACGCCCCCTCCCCCCCTCCATTTCTCAACCAATCCATGAAACTTAATCAACATTGACCTGTAAATCTCTTCTCTACCAATCCCTAAAACTTCTTCTACATCAACCTATAAAGGCCCCTCTCAACCAGCTCCTAAACAGTTCTCCACATCAGTTCGTACAAACCCTCTCCACCAACCCCTAAAACTTTGTCAGTGTGTTGGCACAACAAACAGAACATCGTCAGCGTGCTGGCACAACGAACAAAAAACATCGTCAGTGTGCTGGCACAACGAACAAAAAACATCGTCAGTAGGTTGGCACAACGAACAAAACATGGTCAAGTGTGTGAGCATAACGAGCATAACAGGGAAGGTTGTAAGTCAAGCTGCTGCCCATAAACTCAGCCGTCACTGCACTGTGGCCAGCCCTTCTCCTCAGTCTGCTACTACTTCATGCATCGTCTGCTGGACTGGCGACCCGGCACGGTGTCTGTAAGTGTCTGCGAGACAACTCTCTACAGTCTGCCCTTCGTGATGAGACAAGGCGATGGTGAGTTAGCAGAACTGCTCTTAGCACCTTATGCTGATTGTGCCGTTAGTTATCAAACAGCTGCTGATGCAGTGGACAACAGGCAGACACATCTTTCGTTTCATTTCAGTCTCTTTTTGAGTTTTTTCAACGGGTGATTCTGTTCCTTGAGTTTTCATGAAAGCACACAACATTATTCTCTGTTCGACTGTCTGTCTGTGTCACCGTGTCGGGATATTTGTTATTCTCCCACTGTTTGTTCATGCTGCCACAGCAGTAAGCTCCTGTTTGCCGGAGCACACAATATGTGTCGGGGCTTCCGGAGACTCCTCCATGTCCTCCTCTCTCCATCTCTTCACTGACCTTCATTTTGCCCCACACCCATTCCCCAGCCGCCTGCCTTCTTCATTTGCTCTTTCTCTTCTCTTTGTTTTTTTTTTTTTTATTTCTCTTCATTTTCTTTGCTGTTTCAATCCCTATTACAAATCTACGCCCGACTCTGCATTTCTCCGACTTGTATACTTCTCCACAAACCCCCAGCCTCTGTGTGTGTGTGTGGTGTGTGTGTGTCTGTATGTATACCCACGACAATCTAACGTCTGTCTGATTGTTCCTAACTTTGGTGTGTGCGTGAGTCTGTGTCTCTCTCAATCCCCTGACCATTCTCTCTGAAAGTCACCGACTTCTGTGACTCCAGCTCTCTTTGTCTGTGTGGTGGAGCAGCACCAGAATGCCTCGATCAGCCAGCCAACATAACAGGGCCGTAAAACGGGGATGTAAGGCCGCAGACAGTGCTGTCAAAGAGGGGGTCCCTTCTTTACGGTCTGCCCACAGTGGCTAGGTCAACTACACACACATAAACCTCCCCATACACCAGCCTGTAAACCCGTCTGCAAACCAACCTACGACCACATTAAGAAAAACCTCTCTACCCAGTTTATAGCTCTGCCCTAACGAGATGCTGTTCCGTTCGGAACATCTATCAACAATAAAAGAAAAACGACTTTCAGCATACAGCCGATGGAACCAGACGTGAACTCTCGTCTGATTCTGCTAACTCTTTGCTTGGCAAAGCTTTATTTGTGGGAGACTTGTCTCCTGTGCTCCCAGGCTTTGGTCCACAGTCCTGGCTCGCTCAGAGGTCCAGCATCGTGTCCAGTCAGCGTGGGGGGGGGGGGGGGGGGGGGGGGGACTATGACGTCATACAGTGGACAGGCACAGCAGCCAAACAGTCAATGCGTTAGCCATCCGTGTGAGGTACTTAGATGTCCCCGTAACTCCCACTTCCACCATGTGTGGCTCATAAATGGTGTGACCATCAACAACTAAAAACACAGCCAGCCGTCAACAGTCTAGTGAGCAGCATAGGCTCAGAAAAAAACGCGGGTATCCATGCGGAACTCGTGAAACTAGGAGGAGGAGCAGGATGAGGGAAGAGGAGTAGGAGGATATCGGGGGTAGATTAGCGGGGATGAGGGGGGGGCTGGGGGGGGGGGGAGGGGGGCAGACGAGGGATGAAGGAAGGTGGGCATGGAAGAGGGGCCAATAATGTAACTAAGGTGTTTTGGTTCTGGTTGTTTGGGGTTTCTGAAAGGTGCTGCTGACAATGAAGTGAGTAACTAAGGTGCTTTGGTTCTGGTTGTTTGGGGTTTCTGAAAGGTGCTGCTGACAATGAAGTGAGTAACTAAGGTGCTTTGGTTCTGGTTGTTTTGGGGTTTCTGAAAGGTGCTGCTGACAATGAAGTGAGTAACTAAGGTGTTTTGGTTCTGGTTGTTTGGGGTTTCTGAAAGGTGCTGCTGACAATGAAAGTGAGTAACTAAGGTGCTTTGGTTCTGGTTGTTTGGGGTTTCTGAAAGGTGCTGCTGACAATGAAGTGAGTAACTAAGGTGCTTTGGTTCTGGTTGTTTGGGGGTTTCTGAATGGTGCTGACAATGAAGTGAGTAACTAAGGTGCTTTGGTTCTGGTTACTTGGGTTTTCTGAAAGGTGCTGTGACAACGAAGGGACCGTTGCTGACAGTCTGACTGATCCTTCAGTGTCACCCGTAGCTGGTGAAGTCACCTTAACGTCACGACTGTGTCTTTCTTTCACTGATGCGCTTGACTCTAGTCTGACGCCCCAACCCCAGCTTCAAGCAGTATTGGCAGAAAGAGCGGAGACTGGGAAACAGGGAGAGGAAGGGAGTGGACATGAAATGGGTGGCATCCAAAGAGATCCACGATCAGAAAAAAAAAGAAAAGATGAAAAGGAGAAACAACACACACACACACACACATACACACACACACACACACACACACACACATATGTATATATATATATATATATATATATATATATATATATATATTATATATATATGTATATATATATGTATATATGTATGTGTGTGTGTGTGTGTGTGTGTGTGTGTGTGTGTGTGTGTGTGTGTGTGTGTGTGTGAGTGAGTGAGTGTGTGTGTGTGTGTGTGTGTGTGTGTGTTGTGTGTGTGTGTGTGTGTGTATACATGTATATATATATAGATATATATATATATATATATATAGTCTCTCTCTCTTTCTCTCTCTCTGTATACATATATATATATATATATATATATGTATATATATATATATATATATGTGTGTGTGTGTGTGTGTGTGTGTGTGTGAGAGAGAGAGAGAGAGAGAGAGAGAGAGAGAGAGAGAGAGAGATGGGCGAGAGAGAGAGAGAGGAGAGAGAGTCACGGATGGACTTCACTGTCACTGAGGATTATCCCCCCCTTGTCCTCCACTCTGCTTTCCCTTCCTAATGACGGGTCAGGCAGGTGTTGGCCGCGAAGTCAGTGAGTCTCTGTGGTGTTGGCTAGAGGAAAAAAAAAAAGGAGATGGGCGGTAGAGAAAAGCAGAGTTGTGGGGAAGTGTGGGGGATGGGGGACAGACACATAGCAATGCAGTCCGCACCGTGCTGGGTCTGACCAGATTCTCCAACTGGGATGGATGTATTACGGCACTGGTTGGAACAACGAAGGAAACAACCAAACTATTCGAAAAGAAAAGGGACAATTTGCTGCGATGCATGAACATAAAAAAAATGCTTTAGGGATAATCTTACGTGCCTCCCCACACCCCTCCCTTCCCAGCCTGAACAAGAGGTGAAAAGAATACAAATGGAGGCCATCCTCATGTTCTTGTACCCCCCCCCCCCCCCACACACACACACACACGTGCGCACTCACACACACACACACGTGCGCACTCACACACACACGTGCGCACTCTCTCTCTCTCTCTCTCACACACACACACACACACACACACACACACACACACACACACACACACACACACACACACACACAGAGTGTAGGCCTGAGGCACGTACAGGTCACACTCTCCTGTTCACCTACTCTCACTCTCTGTCGCACTCTCCGTATGTCACGTGGATGTGAACGATCGTTTTTGGTACAACAAGTCTTCGACTTGACTCAACTCAAAGGAATGATGTTTACTGATTGCACAGAAAGGATTACAACTCGGCTACGGATACGACAGAAACCTCAGCTTGGCTGTCGAGTGAAGCAGTGTTTGAACGTTTCCGCATGCGTGAAACGAAGTCAAACTGGAATACCTATTCAGGCTGGCTGTTGGCGTTGTGAAAAAAAAAAAAACAAAACAAAAAAAAAAAAAAAAAAAAAAAAACGACTCTCGGAGTAAGGCAGAATTCAAACATGCAGCAGACTCCGATTTGTCATGGTATTCGAGAGTATGCGTATCTGCCCCAAGGGGTGTGCAATAGGGATCCGTCAGTAGTCTCCCTGCTTCTGCCTGCCTTCCTGTCTTCTGCCGTGGAAAGCAAAGCCTCAATCAAGGCTGTGAACTGATATCGCAGGGAGGAGGAAGTTCATCGCAAATAAGACAGGCAGGGGAGGGAGGTGGCGGTGTGGAGCTGAAGAGATTTCGGGTTTCAGTTTCAGGAAAGAAGAGTCCCTGCATACTGACTGATTCGTACACGCCACACCACTCCTGCTAAGCCACGAGCCCACAGTGCGCAGGATTGACAGCTGATGGTTGACTAAATGAATAGATACGAGATGATTTAAGACGACGGTGTCATGGATATGACTTAGTGGAT
Source organism: Conus betulinus (assembly GCA_016801955.1). NCBI lineage: Eukaryota > Metazoa > Mollusca > Gastropoda > Neogastropoda > Conidae > Conus > Conus betulinus. Next base: position 381,519 of record JADBJO010000043.1, on the reverse strand, counting down.
GTCTGATGTGGAATGGAAGCAAAGAACACTCACTCATCTCAAATTGAGTGCGAAATATATGTAGAATGGAAACAAAGAACACTCACTCATCTCAAATGAGTGCGAAATGGATGTAGAATGGAAGCAAAGAACACTCACTCATCTCCTCAAAACTTGGCGCAAAATGGATGTTGAATGGAAGCAAAGAACATTCACTCATCTCCTCAAACTTGGCGCAAAATGGATGTTGAATGGAAGCAAAAAACACTCACTCATCTCCTCAAACTTGGCGCAAAATGGATGTGTGAATGGAAGCAAAAAACACTCACTCATCTCCTCAAACTTGGCGCAAAATGGATGTTTGAATGGAAGCAAAAAACAAACAACTTGGCGCAAATCTCTCCTCAAACTTCACTCCTCTCCTCAAGCGCAAAATGGATGTTGAATGGAAGCAAAAAACATTCACTCATCTCCTCAAACTTTGGCGCAAAATGGATGTTGAATGGAAGCAAAAACATTCACACTCACCTCATCTCCTCAAAAGAACTTGGCGCAAAACTGGAAAATGTTGAATGGAAGCAAAGAACATTCACTCCTCTTCTCAAGTTGGGCGCTAAATGGATGTTGAATGGAAGCTCGTTTCCATCCCACATTCATTTCAGATCTTTCTTCGTTTTTCATTGTCGCGAGTGTTATTTGTCTTGCCTGAAGAAGACCGAAAAAAGTCTACACGAGTCGTGTTCGTCTTGTAATTTATTTGTTTCTTTCGTTCGGCGGAATAGTACTTTTTCTTTTAAGTTTTTTTTTTTTTTTTTTTTTTTTTTTTAAATTTCCGCTTGCAGTCACCTCACTTTGAAACTTAATGTTGTAGTGTGTCATGCATCGCAGGAAAGGAAGAGCACTGAATTCAATGATCCACCGTGGTTATGTCCCTTTTCCAAATATAACACGGAATTCGTCGCGCACGATAGTCTCTTCAGTTCCCCTGAAAGACATTCAACTTAATGTGCTTTTTCAAACTTCATATTTTCAAGTGTTTGACGACAACAGTTCAGTGCTGGGCAGCAGGTTATTTCAATGGGGTTCCCTCTGGCAGTCTGTTGGTCAGATGCCAGAGAGCCCCGTTCTTTGCCATGCGTCTTTCCATTTCACTGCTGCTTCATCATAAAAAGAAGTCATCAGCAGAGTAACAGGATGAGACTTGTATTGATCTTTGTGTGTGCTTTTGTGCGTGCGTGTGTACATGCGCGTGTGTACGCGTTTGCGTGTGTGTGTGCGTGTGCGTGTGCGTGCGTGCGTGCGTGCGTGCGTGCGTGCGTGTGTGTGTGTGTGTGTGTGTGTGTGTGTGTGTGTGTGTGAGTGTGTGTGTGTGTGAGAGAGAGAGAGAGAGAGAGAGAGAGAGAGAGAGAGAGAGTGAGAGAGAGAGAGAGAGAGAGAGAGAGAGAGAGTGAGTTTGTGTTTGTGTGTGCGTGCGCACGCGCATGTCTGTGTGTGTGTGTGTGTGTGTGTGTGTGTGTGTGTGTGTGTGTGTGTGTGCGTGCGTGTGTGTGCGTGCGCGCGAGCGCGCGTGTGTGTGTTGTGTGTGTGTGTGTGTGTGTGTGTGTGTGTGTGTGTGTGGTTGTGTGTGTGTGTGTGTGTGTGTGTGTGTGTGTGTGTGTGTGTGTGTGTGTGTGTGTGTGTGTTGTGTGTGTGCATGTGTGTGTGTGTGTGTGTACGCGCGAGCGTGGTGTGTGTGTGTGTGTGTGTGTGTGTGTGTGTGTGTGTGTGTGTGTGTGTGTGTGTGTGTGTGTGTGTGTGTGTGTGTGTGTGTGCGCGTGCGTGCGTATGTGCATGTAGGCGTGTGTGTGATGTATGTGAAGAATATTCAAATGAAAGCTGGAGTATTTACCTTCCGTCTCACAGCACCCTGCCCTCATCCCCAGGGCTGAGAACATCATTTGTCAGTACATGTTGCGCAGATTCTGAAGATTAATGGGATTCCCAGCCCACGGAATGGGCGGACTATGTATGGAAGCGGACAAAGAAAGGGTGGGCGGCGGAGAGAGAGAGAGAGGAAGAGAGAGAGAGCGAGGAGAGGCGGCGCGAGAGAGAGAGAGAGAGAGAGAGAGAGAGAGAGAGAGAGAGAGAGAGAGAGAGAGAGAGAGAGAGAGAGAGAGAGAGAGAGAGAGAGAGAGAGAGAGAGAGAGAGAGAGAGAGAGAGAGAGAGAGAGAGAGAGTCAGATTGGAGGTGGGGGCAGGCGAAGTGAAGCCACTCAAAATAACAGGTTTTCTGAAGCTCCGATACTACTCCTCAATCTGACTTGTGTAACACCCTTCTGAACGGTCTGCAAGGATGCGAGGAGAGAGAGAGAGAGAGAGAGAGAGAGAGAGAGAGAGAGAGAGAGAGGAGAGAGAGAGAGAGAGAGTAGAATGGAGAAAAAGGAAGAACGGTGGGGGTAGCTAGGAGAGTAGGGGTGGAGGTTTAGTAGTGGTGGGAAGGAGGAGGGGGGGGGGGGGGGGGGGGTATTGGTTTGCCTGTGCATGGCATCAGTGTCTCCACTCTCGCAGACTGACCAAATGCGACGATTGCATGGTTCTAGTGCTGCTTCATCGCCCCAGGCGAGCAGGCCACAAACTCTCGAAACTGACTCCTCTTCATCTAATGATTCGGTTCAAGAAATGCACTCGACATTCTCTGCCTGTCTGTCCGTCATTCTCTTTCACAGAATCCCCCCCCACCCCGCCCCCCCTCCCTTCTCTGTTTATCTTATTTCTTGGATTCCCCCTCCTTCTTTTTTCTCTTCTCAGTATCACTCTCCAACGCCTTACTTTCACACACACACACACACACACACACACACACACACACACACACACACACACACACACACACACACATAAACACACACACATACTCTTTCCCTCTCTCTCTTTCTCTCTCTCTCTCTCTCTCACACACACACACAACAAACACACGCATACAAATATTCTTTCCCTCACACACACACACACACACACACACACACACACACACACACACACACACACACACACACACACATATACACCCACACACACACACACGCGCGCGCGCGCGCGCACACACACACACAGTGCACAGAGTGAGACTTCTCTAAACTGTCCTCCCCACCTCCCTCACCAGCAGCCCAGTGTCTGTGGGTTGGGCCAGCCTGTATTGACCATGCAGCCAACAAACAGGGCACTCAATCCTTGGGGTGGGGCCACAGACAGCAGAGCAAGACAAGGACTGCTTTAGAGCCGGCCTGGAATGCGCTGTCCGCTCCACTCCACAACACACCCATAAACCTCATCTGAAGCAACTGGTAAACACGCTCGTAAACCGACCTGCGAACAACCCGGTAAACACACCTTCTATCAAAATCTGTAAAAGAAGAAAGGCTGTAAAACGCTTGTAAACAACCCTGCAAACGAGGCTCTCAGCCAGCCTGTAAACAAACCTTCAATCAAAAACTTTCAAAGCCTGTATAACCAACCGATAACGGAAGTCGTGTAAATACCGAAGGGGACACTTAGACTGGGGTCTGCCCAAGTTACAGCTCTGATCAAAGAAGAGTTCGCTTGGTTTACATCAACTTCAAAAACTAAAAAAAAATTGAAAGGAAATCGTTAAAGACAAGGCTCTTTATACATCAGTGAAGCAGACTGGACAATCCAACTGCAGGACACTATTTTCCCTCATTTCTGACTGTCTGTTGTTCTTGCCACATGCAGGGCAGCAGGGCAGCTCCTCTACATTGGTGCCACCTACTACTCCTTCTACTGCGCAGTACTCCAGGAGAGCTTCATGGCCGCCAGTCGTCCCTCCACCGTTCGTCGCCAGGTGCTCTTGGGTCTTCCTCTACGACGTTGTCCTGATGTCCCGTGAAAGGCAGTTCAGGTGAGGTTGGCCTGCTCTATTCGGATGGCGTGTCCAATCCATCTCTACCGCCTGCTCTTTACGGTACCGCTTACGCTTTCTAGTTTACACTAGAGAATAGTTCTTAGTTCGACATGATGCTGGGCCAGGACATTCTGAGGATTGTTCAGAGGGTTCCTTGTGTGTTGACTGTGGGATGCATATTCTGAAAGATTCTAATGGCAAGAGTTCACATCATTCCAGCTCTGGTCCATGCGGGTAGGTGGGGGTATTCAGGGAGGACTGACAAATCCTGCTACAGTAGTGGGCTTCAAACAAGCCACCAGTTAGTGGGGTATGTGGGACTGTCTGCTATCAGTGAAGCCCTCTGTAAATAATACATTTTATGAAGGAGGTGTGTGGCTGCAGGCAGAGGAACCCAGACACCATGTCTGCTACGCCATGAGGCATCAAGTGGGGAACTGGATGAAATGAGATAAGTACACCAATTCATGTAATGCAGATAAAAAAAAAACCAGAGATACAAGTTTGGGAACAGGTCTCATGGAATTGGATTGAAAAGTTGTCTGGCCTATACATTTGCCCAAAGAACTGGTGACGACTACTACTTCAAGGGGGAAAAAAATGCCATTCATATCATTTGCAGTATCTAACACAACAGAACACGAATGAACGAATTGTCCCATTTCATCAAGAGTGTGAAGCAGAAGACAGATGAAAGGGAAGGGAGAGGGGTGGGGGTGGGGGGGGGTGGGTGGGAGGGGGTAGTGAGGAGGGGATGAGGAGTGGGGGTGTGTGAAGGATAGACACATGATCAGTGTCCAGACAGCCACCAACACGCCAAAATTCCCTACAGCCACAACGAAGCTAGGCTATAAACTTTTCTGGCTCAACATCCTCGCTGACTGCCTCTTCCCCCCCCCCTCCCCCCCCCCCCCCCCCCCCCCCACACACACACAGCATCGTCTGTTGAGATGTAAGACAGGGTGCTGAAAGAGGGTGAGGACGGAGTGGGGCGGGGAGGGAGTAGAGATGGGGTGGGGTGAAGTTAGCAGCGGATGTAGTTGGTGCATGGGATCTCTCTGCAGCCTCCACTTGCCGATGAGACAAGGCGATGACGTGGCTGCTTTTAGCGTCTGACACTGATCGTGTGCCTGTCATCATACCCAGCTGGTGGTGGGTTGGTCGGCAGTCGGCTGTTTATCTCTCTCACTCCACTGATGAGCTGCTTCCCTGAATCCTACATTCTTTCGTCACCTCTTTTTTCCCTTACTCCTCCTATCTCTCACTCCTTCCTTTCCATACTGTCTCTCTCCCCTGCCCTCCCCTTCTCTTTGCCCACCTCTCTTTCTGCTAACATCTTCTCCCTCTCCAGTCTCTCCTCTCTCTCTCCCTTTCTTCTCAATCATTTTGCGATTCTGATGTCCACGCAAAAAAAAAAATGGTGTTTTTTTTTTCAATTCATCTGTACATCTCTTTACCGATGGCTGAATGTAAAACTAAAATGGTACCTACTGGTGCTTACGCTGCTGTTCCCCATTCATTAAAAAGTTCTCTCTCTCTCACCCCTCTCTCTCTTGTTTCCTTTTCGTGTATCATACATATGTCCATTAGATATTGTTTGTTGTTGTTCTTAGGGGCACAGTGTAAAAAAAGCTATCAGCTTATCCACTTTACCCTCAATAAAAAATTCGATTTCGTATTCGCATACCCTTCACCTCTCTCTCTGTTTCATAAAGACCTCCTCCTTCACTTTCTCAAGGTGGCTCAGTAGGACAGCACTGAGCTGGAAGACAGATGTTGGTGGTCCCATTCCTCCTGGCCCCAACAACAACAACAAAAACAATAGCAAATGCCATTGTTATTGTCCACCATCGTGTGGTGTCATTCAGGACTATGAGTGCAGTGTAAGCTGCCCCTGCTCCCCCCCCCCCCCCCCCCACTCTCTCTCTCTCCTTGGATTGTTATCTCCCTCTGCAAGATCAGCGGGGATGGTGTAGACATCAAACCTGAAATCAATTAAGTACCTCAACACTTTATACACATAAATGGGGCTACAACAAGCAGAATCGGAAAATAATACCTTAATTGTAAAGGGAGGATGAGAGTAGGTGGGTGGATGGGAAGATGGTGGGAGGCGGTCGGCTAATAGTACAAGTGAACAGACATCAAAAACCACAAGTGTAAAAGAGGAAGGGGGTATTTCTGGACAGAAGGAGAAAGACCAGGAAGAGGGGGAAGACTACAGTAGAAGATATTTGATAAAAAGAGGGCAGAGAGAGAGAGTCAGAGGAACAAATAAAATAAATAAAATGTGACAGACATACAAAAGCAAGGACAGGAAAGACAGTAACACAACAAAAGAGGAAAAGTATAATATATACAGAGAGAGAGAGAGAGAGAGAGAGAGAGAGAGAGAGAGAGAGAGAGAGAGGAGAGAGAGAGAGAGAGAGAGGAGCAGTCCAACCACTATCCACTCAGACCAACAGTGACACACCAGACGATGTCCACGCTGATATCTACCTTCCAACACTGGATGGATGGACTTCATTACGTCACTGAACCCCCCCCCCCCCCCCTCCCCATTCCCTTCCCTAATGAAGTGTGTCAGGCAGGTGATGGCTGGAGGGATGGAGAGGGGGGGGGGGGGGGGGCAGGAGGGAAAGAGACAGTCGTCCGGTAATGGAGGCGTCACTCGGCCAGACGGGGTGTGGGGTATATCTGTATTGTCCCTGCTGGTCTTCTTTGACGTCCTGTCGCTCTTGGAATAGGCAAGTTGTGTGTGTGTGTGTGTGTGTGTGTGTGTGTGTGTGTGTGTGTGTGTGTGTGTGTGTGTGTGTGAGAGAGAGAGAGAGAGAGAGAGAGAGACAGAGAGAGAGAGAGAGAGAGAGAGAGAGAGGAGAGAGAGAGAAAGAGAGAGAGAAGGTAACTAAAGGAGTGATCCTTATGAATAACATGGGTGGGGAAGAGGGTTTGAGCGATCGAAAGATGATCGATCTCCTTCCATGTTGTTGACATAGCCGCACGATGTTGTTGAAACTCTTGTCACTTCCATGATTTCTGCACACACAGGGACTTGTTTTTGACACACTTCTTTTTACCCAATCCTGTAAAGGCATCCTTCATCTTAACACCGTTTCCCCGACGGCTTTGTTTCATTCAACGCACATCTTGCGCCGAATTCGACGAGATAAGAGATTGCTCGTTCTTCATGTTCATAGTCCTGGGTGTTGTTTATCTTGCCTGAAGAAGACGTAAGAAGTCGAACGCGTCGTGTTTTGTTGTCCTGTGATTCGTTTGTTCATGTTTTGCAGGTGTAGTACTTCATTTTTTTTTGAAGATTAGAACAGCTCTCAGGCCCATGTGTTAAAAAGACAATTTCCTGGTGAAATACCCATTGAAAAGACCTACAGACTTTAGAGGAACGCTGTATATAAAGTTCTTTCTTTAAAAGTATGTCACCCAAGACGTTAAGCTATGGCAAAGCATCATGCCATTACACTGCACTGGTCCTGGTTCTTGACTAGTGCACAACATCAATTACCAGTGAGATCAGCCTGCTTGCTTTGGAGTGTGACTCTTTGTGTCTTTCACAGTGCAGTCCACAGGTAGACTAACAAAGGAATGAAGTGATCCCAAACACATTTTCGGGCGTGTGAAACTACTGGAAGCCATCCCGTCCAGTTCTCATCTCCTGCTTGATTGTCAAACAGAGCATAGTTACTTATCTATAGGCAGCGGTGGTCATTGGGTCATACTGCAAAATGCAAAAATCTATGTCGCCAGATTACAGCACATCAAGTAACACGTTGTCCACGTGAAATGTCATCAAAATCTATTTCTTACAAAGATATGTTAGATGAGAAAAATAGGAAACGTTGTGTACGTTTATTTGGGTTTGGGACTCCCGATTGCTGAGTGACCGCCTGAGCCTCCTTTCGCCACACTGCTGTGGCTTCTTAACTTGTTCTTTATGACTCTGTGCTTCAGTCTGATCAGGCTTAGGCCAAGCTGAAATTCACGGGACTATGCTCCTACTGTGGACTGTTAATGTATCACTTGTCTATTTTTGTAATTGCTTCTTATGCTGCAATAATATTCTGGCCATAATCAAGAATTATGTCATGGCCCATTCAAACTGGGGACATTTTTCTCCTTAATTCATAGCAAGGTGATGATGCTTTGCCCAGTATGAGTTCTGTTTAACTAATGTTCAAAACAGTTGAAAAATTGCCTTGTGCAAAATGTATCAAACAGTTCGAATTGGTCTTCTTGTGCAATAAACGATTCTGGGCCATAATCAAAAAATGTCATGTTCCCATTCAAACTGGGACATTTTTTCTCCTTAAAAACTGATAGCAAGGTGATGATGCTTTGCCCAGTATGAGTTCTGTTTTAACAAATGAAAACAAAAAATTGCCTTGTGCAAAATCGTCATCAAAAACATTTCGAAGGTTGTACAATTTTAAAATGCTGGAAGACGGCAAAGAGCAAATATAACTCAATAGACTTTTCCTGTGTGCATGTGTTCTTTGGCATGTAAACCTCCACAGACGACTTTCAGGCACTGTCGCCTATCTGAGCGTGGGCAAATCCCGATCTCTACAGCACAAGGGGCTGAACGATTCCTTGGCTTCCCAATTATCTGTGTGTTTTGGTTTGTATTTGCCAGAACACACAGAAAACATGGATTGGCGTTTTTGCCTCAGAACGTGATGTTTGGCCAGCATCGCTTCAGGGAAATGGACAGAGGTGGGGGGAGGCGGGGAGAGAGAGGCTAGGAGGGGAGGGAGGCAAACGTTTTTCAGATTGTGCAAAAGGGGAGACATACCAACATAAAATAGGAAGTAAAAGGGCAGAGGGGAAATATACAATAAAAACAAGATTAACACACACCACCACTATCATCACCACTACCACCAATAACACAAATTACTACAACCACTACTGCTGCTACTACTACTTTTTTTTATTCTACTAATGCTGATGTTTCATGCTGATGATGGTGATGATGATGATGATGATGACGACGACGACGACGACGACAACGACGACGACGAGACGATGATGATGATAAATAACGGAGGTTCAATGAGCAGCAAGTTGATGATTGAACTTATAACGCTTCATATTCATTTGCTTGAAAATCAGCTAGAGTACCTGGCTTTGGTGAGCTTTTCATTAATTGCCATTCCAGCGTGAGAGAGCAGTAAGCAACGAGCTTGGATCGTGAATCTCTATCCTCCCTTTTCCTTTCACTGGTGATACTGCTTTCAGTTCACCTGTATGCGAGAGCTGAACATTGTGCCCAGCTCAGTATGAAAAGAAGGCTCGCGAGTGAATCACTGAGCCAATGGAACGGTCAATCATTGCATTCATGGAACATTCCAAGACAGAGACCTGTCAGCCTCCTCCTCCTGTCCCTGATCAATCGGGATGGGCATTTCTATCGATACACAGCTGTGTTACGCTGGCTGGGTTGTGATATTTGACGTGCTGGAGTCGGGCGAAGAACAGCAATCGTTTCACTCCCTTGATACCTTCGATTCTGAAGGAAGGCACGGCACTTTCTGTCAGCATAGTGTAGAGGACGCTTTCCAACGTGGAAGGGAGACCGTTTACTGGCATAATGGACACAGTTTGGCTCTTTTCTTGCACATTTTTGTCTGCTCTGAGAAATCCTTGCTGGCAGCCAAGCAAAGGAATTAGCCATAAGAGAGAGAGAGAGAGAGAGAGAGAGAGAGAGGAGAGAGAGAGAGAGAGAGAGAGAGAGGAGAGAGAGGGAGAGGAGGGGGAGGAGAGGTGAGAGGAGAGGGAGAGGAGAGAGAGAGAGAGAAGAGAGAGAGAGAGCGAGAGAGAGGGGAGAGGAGAGAGAGAGAGAGAGAGAGAGAAAGAAGAGAGAAATGATAGAGAGAGCTGAGAGAGAGAGAGAGAGAGAAGAGAGAGAGAGAGAGAGAGAGAGAGAGAGAGAGAGAGAGAGGGTAGAGGTTTAAGAGCCCAGCTGAGAGAGAGAGAGCCATAGAGATAGAGAGAGAGAGAGAGAGAGAGAGAGAGAGAGAGAGAGAGAGAGAGAGAGAGAGAGAGAGAGAGAGAGGCGGAGAGGGAGAGAGAGAGAGAGGTAATGTTGTTTATAGCCAAGTTGAGACAGAGAGAGAGAGAGAGAGAGAGAGAGAGAGAGAGAGAGAGAGAGAGAGAGAGAGGGAGAGAGAGAGAGAGAGAGAGAGAGAGAGAGAGAGAGAGAGAGGAGAGAGAGAGAGAGATGGAGAGGTGTTGTGGTGAAGGCGAATGTGAAGTGAAGCCACTCAAACTAACATGTTCTCTCCAAAGCTCTAATACTTCCTCAATCAGACTTGTACAACGTCCTTTTTTAACTGTCGAGAAGGACGAGAGAGGGTGGTTAGAAATAGACAGGAGGAAGGGCGAGGTAGGGGTATGGAAGTGGAGGAAGAAGCGGTAAGGAGGGGTTAGTTTTGCAGCTGCATGGCACGTGCCTCTCTAACCTACATTTGCAAAATTGAACAAAGCGATAACATGCTACTGGTGCTGCCTAAGCGCCCTGGGCAAATGGCAACAACTCTCACAAATGCCCCTCTCCACCTTAAGGTTCGGTTCTGTAAATTCTCTGTACATCCCCCTCTCTCTCTCTTCCCCCTTCACACACACACACACACACACACACACACACACACACACACACACACACACACACACACACACACACACACTGTCCCCACTTTTCTTTGATTTCTTTGATTTCTCAACTTCAGCCCTCTCTCCCACTCCATCCTCCAGTCTTTTTCTCTTCTTCATTTCATTCTCCAGCTCCTGAAAACACACTCGCACACACTGACCCAGACCACACAGACACAAAGACAGACACACAACACCAGTACACTCCCACACGTGTGCACAAACACAGGCATGCACACATTCATGCACACATGCAAACACTGACACACGCATGCACACACTCACCCCCCACGCCCCACCCCGCACACACATATAGACAGTGTCTCTATCTGTACGACTTCATTTAACTGTCCCCATCTCCCTCACCAGCAGCCCAGTGTCTGTGGGTTGGGCCAGCTGTATTGACCATGCAGCCAACAACAGGGCACTCAATCCTTGGGGTGGGGCCACAGACAGCAGAGCAAGACAAGAACTGCTTTAGAGCCGGCCTGGAATGGCGCTGTCCGCTCCACTCCACAACACACCCCATAAACCTCCTCTGATGCCACTGGTAAACACGCTCAACAACTGACCTGTGGACAACGTGCTAAACACATCTTTCAATCAAAAGCTTTGGAAAAAAAACACCGTAAAAACGCCTAAAGACGACCCTGTAACGAGCATGTAAACCAGCCTGTAAGGGAGCCTCTAAACCAGCCAGTAAACAAACTTTCAATCGAAATCTTTCACGAGCATGTGCTAAATAAATCCCCCCCCCCCCCCCCCTCAGCCCCCACCCCCATCTCTGATAAAGAAAGCCCCGTAACGTAACCTATGGCAACAACTACACTGATGGTCAGCCCAGGTCACAGCTCTGCTCAAAAGAAGGTTTTCTTTGGTTGATATCAGATTCCATGATGAACAAAAACGTCTTCAGGAAATCGTTGAATACAAGTCTTTGTCTATCACTAACAGCGTGAACAGTGCTCTATGACTGCAATACATTACTTTCCTTGCTTAGTGACTGTCCATTATACCTGTGACATGTAGGGGCCCATCGAAGGTCCTCCTCCATGCTGGATAGGTCTGCTTTTTTCTTCCGTGCTTGATGGCACTCAAGTGAGTTTCAGGGCCTTCAGTCCTCCCTCTGTTGTTTATGGCCAGGTATTCTTGTGTCTCTGTGACATTATCTTTCTGATCTTCTGTGAGAGGCAGTTTGAGTGACATCATCCTGCTCTTTTGGATGACACGTCAATTCCAGCTGCTATGCCTTCACGTACTGAAGATGCTAATGCTCTCTTGTTTGAACAGGGTGAGTAGTTTCAGATGGTGTTGTGCCAGAAGAGTCTAAATAATCTTCAAAGGGTTCTTCTGTGGTGACTGCAGGGTGTACAGTTTGAAAACCCGTATTGGCGAGAATAGTTTACATCTGTCCAACTCTGGTCCATGAGATGTTTATTGCATCTTCAGCACTGTCACCATCACAGGTAGGGGTGGCTAACCCAGGTACACGGGTGGGCTTCAAACAAATCACCAGTCAGTGAGGTACTGCAGGTCCGTCTGTTATCAATCAGCACAAACCCAATATTAATGACGAATTTCATCAAAGAAGTAGCTGGCTGGGGGAAGTCCATACCTACACCATGGACGCCAGGCAAGAAGGCATCACGTGGGTAATAGACTGTACAGATGCCTGACCTGTCCATTTACCAGTGATAATGGGCGATGACTACCACTTCATGAAGCAAAAAAAAAAAGCAGCACTGGTATTGTTGAAGCATCTTACACATCATGCAGTGCAGAAAACGTTTGAAATAAATTAACTGTCCCCTTTCATCAAGGCAGTGTGCAGCAAAAGACAGAAGAAGGGGGTAGGTAGGGAGGGAATGAAGGGGTGTGGGTGGAAGGGATAGAAATATGATCAGTGTCTAGTCAACCACCATCGCACCACAATTCCCAACATCAACTTTTCTAGTGCAGGATCCTCACAGACTGCCTCTTCCTCCACAGGATGTAAGACAGGGTGCTACAAGCGGTAAGGATGAGGTGCAGTGGGGATGGAGTAGAAACGGGGTGGGGGTGAAGTTAGCAGCCAATGTAGTCTGTGCATATTGGATCTCTCTGCAGCCTCCACTTGCCGATGAGACAAGGCGATGACGTGGCTGCTTTTAGCGTCTGACACTAATAATGTGCCTCCAGCTGGTGGTGGGTGGAAAGGGAAGAGGGTGGGTGGGTGGGTCGGCAGTCGGCTGTTATCTCCCTCACTCCAATGAATCCTACATTCTTTTGTCACCCTACTCTCTCTCTCTCTCTCACTCTGTCTGTCTGTCCATCTCTCTCTGTGTTTTTTTTTCTGCCTCCCTCCCTTCTGCTCTCCTGCCATTCCTCTCTCTCTCTCCTTCCCATTCTTCCCCCTTTCTTCACCCTCCTCTCTCTGTTTATATCCCATCTCTCTCTAATCTCCCCCCTCTCTCTCTTTGTCCCACTTCTCCCTCATCTTGAAGGTCTGACGTCCAAGTAAAAAATCATGTTTTTTTCATTAACTTTAAGTCTGTTTAATGATGGGTAGATGTAAAACAGAAAGCCACCTATTGGTACTTACTCCATTCCTTTCCTCCCGTCGTTTAAAAGACCCTTCACTCGAGCTTTCTCTGCTTCTCTCTCTCTCTCTCTCTCTCTCTCTCTCTCTCTCTCTCTCTCTCTCTCTCTCTCTCTCTCTCTCTCCCCCCCTCCCCCTCTTCCTTCACTTTCTAGGATAGCCCTATGGTAGATCACAAATTGTGCTATCAGATGTTGCTGGTTCCATCGCCACTGGCCCTCAACATCATCAATAACAGATGTCTTTGTTGTTGTTCATCTTCCTGTGCTGCCATTAAGGTGGCATGGGAGTAGTGTTAGGTCCCCTCTTACTCCCCTCCAACCCCCACCCCACCCCACACATACTCTCTTTCTCTCTCTCCTGGGATTGTTATCCCCCTCTGCCACCACCAAGGGAGAGGGGGGATAACCACGATCACCAAGGCTGGTGTGGACATTAAACCTGAAAACAACAAAGTAACCAAAACTCTTTTTCTATCTCTCTTCTGACACACGCCAACCCTCCAACACACAACCCCCCCCCTCCTCCCCGATCCCGTCTCTTACCCCTCTCTCACAACCCCCATTCTCACTTTGTGTTTGCCCCACTTTCTAACGTGTCATGTTCCCATGTCTCTGCATCACATCACCCATTGCTTGATATGTGTGTGCACGTGTATTTCACGCTAAACGTTGTTCTGTGCAAGTCTGATTATTACATGCCTCTCCTCTCTCTCTCTCTGTCTCTCTGTCTCTTGTGTGTGTGTGTGTGTGTGTGTGTGTGTGTGTGTGTGTGTGTGTGTGTGTGTGTGTGACACTTCAGAGCTCCCTTATCTCACCATTGCAGTTTTGTAGCTGACATCACAGGGCAGTTAAAAAAAAAGTATACCAGTCCCACAGGCAGTGCTCACAAAGAG
>JADBJO010000043.1:352500-360000 GCA_016801955.1 Conus betulinus | reverse complement strand
CAAAAAAATATAACATTGAATCACACACACACACACCCCATTCCCCCATTTCCTACAGTATACGACACGTTCCCTCACATCCCTGCAAAGACCAATGGTCTGGAGAAATGAGATTTCTACAAATCTGTGACGATAAGTTCCAGTTTGTTGACGCTGCCCTATCACCATGCCCGCCCTCAAAGCTGGGGTTCATTCAGAGACAGTGGATGGGATGGGATGGGATCACACACGTTCCTTTCTCAGCTTATCATTGTTCAGAAAACACGCTATCGATTAAAAACCAATTTTCATACAACTGAGATAAACCGCCAAACACAACCAGCCAGATACTGATGAAGCAAAGGGCCGATGCAACAATTCAATGTCATGGCACATCTTTTTAAGCATTCCTTAAAAAAAAAACGTCTGTGTGGGGGATTATGACGGTGCAACATAGCACAGAATACGTCTTCCCTTTCGTAAGTGTGTTAAGGATTCCTGTCAACACAAAAAGTCTGAATCTTAGATAAATATCCGTTCTAAAATTTATCTTCATTTCTGTAATTCTCTCTCTCTCTCTCTCTCTCTCTCTCTCTCTCTCTCTCTCTCTCTCTCTCTCTCGCTCGCTCTCTCTCTCTGAATCCTCTAACCAGAACCCCATTGAAAATCTCTTTAACAAAATGGGCAATTTGCTGTTTCCATGCTGTACAGCCTTAATGGCAGGGGATGGAAAATGCTTCCGCGGGAGTTTTGTTTTATGACGGAAAGAAAGACCACCACAGCGGAATAACGGCGAAGAATCTGATGCTTCAGCCTTTCATCTGCCCTCTTGCTGAGCGCAAAGCCTTGTAACGGCTGGTGCCAGCAGCTAACAGCGCTGATGGCTCTGACAGTTTGAATAAGAAGGGCTCCCCACGAAAAACACTCTTGAGCTCTGGGAAAGCAGAAAAAGCATCTCCTCAACTTCCTGGCGAGCCCATCATCTCACCTCTCATGTTGAGGAGTGCTTGATTTTTTTTTTCTCTCTGACGTAATTGTCGTCTGCTGCTTGTGTGTGCGGACAGCGCCCCCGGAGAGATGCCTCATCATCGCCCCCCCCCCCCCCCCCCCCTCCCCCGTGACGTCGTCTGTTCACATCTGTGCGGCATCCACGGAAGGATCGCAGAGAACGAGAATCGACTGTTGCCGTCTGCAAATTACCCACTGACGGATTGCAGACGACGAAATCGTGTGGCAAATTCATTGAGAAATGGCAGAAAACGAAATGGGTCGCTGGCACGTGTAATGAATCCACTCAGAGACTGCGGGTGACAGCTACGTCTGTGGACGCCTTTTCTGTGTTCTTGGAGGCTCACTGTCCTTTCTCTAATCACAACCTCTGTCGTGTCGTCATCAGGACATCTGGAATTCACCTGCAGAACACCCGCGGATTTCGAGTGCGTAACATATTGGGGGAAAGAATCTGTTTTGTTCTTAAGCATGATCTCTCTCTCTCTCTCTCTCTCTCTCTCTCTCTCTCTCTCTCTCTCTCTCTCTCTCTCTTTCTCTCTTTCTCTCTCTGTCTCTCTCTCTCTCTTCTTTTTTCTTTGTGTTTATGACTCGTTGCATGTGCTTGCGGGCGGGCATGCGGAGATAGCCAGAGAGAGAGAGAGAGAGAGAGAGAGAGAGAGAGAGAGAGAGAGAGAGAGAGAGAGAGACAGAGAGAGACAAGAGAGAGAGACAGAGAGAGAGAGACAAACAGGCAGAGAGACAGCTACAAAGACGAGAGAGAGAGAGAGAGAGAGAGAGAGAGAGAGAGAGAGAGAGAGAGAGAGAGAGAGAGAGAGACAGAGAGAAGAGAGAAGAGAGCTTACACATGTTACCTGCACTGCATGTTCTCGCACGTTCGCTTGCATCATCTACGCGTGAAAATATCTACGCGAAAATCCAAAGTTACTTGATAACACCAAAATAGATAAATCATGATTCCAGTCCTTCTCAGTGCCTGTTCGGTTCCCCCCTCCTTCCTGTCAGTGTGAGATCAGACTCTATAGGAGACTACAGTGACATCTTTATCTACGTCCTGGCTCTGTAATATCAGACACTCTAGGAGACAACAGTGACAGTTTAATCTACTTCCTAACTGTGTTAAAATAACAGACTACAGTCTGTAGGAGACCACAGTGACAGCTTAATCTGCTTCTTGACAGTGTGAGATCAGACACTACAGGAGAATAACAGTGGCAGTTTAATCCACTTCCTAGCAGTGTAAAATCACAGACTGCAGGAGACCACAGTGACTGACAGTATAGGACAATCACAGTGGCAGCCACATCTACTTCCTGACAGTGTAAGATCAGACACTATAAAAGACCACAGTGACAGCCACATATGCTTCCTGACAGTGTCAGATCAGACACTATAGGAGAATCACAGTGACAGCCACATATGCTTCCTGACAGTGTGAGATCAGACAGTATAGGAGACCACAGCGACAGCCTTATCTACTTTCTGGCGATGTGAGATCAGACAACAGAGGGGAGCACAGTGACAGCTTCATCTGCTCCTCTTTGATGGTGGGAAACATGGATCACAGGGAGGAGACAGTCTGGTCTGCCCACATCACTGTAGGTTATGTCTGGCCCAAGACACAAGTGAATGGGTAGACAGAACAACTGTGTAATAGACAGCCAGCCAGCCAGCTAGTAGCTAAACAGACGTACAGACAGAAAGACAGATAGACAGACAGATACGCAGATAGAACTGATCGATAAGCAGGGACATAGGGCAAGAGAGAGAGAGAGAGAGAGAGAGAGAGAGAGAGAGAGAGAGAGAGAGAGAGAGAGAGAGAGAGAGAGAGAGAGTTGAGAGGGTGAAAAGAAAGGTGGAAATGGAACGTGACGTTGAGGAACATAGGCTGACGAACGGAAGGCTGTGAGTTTCAATTCTCGCCACAATTCTAACACTGGTATTCTATACGCTCTCTCGTTCCTCCTACCGACCGCTAAATGTCTTTTGGACTCCGAGAGGAACGCTGGGGCCTCTTTGGAGAATCTGATCCATTCCGTGGACGTAAGATCGGTAGCTTTTGCTAAAAGTCATTTTAGATAACAAACAAGTAGGGTAACTCTTGCTCCCAGGTTAAAATAATACACGCTCATAACTCCAAACGAAAGCTGCTTGCGACACCGAATCGCCTCGCCAGAGATGACAACACAGAGCACACAGAAGAAGAAACAAGGAGATACCCCGTGTTGCTCTGTGTTGTCATTTCTGCCAGGCGATTCGGTGTCGTCAGCAGCATTCGTTCAGAGTTATGGGCGTGTATTCATTTCATCATGGAAGCAAGGGTAACCCTGTCTTGCTCGTTATGTACCGTGCACTGTTCTCTGCCGCATGTAAGATTTCAATTTATGTCATTTTAGTCAGAGCCCAGTCAAGAACATCGCTCGTTTCCTGCCCCCTTCACCGCCAGTGTTTGCAGCTCGCAGGCCAAATCGGTGCTAGGAGACAGCGCAGTGACAAAGTCTGAGTTCAATATGAATCACCTGCAAAGGGAGGTGACTGCAGGCGGAAACTGAAGCAACTTTTAAAAGATATTGGAAAGAACTCTGCCCAGTAACATGGACAAACGAACTACAAGACAAAACACGACACGTTTCGACCTCTTAGGTCTTCTTCAGGCAAGATAAAGAACACTCAGGACAACGAAAATATATGAGAAGATGATTTGTTTGCTTGTTCTTCATTTCCGTTGTCCTGAGTGCTTTTTATTTTTTTTTTTTTTTTTTTTTATCTTGCTTGAAGAAGACATAAGAGGTCGAAACGCGTCGCGTTTTGTTTTGTAATTCGTTAGTCCATGTAAACTGGCAGGGTTATTTCAAATACCTTAAAAAAATTTGTTTCAATATGAATTCGCATGACACATTCGTTTTCCCTCTCCCCTCAAAAGGATTCATTTATAGAGAAAATGTCCCAGTTTTTAAGCTTTCAAAGACGAGACAGCCGTACAGACAGGGAGAAACAGTTACGCTACCACAGAGCAACTCTTCATTGGCATATGACAATAGCGAACGACGGGACTTGAAGGAAATCTGATCAAGCAGCAGAATCAGTAATTGTCAAAGATAGTAAACATCTGTTCCGAGTCACTGACCACGTGTTCCGCTTCACTGGTGATGTGTCTGGCCCCCAGCCGAGCTCCTCCCGACGTTCTGATTACTGCGTAATACTGATGACAGGGACAATCCTCTGCCTGTCATCTCCGATGGACTCTCCAGCAGACCCACTTACTCCACAGTCTCTTAAGTCGTAGGTTACGGCTTGGTTCAGTCACTACTACTTTCCCCTACTTCTGCTACTTTTCCATACTTCCTGCTACTTTTCCCTTCTTTCCTTTTTATTTGTGGGCCTCTAGCCCCATTTTCCTACATTCATTTATTTTTGTCTTTATTTTTTTGAGAATAAATAGGGTCTCCATCCTAGTTCCCCCCATCCTCCTGTTCATTTTTTTTTTGTCTTTATTTTTTTTTCTCACGACCAATAGGGTCTCCATCCTCCTGTTCCCACCCCCCTCCCCCCACACACTTTCTCACTGTATTGCTTTCCAACCCTCCTACATACCTCTCACGTACCATGCACAAAACTGTGTGTTCATTTACCAATCGTTATTCAGTTGCTGATCTTACTTCTTTCACGCCCGTTCTTTTCAACAGTATCTCTAACTGTCTTTACTATTCACTTTTTTTCCTGCTTTGTACAACGTCCTCCTACATTTTACGACTTTTTGCCTCCTTTCAACTACTCTTTGAATTTTTCTGCTGCTTTCCCGTACTTTCTACTAGTTTGTCCTTCTGTCCACTACATGTTCTTACTTCTTCACGCCCGTTTCCTATTCACCAGCACTGTTCTCTATTTTTTGCACTTTACTTTATTGCACTATTACTACCTTCTTCATACCTTTACTCATGAAGTGAATACACACATATGTCCACGCCTATGTCATACAGGGCAGTTCCGTGTGGGCGCGCTTGCCTATGGAAAGGGGGTGTGGAGTAGTACAGGTCAGCTTCAGAATCACCCCCACTCTCCCACACTCAGGTTCGCAGTATGCTTTGATTCGTATGGTTTGTTTGTTTGCCTGCATGTTTATAACACCGAGAGTAGCTCCGGAGGTCGGTCTAGATTTAATCCCCAGGTGATGAGTTTGGACACGTGTCCTTTTCCCATCCTCTTGGAGAGACATCGGGCATGAAGTGATCACGGCACGTGACACCGGCTGCCTCTGTCAGCCCCTTTGTCTCTTGGCCAAATGCACAGTTTTCAGATCAGGTCCACCACACACACGGACCTTCATGACCATACGTATAAAAACACGAAACAAACAAATTTTTTGCCCTGTCAGACATTTCATCCACACTTTAAAATGCCATCATTATAACCTCGAAGCCCACTTAGCTGGCTTCTTACGAGCTAGCGTAACCTAGTGTAGAAATTTTGCCTAGTTACCCACCCCTCTTCTTCTACCTTGATAACGGCGTCAACAACATAGCTTTCAAGTAGGAACGGTAATTTTCGCAAGTGAAAACACACTGGACGTTTTTCTTTACGCTGTTAGGACATCAGAAAATGGAAAGAAGAGAGAAAACCACAGCCTGATAACTCCCCTTAAGATGTGAGCAACAAAAAAAACAGATGACTGAAGGTCTGTCGGTCTTCCGACTTCTAAGCATTCTCTCTACCTCACGTGACCACGCAATCATTCAATAGAATGCCGTGCACATGAACCCTAGTGGCTTGTTTCCAAATGCCAGAGTGACCTTTTCTCGTGAATCGTAGTCATCTGTTCTCGTGAATTGTAGCGACCTGTTTTCGTGAGTCATACTTACTCGTTTTTTAACGGGTTATGTTAGCTGTTCCATAAACCATGGTTACCTGCTTTCATGAGTGGCGGTGACTTGTCTTCACGAGTCACCGTGACTTATTTTCATGACTAATAGTTGCCTGTTTTCATCAGTCATGATCACCCATTTTCATGCTGATGACATTTTATTGCAGTCTCAGACTGAATGGCAAAAAGTATGATGAGAAAGCAACGAATTAAGCGATAGTCACGATGAACAGAACAGTTGTCATGAAGCAACCAAAATGAACGATTCTCGCAAACAACAGTGTCGTTTTTTAATGAAGGAAAACGTCCCTAAAGGACTTGAATGTATAGAGTTCCCAAAGTGAGGACTGTTTCCATTTCGGCATGCCGCCATGTTTCCTTTTCATTATTATGCCCTGGGGGTGCCGGCCTAGAATCAAGAACAGCCACGATTCTGCTATCCCAGAGTTCACGTCAGTAGACAGCGTAGCCTGTTGCTGCTGCTATCCCAGTGTTTATTTCAGTATTCACAGTAGCACGTTGCTGCTACCCCAGTGTTTATTTTAGTAGACAGTGTAGCCTGTTGCTGTTGCTATCCCAGTGTTCATTTCAGTATTCAGTGTAGCAAGTTGCTGCTATCCCAGTGTTTGTTTCAGTGCACAGTGTAGCAAGTTGCTGCTATCCCAGTGTTTATTTCAGTGCACAGTGTAGCATGTTGCTGCTATCCCAGTGTTTATTTCAGCGGACAGAGTAACATGTTGCTGCTATCCCAGTGTTTATTTCAGTGAACACCGTAAGCGGCGGTAATCTGAGCAATCATGCTATACAAAGTTCACCTTTAACAGTTGACTCGTACTGCGCACGCATTATTAAAACTCTTCTTATTCATTGAGGGTGGCTGCAGTTTGCAGTCGTGTATTTGTGTGAAAAAAGAGAATATAAAAACCACCCAGATATGGAAAACAAAGCATACGGGGTGGGAGGAACAAGTATGACAAAACAGGAAAGACAGGACAAAAAAAAAATAGGACATAAAAAAAACCCTAGAAAAAGTATAAGAAAAGGAAATGAAGGAGAAAAATAGAAACAGAGAGACAAATAGGAAAAGTAGGAAAAAAAGCATGACGAGAACGAAAACGTACGAGAAGACAAAAAGAAGGACAAATAGGGGGAAAGCGGTAAAGAAACTAGGAAAGATAGGAAAATCATGAAAATCATGAAAAGCACGATACGAAGGAAAAGATAAAAAAAAAATGCAACAAAACAAAACAAAAACAGAAAAAACTCCCCTGAAAAGAGGATAACATATGATGAACAAGAAACAGTACGAAAGTGAAAAAAAAAAAAAAAATGAAATAGTAGAAATGAAAGACGGACGGGACACACGAAAGGAAAAAAAATAGAATGAAAGACGGGAAAAACACGAAAGGGAAAAAATAGAGTCCTATAGGGTACACAGAAAACAAACAAAAAAGAAGAAGAAAACAAAAAAAAAAACAAACAAACAAAAAAAAACAACAGGAAAAATGTGAACAGGCAAAAATAAAGGGGTGAGGAAAGGGAACAGAAGTTAAAGCAGGAAAAAGTCATGACGTTGTCCCTGCAACTCAAACTTCACGAAGCAGCGTGAGCTGACTAATCACTGCTGGCTTAAAGTCTTGCAGACAGCAGGC
>JADBJO010000043.1:342500-347500 GCA_016801955.1 Conus betulinus | reverse complement strand
ACACACACACACACACTTCTGCACACACACACACACACACACACACACACACACAAACAAACGCGAAACACGCACACATGCCTGCGCGCGCGCGCGCGCACACACACACACACACACACACACACACACACACACACACACACACACACATTTCGTCTGATATATCACTTTTAGTGGAAAGACGTTAAACTGAAGAACAAACAACAACACACACATACACGCGCGCGCAACATATGCGCGCGCGCGCGCGCGCGCGCGCGCGCGCACACACACACACACACACACACACACACACACATGCGCACACACACACACATGGGCCCATGCCCACATGGGCCCACACCCACATGTACATACACACACACACACACACACACACACACACACACACACACACACACACACACACACACAAATAGTAGGTAGGCACTCAAAGTCTGACCAGCGCGTTGGGCTAATGCGTAGGCCAGACATCCGCGGAGTCGTAGCCACGAGACCCTCTTCTTCAATTGTGTCATCTTTGTTGTTAAGTCATTTATCCATCAGCTTCAAACCACGCGTAGTGTGGTCTCAAAACTTAGCGGATGAGGTGTAGCGTATATGGACTAGTCCGCACACGCAGTGACGCCTCCTTGTTAAAAATGAAACTGAACCTGAACTGAAGCAGGCAATCACTGGCTGTAAATCGGGGGATGCCATCTGCACTGAAAGACCTCCAGGTCTCCTCACGGAGAAGTGAAGAGGAAAAACCAAGAACTTCCCACACTGAAAAAAAAAAAAAAACCACAACACATTTGTACAAACATACAAAAATTCATAGCCTAACAGCTACACTAACGACATGCTTAAGTCGGATTAGCCAAGGCCGCGGTGGATTCGTCAGCCATTCCGATTAATTATTTATCACACCCAGATTGAAGGAAAAGGAGAGCGGAAAATCGATGCAAACCTTCCATGTCGCTGGCAGAAATGCAGTATATCCTGATCATGATCCACAAGAAGACAGGCAGACAGCGCCAGTGCTTACGTTCCGACTGTGGTGGCGCCGTTTGAGGACAGCTTTCAGGGGATTAGGATTCCATGTTTAGCAGGTCCGCTCTGGTCATTCCCCGTGGTCACGTGCTACATCTCCCCCCCCCCCCCCCTCTCCAAGCTGTGTAATGACTCCTGGCTGACGTCACAAACAGCGCGGGAGAACCAGTTGACAAACAGAGGTGAGGTGAGCAGTGTGTGTGCCGTGTGAATGACCTGACAGAAAGGATGGCGGTAAGCAGCTTCACGTGTCCTTCGCTTTTAGACATGCTTTTTATTTTCCACGATGGCTTGTATAGCATGCAAGCATGCATGCGCGCGTACATACACATCCAAGCACAAATACGCACTCACAGATACACACGTACAGATACACATGCACTAGCACAAACACACAGACTGTACATGTGACTATAACACACACACACACACACACACACACACACACACACACACACACACACACACACACACACACACACACACACACACACACACACACACACACACACACACACACACACACACACACACACACACACACACACACACACGTGAAATTCCATATTAGATAATACACCATGTCATAATCGACTTCCAATACAAAATTTCAGCGTTTTCATCTGCTTTGAAATAAAGCATTACCCATTTTCTCAGACTACGAGAGCAAGGCTAGTGCCTGCCACTGTCAACAACTGCTGCAAATGAGCAGTCTTCTTTTGGACATACGACATATTGTTCACTGCTTCGTTCTACAAGTTGAAAGTTTTGTGATGATCAGACATAATAATATAGCTAACTGCGTCGATCTATTCGTTGAAAGTTTTGTGAAAACATTGTGAATATACTGTTCACTGCTTCGATCTACAGGTTGAGATTTTTCTAACGATAACACATCGTTCACTACTTCGATCTTCAATCTGAAAATTTGTTGCAAACAAGACATATTGTTCGTGGCTTCAGTCTACCACATGACAGTTTTGTGACGATATGACACATTCTTCACTGCTTCTATGATTTCAAAGTCTTGTGACATTAACCCATATCATTAACAGCTTCAATCCACAATTTGATAGTTATGTTTCAATGGTAAGACATTGTTTCACTACCTCAATATACATTACCATTCACTGTTTAATTCTGCAAGTTGAAAGGTCCGTGACAATAAGATATATATTGTTCACTGTTTCAGTCTTCAGTTTGAAAGGTTAGTTCCAGTAAGATATATTGTGCGTGTTTCAATCTTCAGTTTAAACGCCAGTGACGAGAAGACATATCGTTCACAGTTTCAATCTTCAATGTAAAGGTCAGCGTCGGTAAGATATACTGTTCATGTTTCAAACTTCAATTTAAAGGCCAGTGACAATAAGATATATTCTTTACTGATTCAATCTTCAATTTGAAAGGTCTTTGGCTGTAAGATATATTGTCCACTGCTTCAATCTTTCAATGCGAAAGGTGAGGGAAGATAAGATATATTGTTCACTGTTTCAATCTTCAATTTAAAGGTCAGTGACGATAAGATATACTATTCAATGTTTCAATCTTCAATTTGAAAGGCCAGTGACGACAGACATATTGTTAACCTGTTTCACTCGACAACTTGAAAGTTCTGTGACGATAAGACATATTGCTCACTGTCTCAATCTACGATTTAAAAATTTTGTTAGGCGAATGGTGGTGTGGAGTCCAGTTTCTTTTAGAGCTGAGCACGGGAGTACGGGAGGGAGGCGAGCACGCAGAAAGACAAAGCTCTCGTGTGGCACCAGACCTATACTGGCCAATGTTTTGACATATACTCTTTTTCTGGAAGGTGTTGCTTTGGTCATAATATGTCGATTTTTTTTTCGGAATGTGGCTGGGTGGAGGAAGGTGGGAGAGAAAAAAGGGTCTGGATCTTTTGGCCCCTGGTTCCCCCCCCCCCCCCCCCATCTTTTCCTCGTGCCGACGTGCATCTGAGTGACAGTAGGGAGTCGTTGGTGGGCTCCAAGAAATGGCACTGTGTACCTTCTCTGAGTCAACCCACCATCAGTCTCATCATCATCGTCATGACCCTGGCTATTCGGTCAAAACCTTTCGTGCAGAGGAAAACTAACTTCATATGCACAGAAAGCAACTTCTACATGGTTACCAAGTCACAGTTCATTCATCCTGTATTTTTTTAAGAGGAACAACACACCCATTCGCTGTCAGTGACGTCACTCGGCATACGTTAGACCGCCACGGAAGAAGAATGTTTTTGCATAGATGTGAGCATCTTTCAGGGCATTGATATCTTGTGGTGAACGAGGATCATTTGCTTCGACCCTGTGAATTAAATTCATTATCATTGAAACTATCTAATATTGAATTATTATGATGCCGTTAAAATGCGTATATTGTTTCAAGAATCGATGCTGTTTACTTCTGTATATGCGACTTTTGTTACAAATAACTGCACATATAACATTTGTGTTTTTTAAAAAGCAAGCAAGCCGAGTTGAAAGAGTCTTGGTCGAAATTTCAATAGATATCTGTATTCGCAATCCCTCTACATAGCCGATTGCTAATCTCTCTCTCTCTCTCTCTCTCTCTCTCTCTCTCTCTCTCTCTCTCTCTCTCTCTCTATGCCAGTATCTCTCTCTATCTGCTTGTCTGCTTGTCCGTCTCTCTCGCAGTATATGCTCTTCTGTCTCTGAATCTTTAGAGCACAAGGTCATTGAAAACCACTTCTGCCAGATGGGCAACCACTTTGTCTGCGCTATCAAGGCTTAATGGCACGGAACGGAAATGCTTCAGTGGGGTTTTTGTTTTATGAGGGGAAGAAAGACGACAGATATGACGCAAAATCCAAGAATACCTTCTTTCAGCTTTCCAGTGCCTTCATCTTAGGAGCACTTGGCAACGGCCAGTGCCTGGAGTTAACTGCTCCAGCAGGAATACGATGAAAACTGAAATAAAAAATCTGAACTTTCTGGTCCGTCTGTCTTTTACCTCCTCAATGCAGTTCTTTGTTTTAGAAAAGTCATTGTTGTCTGCTCTGTTGCCAATGTGAAGACCATAATAGCTTAGATGTGACAGTGTTACTCCATCCTTACATAACTTCCTGCGCCCCGCTGCCATCATCACGAAATCGTTTGCTGTTGACACGTACTTCTCAGATCTCAGATTGAGAATCCCCCAACACTACCCTCACAGGGCGGCAGCCTGTTGTGCCCATGTCTGGCAGTGTAACACCATCAGACAATGACAGCATAGACACCCTCATCAGCTACACTGCTCTGCAATCTGTCAGACTGGAACATGAGAACAGAAGTAGGAGAGTAAGGTGGGATGGGGGAGGGGACGAAGGTGAGGTTGAGAGGGTGAGGGGTCAGGGGAGAGGAGGAGTCTGCTCTGATCACCAAAGGCACTGTCTGGGATCAGCCAATGGAAAAGGATGAATATAGAAGTATGGAGACGGCGGTAAAGAAGTGAGGAAGTAAGGTAGATGGGCAGTTTGTGAGAGGGACAGAACACACGGGTAGGGGAGGACCAAGGAAGGCAGAGACAGAGACTACCATAAGTGAGGTGGTAGTGGGTAGCACCATACACTTTTCACTGGTAGGGAGTCAGTTCTCCTGTGTCCCTGGCTGTTTTGGAAGGCACGTTCAGGATGTTGGGACAAGTGGGCAGTTATCTTCAGTGACTCCACCCATACTCTCAGTTTTCCCTGGAAGAGGTGTGGTTCCGGACCGCTGAAGGTAGTACTGCACTAGGTCGACATCGGGTCTGTGGGCCACTGCCACATGGGTATACAAATGTGTAGGAGATCACTTACGTGGAAATCACGTACTTCATATACATGGAGGATGTCTTAATTTTTTAGCATTATGAACGCAACTCGCAGCGTCCTATGCTGAGGTTGTAGGTTCAATTCATGTAACTTAGTAAGCTTTGGTCTTGACCGGCTCCCACTCTGGTTTGTGTGTACTGTGGAGTTAAAGGAA
>JADBJO010000043.1:320000-337500 GCA_016801955.1 Conus betulinus | reverse complement strand
AAAGGCTGTGGGACATCTCCATCACTTCACAGCTACAAGCTGAGATTTCAACGTTGTGTGCTTCTACGTGGTTACCATTGCTGGGGAAGACATTACTTTAGAGGTCACGCTTTGCTCCGTGTGTGTGCGTGCGTGTGTGTGTGTGTGTGTGTGTGTGTGTGTGTGTGTGTGTGTGTGTGTGTGAGAGAGAGAGAGAGAGAGAGAGAGAGAGAGAGAGAGAGAGAGAGAGAGGGTGAGCGAGAACACATCATTTTAGTTCTATATCAGGCGCTCTAAATCAGTCCTGAAGTGGTATGGACACAGTCAGTGGCGACATCTTACACCACCTACCGACGCCACCGATGGTCAAAGTGTGAAGTGTCTTTCCAAGGACAGAGTTAACAGACGACAGCGAAGTAGCGAGTGGGACAAAGCTGTCAAGACCTGAACCATCATAAACGTGGTCTGACACTTGAATCCATCGAGTGTCGACAACTAGTAAATGACTGTGGTTCCTGATCCTGTGCGTTTCTGTCTACACCACAGTTGAACGTTGTTAGTGTGCCCACTTCGGACCTCAAACAACCTCTCAAATCACCTTAATGAACACCGTGCACAAAGAACAAAACCAACGGCCTGTGACCGGGACATCAGGACTCCGGCTGGCAGACGAGAATATTGGTGAGTTATCAGAAGTCATCTTGTCCAGTGTGGGTAAGTATCTCACCAAGGCGCCTTGTCCACGACCCATTCTACAGGGCACAGTGATGGCTAGACAGGTATCTTACCATGACTCCTAGTCCAAGACCAATCTGCAGTTTACATGCACAACTTTCCTGACCACCACCCCGTTCTCGTCACCCAGACAATCAATCGCCTACGTTCTATGGGACTGTCTCCTCTCCTCAGTCCGTTGGGGGAGAGAGAGAGAGAGCAAGTGAAGAGGTGAAGGTAAAGGGGAGGGGTGAAGGAGGAGGAGGAGGTGGCACTAACTCGGTATAGATCTGCACAGCCTAAACCTGATGAGAACACGTGACGATACGTTTAGTGGTGCTGCTTTTAGTGCCCTGGGCAAAGCCTGTGTTTTTTCCACCATTTACAATTTCGGCGAGAGGCGGAGCAGACAGACAGGCAGCAGACAATCCAACGAATCTCTCTCTCTCTCTCTCTCTCTCTCTCTCTCAGTCTGTCAGTCTGCCCCCCTTCCCCCCATCCCCTACTGCCACCCCCATCTCTTTCTATATATATCTCACTACATGGGCTACAGTGTGTCTACCGTCCATAACAGAGTTGTAAAAAAACGTCTTCACGTATCACATAAAACGCAAGAAAGGAGGGATGCCGTCTTCACCTCATAAACCTCCTCTAAACCACTCTGTAAACACCACGGTAAACCAGCTACAGGGCCGTATAAAAAGACATGGACGCTGTCTGCCCTGTAGCTCTGTGCATCAGAGCGGTTGTCTGGTTCAGATCGTCGGGCAGCAATAAACAGACCTCCTGGAACAGACTGAACTGCTGCCTTCAACAGACACTAGACGCTGGAGGTTCCCTCGGCTGAGTGCCGTCTTCTTTGTCCTACTGCATTGATTGGCGTGTTTTCTGCAGGCTGGCACGAGCCATAAAGGATTTCATGGCGTTCGTTGGATACCGAACTTCAGGCATTAGTTCTTCTAAACTAGTGAACCTGAAGAATTGCCTCCCATGAAAGAAGGGGGAGTGGGGACCAGATTAAACGATGCAAGCTCTTCTTCAACTATTCCTCATAGGCAGGGTAAAACATCAGCTAATACAACATCAAAGCCCAGCTCCATTGCTGATGTCTGAACAAAGCATGCAGAATGCCCTGTGAACTGGCTGCCTCTTGGTGCTCCATCATGCTGACAAAGCTATCGTTCACCATCATCACTGTGTTCCTCTGGAAGTCGTGCAAGGACACTGGATCCCCTAAGTTATAAGAATCCATCATTGTGTTTGGTTTTCCCAAGAAAAGGCGAAAATGGATGTAAAGATCCATCGGTGCGTTTGTTTGCCATTGAAAGGCAAATGGTTGTAAAGATCCAACATTGTGTATGGCTTGGTAAGGGAATGTGAAAGGATGTAACGATCCATCATTGTGTAAGATTTTGTCAGGAAATATGAATGAATGTAAAGATCCAGCGACGCATGCTTTTCCAAAGAAAGGTGAATAGATAAACAGATTATTCATCATACTGTACGCTTTTCCAAAGATGGAGCAATGATATTAAGATCCATCATTGTAATGCATGAATTCCCAAAGGAACGTGAATGGATTTCAGATTCAACATTGTGTATGGTTCTCAATAGAAGACTGTAAGACCCAATTTTTACTGTCTGATTTTCCAAAGAAAGGTGAATGGATATAAAGATGCATCACGATGTAATGATTTTCTAAAACCAAAACAAAAAGGTAAATGGATATATAAATCCATCGTTAGTGTGTATGGCTTTCCCGTAGGAGATCACAGGGAGCAAAATTATATCATTAATATATCGTATGGTTTTCAGGAGAAAGTTCAGTGGATGTACAATTCTCCACTGAGTTTGGTTTTGCAAAAGGAAGACTAATAAAAAGATGTAGAGATTCATCGTTACGCATGCTTTTCTAAATAAAGATAAATGGGTGAATAGATCCTTCATTATGTATGTCTTTTGCAGAAAAAGGTAAATGGCTATGATGTGCTTGATATCCAGGACTAAGACAGACGGCATAGTTTATGATCGTGTTCAAAATGAAGAATAAAAATCAGCACGGCTATTTGTGTCCTGCATAAGGACGGGTCCACCTGCACGAGGATTATCACGCCATGCTGACAGTTTCCAATCTCTTCATCCGCCATGATGGCACAATAAATCTTCTTCCACTGGCTACACCATGTCTCCTGGATGTCGTCGCCACCAGCTTCAGAGAAACAGTTTTCATGCATTCAGGCCAACAGAGTAAACAAGCAAATCTGCTTAGAATTCACGTTTCAATGTTCACTTTTTCTGTCAGGCATGCTTCGTGCTTCTTAGCCGTGAAAGAAACAAGAAGGATGGAGAAGAAGAAGAAGAAGAAGAAGAAGAAGAAGAAGAAGAAGACAAGATAGAGAGAGAGAGAGGGAGAGAGAGAGAGAGAGAGAGAGAGAGAGAGAGAGAGAGGAGAGAGAGAGAGAGAGAGAGAGAGAGAGAGAGAGAGAGAGGGGGGGGGGGGAGAGAGAGAGAGAGCGAATGAGGTCAACTTTCCAAATACTTTTTTGCGTCCATCCCTCTGGCCAAAGAAAATAAGTGAAACAAGAAATAGAGAGAAAAAAAAAGAAAAAAAGGACACGGCAAAACCCAGTACAAAAATGTATGAAGATAAACAATCTAACAAAAGAAAAGTAGAGAGAGAGAGAGAGAGAGAGAGAGAGAGAGAGAGAGAGAGAGAGAGAGAGAGAGAGAGAGACGTTTTTTTTCTTGTACAGCTAAGTACAGGCCTGGCTTCTTGGGTGATTGGATAAATGAATACAGTAGGACAACTAGAAAGAACAAAGATAGAAATTACAGATTGTAGCAGAATGTGCAGTGTTGTTTCTTTCATGCCAACTGTTTGTCGTGGTGCAATTTATCATTATGTATTTTATTTAGAAATAAAGAGAAATTTCGAACAACTTTCGTAGAAGTTGAGAACATCAGCAAGCAAAATTTGTGTAAAGAAGGACCTCTGTAACATCTACGGCAAACATACATTCCATGAATGGCCCTGAGAGCTGAGAGGCAAGAAAGAAATGATCATCATTTTATTGTGTGTGTTTTTTTTTCGTCTTCATAATGCCTCTCCGTAACTGATTCTCCTTCTCTCTCTCTCTCTCTCTCTCTCTCCCTCTCTATCCTCTCTCTCTCTCTCTCTCTCTCTCTCTCTCTCTCTCTCTCTCTCTCTCTCTCTCTCTTTCTCCCTCTTCTCTCTCTTAAAAGATCAACTGATCAGACACGGTTTGAAAGCGTCTAAAATGACATTTTAACATATTAGAGGTGCGTTGATCACCGGACTGTTTTGCGAGGAAGAACTTAAAGGCATGGTCATTAAAAGGATGTGGACGCCTTGTGAACTGGTCACCAGGACAAAGGCTAATTTGCGTCATTAACTTTTATAAAGATTATGAAGAAGGGGAATCTTGAAGTATAACTAAAATCATCCGATCGTTTGTCAAAAAGAGTACAACTTACACGTGCATGATTTGGTAAAACTGAATGTGTTCTTGATGTTGAAGTGGTTCAACTGATTGATATCATCGCGTGTGGGATAGCACAGTGTGTATACAAACCGAAGGAAAACACATAATTCAAAGAAAATTCTTTTTTATTTGTTTTGTGATGTTGAAAACTGGCGCTTGATCTGACTAAATACTGCTGTCAAAATATCATCTTTGTGAGAAATATTCTTTTCTACTATATACTACGTGAAGCTCAAAGACGACTTCTTCTTTAAGTGATGGATGCGTCAATCTGGCTCAGATGATGGACTGGCGATTAGTCAGATGATGCCAATGATGGATTTACATTCCCGTACCTCAGTAACGTGCTTAGCCACAATCTCCAACAATTCAACAGTGCCATAGGAAAAATCAACACTGACATTAATTCACTAAAACATGCATCTGAGACAAACAGGTTGGAGATTGATACTACAGTAAAAGATATTGCAGTTCCAAACGAGACCTTTGAACTGATCACTCAAAGACTCGACAGATCGAAAGAACAAGCCCATCAGAATGAAGTACACCTGAAGAGCCGCAATTCGTGATTTACAGGAATACCATAACGAGGTATGTACACCAACAACTCAAATAAATATTGATGTTTTGAATGAGTATTCGTATAGGAAAAGTCGGTGTCACACAATTATATTGAACGAGCATTCAGAGTGGGGGAATAGAATGATTCTGCACACGTACTGAGACCAATAGTTATGCAGATGCACAGGTGGTCATGTAAACTGGAAATTCTGCAAGATCAAGACTTGAGGAAGTCGCTACGAAGCGACAACATTAGAATTTCTGCAGAACTTACCACCAGACAAAGAGAGATGGGACATATTCTTTCAAATCTTTCAAAATCCAGCCTATTTGATAGTACTCAGCGGAGATATGGGAACTGCAACGTTTAGATTATATTGAGTAAGTACACTTATTAGCCTGCAAAAGATACCTTGGCATTCCACTAAAACACTTAACAAACTTGCTTATTCAGAGTAAACAGACATCCCTTATACATTAATTCAATCATAACCGCATTGAAATCTTGCCTTAGATTATTAGACATGCGCCTAAAAAGATTACCTACCCAGGTGTATCTTATGCAAGTAAGCCTCGATGATCAGGGCATAAGATGCTGGGTAACAGGGATCAGAGAATTTTTGGGCATCACCGGATTTGATTATGTTTGGATACAACCAGGAGTGCATGATGTAAGAGTGTTTTGGATAAAATTTCAAACAGAGGTTAGTTTGACATGTATGTTCAAGAATGGTTGGCATCTATTAGGGATGAATACGGATATGTTTTGTACTGATCTTTACATTGTGGTTTCAGAATTAGTCATTACTTCGAGTTTCTGGACAAATATTTGCCTCAGAGTGGCTCTGACACAGATAAGAGTTGGGGTACTCCCATTAAGAAACAGTATCGAGATATTTTGTGAAAAAATCCCATTGCAAGATGTTGCCCATATTGTATGAATGGGGATGAGGATGAAAAACAACTTGTATATGCAAGCCCCTTATACACTGATCTAAGAGATAGGTTTCTTGGTCTCTTCTTAATGTGCTGTTAGAAATTCTTTTGAATGGTGAAGCTAAAAATGTTGAAGAAAAAACCTATCTCACGCATTGGCAAAATACATATTTTACCCACTTAATTATGTGCAGACAACAAACAGTTTATTGCCTTTGAAATACATAACGGTTTTCAGTTAGACATAGCTTCCTTGAAATGAGGATCAATAGAAATGTGGTGTGTTTTCGTCAGATTGCTTATAATCGGATTTATGTTGAGCTTGTTGATCAGGATAGTAATCTGAATAAGTGAGATCAGTATCTGAGCTAAGGTTATTTACTTTGAAAGATATATGTATATCACTAGGTATGAGAATCTATGTACATGCTATTGTTTTTTTTTCATCATCATCTACCCAATCCCTGCTCCACCCACGTCCCAACCATTTCCCACCCCCATTGTGCAAAGATGCCTATGGCCTTCTTGCATTAAACGTTCGCAGTCGCATTCTCTCTCTCTCTCTCTCTCTCTCTCTCTCTCTCTCTCTCTCTCTCTCTCTCTCTCTCTCTGTATATGCCTTTCTGTCTCTGAATCTTCAGAGCACAAGGTCATTGAAAACCACTTCTGCCAGATGGGCAACCACTTTGTCTGCGCTATCAAGGCTTAATGGCACGGAACGGAAATGCTTCAGTGGGGTTTTTGTTTTATGAGGGGAAGAAAGACGACAGATATGACGCAAAATCCAAGAATAGCTTCTTTCAGCTTTCCAGTGCCTTCATCTTAGGAGCACCATGGTAACGGCCAGTACCTGGAGTTAACTGCTCGAGCAGGAATAGAAAGAAAACTGACCCCCCCCAAAAAAAAAAAAAATCTGAACTTTCTGGTCTATGTGTCTTTTACCTCTTCAATGCACTTCTTTGTTTTAGAAGTCATTGTTGTCTGCTCTGTTGTCAAAGTGCAGGCCATAACAGCTTAGACGTGACAGTGTTACTCCATCCTTATATAACTTCCTGCGCCCTGCTCCATCATCACGAAATCGTCTGCTGTTGACACATACTACTCTCAGATTGAAAAATAAGGTTTAAAGCAGAAGAGCCATGTGCTGTCTCTCTCTCTCTCTCTCTCTCTCTCTCTCCCTCTCTCTCTCTCTCTCTCTCTCTCTCTGAGAGAGAGAGAGAGAGAGAGACAGAGATAGAGAGAGAGACAGACAGAGAGAGAGAGATGAAGACAGAGAGAGAGAGAGAGAGAGAGAGAGAGAGAGAGAGAGAGAGAGAGAGAGAGAGAGAGAGAGATCAGGACAGTATCCAATTCATGGCAAACCTCCCGACGAAATGAATCCGCCAGCACCACCCTCACAGGGTGGCAGCCTGTTGTGACCATGTCTGGCAGTGTAACACCATCAGACAATGACAGCGCAGACACCCTCATCAGCTACACTACTCTGCAATCTGTCAGACTGGAACATGAGAAGAGTGGCAAGGGAAGTGGAAAGGCGGGAAGGGGAGAAGGAAGGAAAGGTGAGGTTGAGAGGGAAAGGG
Source organism: Conus betulinus (assembly GCA_016801955.1). Taxonomy (NCBI): domain Eukaryota; kingdom Metazoa; phylum Mollusca; class Gastropoda; order Neogastropoda; family Conidae; genus Conus; species Conus betulinus. The sequence goes on along the minus strand of JADBJO010000043.1, from coordinate 330,227 downwards.
GCCAGCGGAGAGGGGGAGTCTGCTCTGATCACCAAAGGCACTGTCTGGGATCAGCCGATGGAAAAGGATGATGAAATATAGAAGTATGGAGATGGCGGTAAAGAAGTGAGGAAGTAAGGTAGATGGGCAGTTTGTGAGAGGGGACAGAACACACGGGTAGGGGAGGACCAAGAAAGGCAGAGACAGAGACTCCGTCAATGAGGTGCAGTGGGTAACACCGTACACTTTTCACTGGTAGGGTGTCTGTTCTTCTGCGTCTCTTGCTGTTAGGCAAGTTCAGCATGTTAGGTTAAGTGGGCAGTCATCTGCAGTGACTCCATCCATCTTCACAGTTTCCCTGGAACAGGTTTGGGTTTGTGTGGATGACTGCCACATGGGTATTCGTATGTGTAGGAGATCACTTACGTGTAGATCACATACTTCATATATATGGAGGATATCTTAACTGTAGCATTGTGAACGGAACTCACTATGACCTGATCTGAGGTTGTAGGTTCATTTCATGTAAGTAAGTTAGAAAAAGCTTGGCCTTGACCACCTCCTCTCTCTGGTCTGTGTGTACTGAGGGGTCAAAGGAAAAACAACCACGACCAATTAGAGTGAACGTCATCCACTTCCCCTCAGCTTGCAGACATTCACTCCGATCTGACCCTCATATTGCACGGGTGTCCCACTTCTTGGGTTTTAATGAAGCTGTTATTCACATGCAATCCTGTCATGCAGTCTCATACCAACAGATGGTTCATGTGTATGTTTATCAGCACATCTTAGTCCAAATACATTTTTTTTTTGCTTTGCAGCTTTCACTTCCCTGTCTTCTGTACTGTTCTCCATCACTTTCACACCGCCCTTCCCGACTCAGCCAGTTACAAGCTCAACCAGGTAAGTCCACAGGGAGCCTAACGCAGAAGTCACCTGCATCCCATGTCCTTCTGATGCTCTATCTACTCAGACATCCCCTGTCTCTTGCCACAGCTTCTCCTCAGCCTTTTTTGGTCTTCCTACAGGTAACAAGATCATCAGCAAGAGTGGAAGGGGAGGGGGCATCAGAGTCCCTGAGGTAACCTCTGTACAGCCTACATCCTATCATCAGATGATTTGGTCAGTTAGCAGTGCTGTGTTTTGCTCCTCATGCAGTGTGTGCGTTGTGCAAGCCGTGAGAGTTTCAATAAGAGGTAATCTCCTTTTTTTTTTTTTTAATCCAATGAATCTTTGTCCCAGTCACTCTCTTCTCTTTCCTCTTTCTCTTTCTCTACATCTCTCATTTCAACAGTCAAGTTTACCAGCCATTCCTGACAAGATTTCAAGAAACATCAACACATACCACACAAAAAAAAACAAAAACATAAAAATCACTTAACCTTACAAACTATCCTAAAACGACTCTGCTGCAAACAAGATTTATAGCTTTACAAAAACTTGAATGAACCTCCTGATGACCAAGTTGAAGACTGACAGGCAGGCACAGATCAGAGTGCAATCAGCCTAGAGACTGAGCCACATCTCCGTCTTCCCTGTGGCTCTGTGCTCTAAAGAGGCGCTGTCTGGTTCAGATCGTTTGTTAGCAATCAACAGACCCCCGGGAACAGTCTCACTGCCGCTTTGATCACACACAAGAAGCACGAGCCTCCCATGCATGAATGCTCTCTCCTTTGTAATACTTCATTGATTGTCGTATTTTTCGGTCAAGCCGATATTAGCCATACATAATTTGATAACGTTCCCTGGATATTGAGGTAATAGCTCTGGCACACGAGTGAACCTGAAGCACTGCGTCCTTTGAAGGGGGAAAGGAAGAAGACCATCACACCAGAATGACTAATAACTGTAGCGCTTGGCTACCTACTCCCCTAGGCATGCTAAAATTGGGGGTATGTACAGTATCAAAAGCCCAGCTTATGGCTGATGTCTGAAGTACGGTTAGAGAATATACAGAATCACCAACCACGAACTGTAATGGCTGCTTGTCCATGCTTCTCTCTCTCTCTCTGTTTGCATGCGTGTGTGTGTGAATGTATATGGATGTGTGTGTGTGTGTGTGTGTGTGTGTGTGTGTGTGTGTGTGTGTGTGTGTGTGTGTGCGTGCGTGCGTGCGTGCGTGTGTGTGGACAGCATCACAGGAAAGGTGAGTTATTGTCACTTCATTCCGAAAGGAAGTGGTTGTTTCATATCTGTGCCGGATCCACTGAGTGCCTCCGAGATCGCAGTTGTCTACCCTGTTCTCAGCACTGTACCTCCTCCTCAAAGGATGGCTTTCCTCTGCTTCCCATGCCCTTCAGAATCAGTAAATAGACGGGTCTGAAAGTTGCATTTTTTTTTTTAAAGGGATGGTTTTAATCTGCCTTCTTATGACCTACAATAAAAGGAGCAGTCACAATGGACCAGTCATAACACTGTGCCTTCTGTTCATGGGATGGTTGAATCTGCCTTCTTATCACCTGCTTTTCTGGACCAGTCACACTTTACTTCTCCACAAAGTAAAGCTTTCATCTGCCTCATTGACCTTCAGTGAATGGACCAGTCAGAACGCGATACCTTCTTCTCAGAGGATAGCTTTCATCTGCCTTGGACCAGCTAATGGACCAGTCTCAACACTGTAATCCTCTCCACAAAGAATAGCTTTGATAAACTGCCATTCAACACGTTGACAAGTCACACAACACACTACAAGGTGAGCCTCCATTTTCAAGTGACAGCGGCAAAGGACGAGATGTCAATGACAATCTGATTGAGGGTATTGACGTGGTTGTCGATGTAAAATATTACAGATAAAAGGTATTAAGAGAGAGAGAGAGAGAAAGAGAAGAGAGAGAGAGAGAGAGAGAGAGAGAGAGAGAGAGAGAGAGAGAGAGAGAGAGAGAGAGAGAGAGAGGAGAGAGAGAGGGAGGGAGGGAGACAGAAGCAGCAGACGGCAGGCACACATGGTGACAAACAGAGTCTAAAATCAAACGACTCGATCCGAAGCATTAGGTCAGATGTCTGACTCAATAAAAGCCTCCCCCATCCATTTTTCTGTCCTGTGCCGGTCCCAACACACATATTCATAGGCACACACAAAAGCACGCAAAACACAACACACACACACACGACACACACACACACATTACACACACACACACACACGCACGCACATACGACACACAAAATGCACACTCACTCACAGATAAACACACACACACTCACTCACTGTGCACGTCCACACACACACACACACCATACACACACACACACACACACGCAAACACACACACACACACACACACACACACACACACACACAGACGGTGACAGACCGTGACATCTTCATCCGTTCCATCCCCCAGGGTCTGTGAGACAGAGAGCCCTGACAGTGAGTGAGGGCGTGGTGTGTGTTGGGATGAGACACCATCGCAGGCCAACTGTGGGACCGGCCTCAGAAAGAACACAGAGTGGACACAGGATGGAAAGGAAATGAAGGGGCAGAGGGTAGTACTTTGAAAGGGGAAGAAGATGAAGACTGAAAAGAGGAAGGGCAGCTCGTGGGCAGTGGTCAGTATCAGAGCTGGAATGTTACAGTTTTAATTCCCATCAAAAGTCGAAGCACTGATCTATGGGCTGTAACCGCTGTTCTATGGGCTGGACTACTCAGAGCCGTATGTGGTAACGCTCCAGTCAGAACAGTGACAGCATAGCGGTCACGTCTCATGAAACAGCAGATGTCGTTGACATCACCGACCGTTTGGTTTCATCTTCCTGACCTCCAGCTCCAGGTGTGTGCATCTATTCGAGTCTGGTTGATTCGGGGAGCACTTTGAAAGAGAGTAAGGAGGTTCAGACCTTTGCCATGGTCTCAGGTCAAAAGCTCCCCCCCCCCCCCCTCTCTCTCTCTCTCTCCCCCCAGTGAGTGCACGAATGCGAGCGCGCGAGTGTGCGTGCTTGTGCGCATATGTGAGTGTGTGCGTGTGTGTGTGCGTGCGTGCGTGCGTGTGTGTGTGTGTGTGTGTGTGTGTGGGGGGGGGGGGGGGGTCGGTGAGTGAGTGAGTGAGTGAGTGAGTGAGTGCGTGCGTGCGTGCGTGCGCGCGCGTGTGTGTATGTGTGTGTGCATGTTTGTATCTAACATCCATGGATCCATGGATACACACATACATACATATTTTGCATCACACACTTATACGTATATCTATCTACCTGTCTCTCGGTCTGTCTATGAACGTGACAACTATCATTCCCACTCTACAACTCATTCTTCAAGCTTTCGCTTTCTTAGAGCTTAATCAGGGGTTCCAACATAAGTATACCAAAAAATTGGGTTAAAGCAATGATAAAAAGTACAAGAAAATGCAAGTGTAATTAGACTTTTGAAAAGAACTATGGAGAAGAGAACTCGAACAAGGCCTCAGCCCATCATGAAGGAGAATGTGAACATTTCACTGGATGAGGATATGTATCAGATTCAGATTGGAACAAATGATGGTATTAAATGATTAATCATGTACACAGAGAAAGATTACGCACATTTTCCGGTATAATTGATGACATCAACAGACTCAATTTAAACAGCGAAGGATGTCTATAATATTTGGGCTTAATCAACGTTTCACGTACATGTCTGAGTGCTGGGCAGCAGAGAAACAAAACGCACCTCATTTTCTTGGCTCTCAGTGCATAATGGACTCCTGAGGTCATTAGACATAAACATTTTATATCGATATCGATATAGTGCCAGCTCAGAAATCCCAGCCTAAATCTAGTGGTAATATATTTCAGATGCTTATCAATATCAAAATATAAGTAAGGTTTTACATTGCGATTACTGCAAAAAGTTCTGTACAAGGTGAATCTATCAAGTTTGGATATGATCGGACCAGGTTTGCCACCGGCAGTCAATAAGCCTTTGTCAGAAGCAACATATAAAATTATGAATACCTCCGACACCTTGACTGGCCCAAACAAAACCAAATCCATATTTAAACAAGCATAAGCAAACATTTGTGGCCCAGTTTTTCTTACCTTTTGCATCCAGGTCATACAACATATCATACGCTTGACGTAAAATCCTGTAACTCTCAATTTTGATCAACTTAAGCCAGTAACGAATACACTGAACAGCTGAATTTATATATAATGGATATCGATTCGTTTCATCATAAATAAGGTCATTCGGTGTCCGCCTGTCCACCCCTAAAATTTCCTTCAAAGCAAATAAATGGACTGATTCACAGTGAATATCAGCAGTATCTTGACCCACTATTCAGAGCCACACTGCACACATTGGCTGTATCTGAGAAACAAATAATTTCTTGAACAAATTTAAAGAATTGTTATTTCACACAAACAAACTTTTTTAGAAGATAAATCAAAACACTTTCAGCTCTGCTTGCAATGTCTTTGTATGTAGCGGTAAAACTCAAGCGCGTGAGGAAGAATATTCCTAAGTATTCATATATATTTACTACAGGCAACCTCACACCATTACATAGCCATCTTTCTCTCACACTCAAATAGCCACCCTTCCGAAATACTATAATATTGCTCTTACTCAGATTAACTTTAAGCTGAAGAGATGTTGCAGCACGCTGTAAACTATTCAATTGAGTCTGCAAACCTGTAACTGTTTCAGCCATGAAAACGACATCGGCGGCCACCAATAAAATAAACAATTCAAATGCATTTAACGAAAATCGAGCACTATGTCTTCCAGTGTTGATTACTTCAACCACTAATTCATTAATGAAAAGAGAAAACAGAACAGGACTGCACCCATCTCCCTGTCTTAGACCAGATGTGCAGGCAATGTAATCTGTTGTCAGAGAACACATCGAATTTTAGCTTTAACATTATTGTACATGCTCTTAATGCATATGAATAATTTACCTTTTATGCTTTTTTTTTTAAAAAGAGAACTGGCCAGAGAAGATTTCGATTAATCGTGTGTCAAATGCTTTTTTTCAAAAATCAATAAATGCAACACAAAATTTCCGGTTGTAACAACACTGTTTCTGAATGAGAGCTAATAAAGAAAACATGTGGTCGACTGTTGACTATCCTTTCTTAAATCCAGCTTGATAATCACCTGTAATGTTGTGTTCTTCCACCCATTCTTGTGATCTGTTATTTATCACTATACCAAATACTTTGCCGCCAACATCGCTGAAAGACATCCTCTATAACTGTTTGGATTTTTAATATCACCTTTCTTAAAAAGCAGACTGAATAACAGATTCAGACCAGGTATCAGGGAAATCACCGTTATAAAATAATCCGTTAAATAATGAACTTCTTGATCGTTTGAATTCTTGTACAGCCCTGCAATAATGTCATCGGGACCAGCTGCTTTACGGTTTTCTAGTTTTCTAAAACCAAGCAGAATTTCTTCTTTAGAAATTGGATGATTCATGTAGCCTTCTGTTTCATCCTCGACTGATTCCTCATTTACCGTATGTCAGTCAGTATCCGTATCCAGCAAAGCTGCAAAATGTTGAAACGAGGAATAAATAGATATGTTATTTCTAGGCTGTTTTCTTTTGAAAGATGCAATATTGACAATGTCCCAAAATTCTTTTTGGTTTTTCACCGACAATATAAGTTTTGTCTAACAATGTTTGGTTGAACTGTTTTCTCTTCCGCTTTAATAAAATTTTGTACTCACGTCCTGCAATAACATATTCATCTTTCTTTTCAGTTACTGAATCTACTTTCTCTTGAGATTTCATTGCACGACGAAATACCCACAACAATCTTCTAGTGTTTCTTCTACAAAGTTTACATTCTAAATCGAACCATTTACCTGAAGTTCCATTATGATTAAATGATATTCGTTTTATCATTCACCTTAACGTCAATGAAATCAATTGCAGACCAATTTTGGTGAGAATTTCTCCACCTCACAAAAATACTGGTTTATAATCTGCACACTTCTCATCCCACACAAATCTGTGCATGACATAATCCTCTTCTTGCATACAGAGATCAGGAATTGCATCTTCGGAAAAAAAACAACACATGCTGTCACTGGCAAATGGTCAGAATCAATATGATCAGCAATGATAATTCAGAGAAAAAAGGAGACAGAAAGAGAGAAAAAGGGAGAGAGAGAAACAGAGAAAGACAAAGGAGAGAGGAGAGAGAGAGAGAGAGAGAGAGAGAGAGAGAGAGAGAGAGAGAGAGAGAGAGAGAGAGAGAGAGAGAGAGAGAGAGAGAGAGAGAGAGAGAGAGAGAGAGAGAGAGAGAGAGAGAGAGAAATGGAATAATACAGTGAAGGGACAAAAAGACAATCAGTAGAGAGCAGACAATGTATGACATACGCAAGGTAGGAGGGGAAAGGGAGGGGAAAAGCGGGAAGGAAGAAAAGGGGAGAGACGAGGAAGGCATGGAATGTAAAAGAAAAGAAAAAACAAAACAAAACAAAACAAAACGGAGAGAGAAGAAATCGGGTGGAGGAAAAGAATGATTGAAGAAAATAAGGATGGAGGGGAAGAAAGGAAAAGAGAAACTTATCCAGGCAGATGACTGACAGAGCATTTGAAGCGTAGAAAATATGAAGAACGCAGGATATATATATATATATATATATATATATATATAGATAGAGAGAGAGAGAGAGATTAGAGAGAGAGAGAGAGAGAGAGAGAGAGAGAGAGAGAGAGAGAGAGAGAGAGAGAGAGAGAGAGAGAGAGACAGACAGACAGACAGACAGACAGACACAGACAGACAGACAGACACAAATGGAAGAGAGAAAAACAGAGGGAGAGAGAGAGAGAGAGAGAGGGGAGGAGAGAGAGAGAGAGAGAGAAAAAAACAAAGAGGGAGGGAGGGAGGGAGAGAGTCAATACTCATAAACACCATCACTGTCATCATTGACATCCTGACTGAACATCGCATAACGATGGAAACATTGTTGACAATTTCAAGCCCTTTCACGAAGCAGAGAAAAGACAGAGGTAGACAGAGACAGTCCCACCAATGGAAAGCGACGCGTGATTAGCATATCACAACAGCCACAGACAAGACTCAATAAAAACGTGCTCAAGCAGCAGAATGGAGAATTGTCAAAGTGTGTGAACGTCTGTTCCACTCCAGTTCTCATCTGTCTGGCTGCCAGCCGTGTTTTCCTTCCGGGGTCTCCCTTATGAATATCCAACCACTGCAACAGACGAAGCCATCTTCCTTGCTCTCTCTCCCTCCTCTTCCTTCTCTCCCTCTTCTTGTCTACCTCTCTGTCCCTTCCCTACAATGGCAGCTTGGAACAGGCTGTTTTTGCCATCAGCCAGACACCAGTGACTATGCTGCGAAGTGAAGTTCCCTCGACAGGTCTCCATGACAGAGGGCTGGGCTACCAACGTCAAGCGAGCATCATTATCTTGTTCTAGAATCCCCGTGACACGCCATCAACACCGGCACCACCAGGACATTCCTTGTGACTGTCCTGCAGGTCGCCAGCAGAATGGGAAGCTGTCAAAGGCTGTGGACATCTCCATCACTGTAAGGCCACCAGCTGAAATTTCACCATACCGCTCTGTGCTTCTAGACGAGTACCACTGCTAGGGAAAGACATTTCCCTCATGGCTGATTTCTTTCTGCATTGGGGGGAGAGAGAGAGAGAGAGGGGAGAGAGAGAGAGAGAGAGAGAGAGAGAGAGAGAGAGAGAGAGAGCACATACATTATCTTAGTTCTATATCAAGCGCTCTAGACCAGTACTGATGAGGGGGTATGAAAACAGTGCATGGAGATTTCGCACACCACACCACCCAGACGCCATCCGGAGTCAAGCGTGAAGTGTAACTGTCCAAGATTAGAGTTAAAAGAGATGACAGCCAAGTGGCGAGTGGGACAGAACTATCGCCCTGAACCAACACGATGTTGTCTGACTCTCTTGAATGCATTGAGTGTCGCCAGTTTGCTAGTGACTGGGGACCCTGACTGCATGTGTTTGCATCTACACCACATTACACCACTGTCGGTGCGCCCACTTCCAGCCTTAAACCACTTCACAAATCCCCTTACTGCACACCCTGCGCAAAGAACAAGACCATCGCCACGTTGAACAGGAAGTCAGGACTCAGGCTGTCGGCTGAGAACCTCGGTCAGTTATCAGATGTCATCACTGTCACCAGTATGGACATGTGTCTGATTACACCTCCCCGTCCAAGACCACTCTGCAGTGGAGAGTAGACATGAATCTCACCATGACTTTTTGTCCATGTCCATTCTACGGTGAACAGAGAAGGGCTGACGTGTATCTCACCATGATTTCTTGTCCCAAGACCAATCTACAAGGCACAGTGGAAGGTGAACATATATCTCATCATGATTCCTCATGGAAGATCATCATACAGAGTACAGTAGAGGGTGGAGTGGACATTTTGCTGTGGCTCCTTTTTTACGTCCAAGACCGTTCTACAGGGGAGCAATGCAGGATGAACGTGTGTCTCACCATGACCCTCTGTCCAAGTCCATTCTACAGTGTGCAGTAAAGGGTGAACCTGTATCCTACAATGACTTCCTACTATACACACCACATCAACGTTTTGTCTCAACTTCCATGCCTCCTCATTATCCTCACATTCTCACACACACCCACACCAACACTTGTGTCTACATTCATACCTTCTCATTTTCGCACACTCTCCTATACACACAACATCAACACTTTGTCTCAATTTCCATATCTTCTTACTATTCTCACACTCTTTTATACACACCACACCATCACTCTCACTCTATTTCGTTGTCTTCTCATTATTTTCATATTCCTAAACACAGTCACACCAGGATTCGTCATGTCGCATCCCAAAACCATCAGCCCACAGGGAAGAATCCGTCTGATCACGTGGACAACTCTCCCGACCACTACACTGTCCTTGTCATCTAGACAGTCGTCTCTGTTCTCTAGGACCATCCTCTCCTCTCAGCCATTGTTCCATGTGGACAGCTGTCTTGACCACCACCCCGTCCTTGTCATTTATGCTCGGTAGGACTATCCCATCTCCTCAGCCCGTTTCGTCCACGAGCAGGCCGGACATTCTCCATCTGTTAGGATGAACGGGAGAGGGCAAAGTGAGGTGGGAAGGGGGGTGGAGGTGACACTAACTTGGCTTGTCTCTGCACAGCCTTAATCTGATGATGAGAACACGTGATGATACGTTTAGTGGTGCTGCTTTTAGTGCCCCTGGCAAAACCTGCGCTTTCCACCAGTTACAATTTCGGTGAGAGGCGGAGCAGGCAGACAGCAGCAGACAAACCAATGAT
>JADBJO010000043.1:300000-312500 GCA_016801955.1 Conus betulinus | reverse complement strand
CAAACAAACAAGCAAGCACGCAAACAAACAGACAAACAAAACAAAAAACACACACTAATGTGCTTATTCTTCTCACTCGTTACAACAAGAGACCCCCGTTCGTTCGGCTTTTCGTTCGGAAGTTCGTTCCTTTTCCTCAAAAAAACTCTTGTCAACAAAGTCAGGACAAAACAAAACAACAACAACAACAGCAACCACAGCAGCGGCTTCAACAGCAGGACGATCTGAGGATCGGAATTAATAATTAATGAGAGGAGAATTAGGAAGTGCATTTTAACATGGAAGGATAAAGCTCTATTGATTTCCTGGGCTTCACGTTGGGCTTTTTCCCCCTCGCATTGCTGCGATAACTGAACATTTTGCCACATGGGTAGAAACATGCCAGCACGCGCCCGCGCGCGCGCGCGCGCGCGCGCGCACGTGCTTGTGTGTGTGTGTGTGTGTGTGTGTGTGTATGTGTATGTGTGTGTGTGTGTGCATGTAAGCGCGCATTACACGTGCAATACATGCACGCCCATGTGTGTGTGTGTGTGTGTGTGTGTGTGTGTGTGTGTGTGTGCGTGCGCGTGCGTAAGTGAGTGAGTGTAGGAGAGAGAGAGAGAGAGAGAGAGAGAGAGAGAGAGAGAGAGAGAGAGAGAGAGAGAGAGAGAGAGAGCGTGTGCGTGTGTGTGTGTGTGTGTGTGTGTGTGTGTGTGTGTGTGTGTGTGTGTGTGTGCGTGCGTACGTGTGTGCGTGTGTGTGTGTGTGTGTGTGTGTGTGTGTGTGTGTGTGTGTGTGTGTGTGTGTGTGTGTGTGTGTGTGTGTGTGTGTGTGTGTGTGTGTGTGTGTGTGCATGTGTGTGTGTGTGTGTGTGTGTGTGTGTGTGTGTGTGTGTGTGTGTGTGTGTGTGTGTGTGTGTGTTCAGTTGAGTTCAGTTCAGTGGTTTATTTAACGTCTGTTCACCATTGATGATATTAGACGAAAAATTATTTAAAACGTCATCTCCAACTAACAAAAACTTAACCTCAAAGATAAAAAATAACAATAACTTTTTGAATTAGTGGTAAAAATAAACACGCATCAAAGCAGCTTGGCAATTTTAGATTGTGCGATATTGTAGCAATGTTTATGATAAAAGGGCTGGACAATATTTGACTGATATCTTGGACGTTGATATCAATAGTATTTTCTTTATAAACTGGAGTTAAGACAGAACATTCTCTCAACAAATGATGCACTGAAATAGGATTACCACAAGTACAAAAACATGGCAAGAATATTTTTGTGTTCCATGCATTTAACTTGAGTTTTGTTACTATCTTGGAAATGTGACGAGGACAAGTATTTATATATTTGAGATTGTCTCCACAATTTCTGTTATATGCACAATTTTCTAACTTTAGCAACATTTCTGATGAAGATGTTTTCAGTGAAGATAATGAATAACGATCGAGGCAATATTTTTAGCTCCAGTTTTTTAGCAAGTATGTCTGCTGCTTCATTCCATTTCAACCCCACTATGAGAGGGAACCCAGCAAAAGTCAATACATATTCCATGAATCCTTAAACAGTGTATGATATGATGAATATCAAAAAGTAAAATCTTTCCGAGCCTTACCATCCCAATGTTCCAGAGACTGCAAGACAGATTTTGAATCAACACATATGAGAATATTGTGAAAAGGCATGGGAGCATCATAAATGTAGCTCAAAGCCATCAATATTGCATATAATTCTGCTGTAAATATGGAAAATCCTTTGCCAAGATGATAATTCTTTTTCACATTCAGTGTGTGTGTGTGTGTGTGTGTGTGTGTGTGTGTGAGTGTGTGTGTGTGTGTGTGTGTGTGTGTGTGTGTGTGTGTGTGTGTGTGTGTGTGTGTGTGTGTGTGTGTGTGTCGGTGGTGTGTGTGTGTTCAACAGAATCGTGCTGAAAGATCATAAAAACCTTCATATGGGGTTTTAAGGTTCAACACATGTAAAGACCAGCAACAGGATGTAGGCTACGTTTCCCATTGCTGTTAAGCATCCTGACGCCTGCATGGATGGGAAAACTAGACCTTTATGGACTTGGGTGCTGCTTGGAGGCAATCAATACAAAGTCAGTCGGTCAGCTCTGTTGCTTCCAACTTTCACACAAGACGGATCCCATTTCACTCATTAAGATTTACAACACTGATGTGTTACATCTTGTGTGTGTGTGTGTGTGTGTGTGTGTGTGTGTGTGTGTGTGTGTGTGTGTGTGTGTGTGTGTGTGTGCGTGCGCGCGCGCGTGTGTGTGTGTGTGCGTGCGCGCGCGCGTGTGTGTGTGTGTGTGTGTGTGTGTGTGTGTGTGTGTGTGTGTGTGTGTGTGTGTGTGTGTGTGTGTGTGTGTGTGTGTGTGTGTGTGCGTGCGCGCGCGCGCGTGTGCGTGTGTGTGTGAATTAAAAGTTTTAAAAAAAAAAACCCTGCAAGGCATCCAGTAACCCAAGTTGTTACGACGCGTGCTATTGAAATTGTCCTCATTATACATACAACTACTACTAACAACAACAACAACAATAATGAATAATAAAAGAAACAATACTAATTATAACAATGATAATGTCTTCTCCGAAGACCTTCTGCTCCCTGGGTTTCTTCCTACTGATCATTATTATTGTTATAGCTATCGTCACACCGTCCCTCCCCCCCCCCCCCCCCCCCCCATATCCTCTTTCTCACCACATTCCTATTCTATCTTCCTAGCCCCTACTCCATATCTTCCCCCCCTCCCCTCTCTCTGTCTCTGTCTGATTGTCTGTCTGTGTCTGTCTGTCTGTCTCGTCTCTCGGTCTCTCGGTCTCTCTCTCTCTCTCTCTCTCTCTCTCTCTCTCTCTCTCTCTCTCTCTCTCTCTCAGGTATCAACGTGTTCTATCAACGTGTTCGTTTATGCCTGCTAATCTGCTGAGAGATCAACATCGCCAAGCTTCTAAACTAGAAACCATTTGCCACACGTGCCTGTACCCACCCTCCCTCGCTTCAGGGCCGCGTTGGCTGGCCGAAGCTTACTGGCACGAGATAACGGCGCCGCCATATTGCCACGGTAAGCCATTTTGCTGAACTAAAAGCCTTGAGCGTTTTGTTTTATGATGGGACAAAACAGGACAGATAGAGGGTAATGGGAAACAATGGCTTGTTCCAGCTTTTCCACGCCTCCGGCTAAGAGCAAAGCCTTGTAGTAGCGGCCTACAGCAGAAGCTAACAGCTTCAGCAGCTTGGAATATGAAAACCAGCTCTGCGCGATCACACTCTTCGGCTTGGAAACGAACAACAATCATCCCAAATAATCCCCATCGGCTAAAGAAAATAACAACACTACTTTGAAGGCATCTCTGTGGTTTTGAGAGAAAACAGCAACAATACCCTGAAGTTGTCTCTTTGGCTCAGGTAATAACAACAATAACCTGAAGTTGTTTCTTCGGCTTAGGTAATAACGACAATAACCTGAAGTTGTCTCTCTTGCTTAGGAAATAACAACAATAACCTAAAGTTGTCTCTTTGGCTTAGGTAATAACAACAATAACCTGAAGTTGTCTCTTTGGCTTTAGAAAATAACAACAACAACCTGAAGTTGTCTCTTTGGCTTTAAATAGTAACAACCGTAACCTGAAGTCGTCTCTCTGGGCTTAAGAATATAACAACAATAACTTGAAGTCGACTATCTGGTTAAAAAAAAAATAACACTAATAATCTGAAATCGAGTCTTTGACCTCAGAAAATAACAACAATTACCTGAACTCATCTCCAAGGCTTCAGAAAATAACAACCTGAAGTCTTCTCTTTGGCTTTAGATAATAACAACATTAAGTCATCTCTTTGGCTTTAGATAATAACAACCTGAAATCATCTCTTTGGCTTTAGATAATAACAACAACCTGAAGTCATCTTTTGGCTTTAGATAACAACATGAAGTCATCTCGTTGACTTCAGAAAATAGCAACAACATGAAGTCATCTCTTGGCTTCAGAAAAAAACAACAACATGAAGTCATCTCTTTGGCTTCAGAAAATAACAACAACATGAAGTCATCTATTTGGCTTTACAAAAGAGCAACAACCTGAGTTGTCTCTTTGGCTTCAGAAATTAACAACCTGAAGTTTTTCTCTTTGGCTCTCGAAAATAACAACCTGAAGTGGTCTCTTGGGGTTTTAGAAAATAACAACGACCCAAGATCGTCTTTCAACTTCCTGACCTGGTCATCATTTTGTCTCTCACCCTGAAGAAAGAATTATTTCCGGCCGCAATTAACGTCTGCTACCCTCTCCTCTCCTCTCTCTCTTTGTGTGTGTGTGTGTGTGTGTGTGTGTGTGTGTGTGTGTGTGTGTGTGTGTGTGTGTGTGTGTGTGTGTGTGTGCGTGCGTGTGATGTGTGTGTGTGTGTGTGTGTGTGTGTGTGTGTGTGTGTGTGTGTGTGTGTGTGAGAGAGAGAGAGAGAGAGAGAGAGAGAGAGAGAGAGAGAGAGAGACAGAGAGACAGAGAGACAGACAGACAGACAGAGAGACAGAGAGAGAGACTGAGGAGAGAGAGAGAGAGAGAGAGAGAGAGAGAGAGAGAGAGAGAGAGAGAGAGAGAGAGAGAGAGAGAGAGAGAGAGAGAGACATCTGATGCTGGCGTGTTCTCTGCTCGGAGGTTGACGTGTTCTGATTCGAAGCTGGTGTGCTGCATTGATAATGTGGTATTTACAGTGATGTGAACATCTATGATGATGTTATCTGCATTTATGATGTGTAATGGTGTATTGAAGCCCGTTTGAATGTCATTTTATCTGTGTTGATTTGCATCTGTATTGCAATGATCTGTCTCGTGTTCTCGACATTGACGGCGAGTTTTCTGCACTGATGTTAAGTGTGGTCAGTATTGGTGTTATCTGAACTCATGTTGTATCCCGTCTACTAATGACGTGTTACCTATAACTGGCCTTATAGTTTGTACTGCTGTTGTCTGTATTCATGTTGTAGTGTCTCTCTTGGTGTTTGTATCATCTGTATCTGTGGAGTAATCTGTACTTATGTTATGCCATCTATATTGATGTGGTGGCGTTATCTTCACTGATGTTGTCTCTGTTCCTGACGTCTGCATTGATAGAGTGTTGTTTGTATTGATGCGGCATTATCTGTATTAATTGTATCTGTACTGGTGTGGTGTTATCTGTACAGATGTGGTATTCTGTATCAATGTGGTGTGACCTGCATTGATGTTGTCTATGTTCATTATGTCTGTATTGATATAGTTTGTACTGATGTTGTCTAACTGTGTTGATGTTATATGTATTGTATTGATGGTGTTACCTGTTTGATGTGGTGTCCTGTATTGAACCTCTATTGATGTGGTGTTACCTGTATTGACGTGGTATTATCTCTATTGATGTGGTGTTACCTGTATTGATGTGGTATTACCTGTATTGATGTGGTGTTACCTGTATTGATATGGTGTTACCTGTATTGATGTGGTGTTACCTGTATTGATGTGGTATTACCTGTATTGATGTGCTGCTATTTGCATTTATGTTGCCTATATTCATGACGTATAGATGGTGTCTGTGTTTATTTAGTGTTAGCTGGACTGATGTGGTGTTATCTGTCTTGATGTTGTCTACAATAACGATGTCTATACTGCTAGACTGTTGTCTGTATTGACGTGTGTTATCTGTATTGACGTTGTATCATCTGTATTGGGGGATGCGTTATCTGTATCGATGCAGAGCTATCTGTACCGATGTTACCTTGTTTGCAATGATTTTTTTTTTTACCTTGATCATATCATGTGTTTTATCTTTGACGATATTTTCTGCATTGACGACGTATTGTCTGTACTGACCATGTGTTGTATGCATTGTCGTGTTATCTCGTAATTTTACCTGTATTGATGATGTATCACCTGTGTATGATGTTGTGTCATAAGAAGTGATGCTGTCTCTATTGATCATGCGTAAACTGTATTGAGCGCACATGATCGGAACTGATGCTGTCTGTATTATCTCCGAATTGCTGTTGTCAGCATTGATGTTATTTGTATTCATATGTTCTTACATTGACAGTCTGATGCCTACACTGATCCAGTTGCAAAGCGAGACGACTGCAGGCGGAAATCTAAGCAAATTTCAAATAAATGTCAGCGAACCGCCAAGAGAAACAACGTGGACAAACGAGTCACAAGACGCAAACAAACAGGACAATGAAAATGAATTCAGCGCCTACCTTGCGCTGAAGAGACCAAAGCTAAGTGACAAACTCGTTCATTCTCATTGTCCTACTTGTTCGTGTCTTGCCTGAAGAAGACCTGAGAGGTCGAAACGCGTCGTGTTTTGTCTTGCGACTCGTTTGTCCACGTTTCTCTTGACGGTTCGCTAACATTTATTTAAGATTTGTCTACACTGACGTTTTGTATTCTGCACTGATGTTACATCACCGGTACAGACGTGTCCTCTGTATTCATGAGGTCTTCCTTTTTTTGTGGTGCGTTATCTGTGCTAATGTGTCTTGCTCTCCGTGCCTGCGTCCCATCGTCTGCACTGCTGGCCTTTTGGGGTTGTGCCAGAGAGATGCGTAAACCACCCCAGGCACGTTCTCCGAAGAGCCTGGGGGAACTGTAGCGATATATCAGAGGCAATGACCTCAACTGTAGGCTTGATGATGGCAGTCACTCAGAGAGGCCGGTCAGCGGGACTTGTAGTGGCCAAACAAGAGAGCTGGCGTGTGGTCATCACAGTCCGGTCAAGAGGCGGCGATCAAAGGGGGGATTGTGTCTGAACTCTGGGGCACCATGAAAGTCTCTAGAAACAGAGTGCTGTTCGTACATCATCATGGTAAGAGAGAGAGAGAGAGAGAGAGAGAGAGAGAGAGAGAGAGAGAGAGAGAGGACAGACAGAGAGGACAGACAGACAGAGAAACAGAGACAGACAGAGAGACAGAGACACACACAGAGAGAGACAGAGACACAGAGAGAGCGAGAGAGGGAGAGAGAGAGACAGACAGACGGACAGACAGACAGACAGACAGACAGAGAGACAAACACAGACAGACAGAGAGACAAACACAGACAGACAGAGAGAAAGACAAACACAGACAGACAGACAGACAGACAGAGACAAAGACAAACAGACAGGGTAGAGGGAAAAAAACAGGCGGATGGAAAGACAGAAACACAGATAAACAACGAAAAAGAAATGGCGTACACACAAATAAAAGCACATTATTGCCCCCACCCCCACCCCCCTCCCTACCCCTCACCCCACCTCCCCTTCACCTAAAATCCTTTCTGTAGCCGGGAAAGAGGGAAGATGGCGAGCTCAGCAGCGGGTGACAATGGTCATTGGAAGAAACCCAAGAAGACAGGACGGCAGGAGCAACAACTACATCATCAACAACAACAGTAACATCCAACAAAGGAAGGAAGGGAGGAGAACAACCGACATCAGACAACACAGGAAAAGGGGGCAAAGACGAGGAGTGAGAGTGATGCCGAGAGATGGAAGAGAGAGAGATTTAGAGGAGAGAGAGAGAGCAGAGAGACAGAGACAGACAGCGAGAGAATCACAGACGGAGAGAAGAGGGGAGAGTGTTTGAAACTCTGGGTGGAAAACAGAGACAACAATGAAGAATTAGAACAGAACCTCACAGACGAGGAGTGGCACACAGGAGAGTGAGCGAACGAGAGATGGACCAGAGAGGACCAGAGAGAGAGCTGAGAAAGGAGAGAGAGGAGAGAGACACTATACACAGACACGACAGAGGGAGAGAGACAAACACAGACAGAGAAGAAGACAAACACAGACAGAGAGAGAGAAAGACAGACCGAGAGGGAGAGACAGGCCAGAGACGAGGTAGAAGGAAACAGGGGATGGAAGAGAGAGAGACAGATAAAGAGAGAGAAAGAGAAATGGCGAGGACACACAAATAAAAGTGAGAGATAACATTGATGACCCCACCCCCACCCCCCTGCCGACTGAGAGAGAGAGACCTAAATGTTTCTGTAGAGCGAGAGAGAGAGAAGATGGCGAGCTCAGCAGCGGGTGACAACTGTCATTGGAAGAGAAGGCACCAGAGAGAGAGAGACAGACGGAGAGATGAGAGAACAGATTGGAAGAGAGAGGAGAGAGAGGAGAGAGAAATGAGAAGAGAGGGAGAGGTCAGAGGAGAGAGGAGAGAGATAGAGAGAGAGAGAGATGGATAGAGATGACACGAGAGTAGCAGGACACCGGAGAGAGTGACGAGCGAGAAAGAGAGATAGAGAGAGATAGATTGAGAGAGAGTCGCAGATGGAGAGAGAGGAGACAAGAGAGAGAATCAGAGAGATTAAGACAGATGCAGAACATGGAGAGATCAGAGAGAGAGCGACGACGCATCAGCGCGAGAGAGAGAGAGAGAGAGAGGAGAGAGAGAGAGAGAGAGACGACAGTGTTGTTTCGAATAGAGAGAGAGAG
The DNA here is from genome assembly GCA_016801955.1 of Conus betulinus. Lineage (NCBI taxonomy): Eukaryota > Metazoa > Mollusca > Gastropoda > Neogastropoda > Conidae > Conus > Conus betulinus. Next base: position 304,079 of record JADBJO010000043.1, on the reverse strand, counting down.
ATAATGCGGTCATCAGTCCACAACAGATTTGTGGTTCTCGACAATTAAGTCCTGACGACGATGCCTCACACGCACAAGCCGACATCCACGTTTCTTGTTCATACAGAGTTTGTCACAGTGTATGGTCTTCACTGGGCGATCTTTGTGGAAGGGAGGCAATACATCCTCATACCCTGCAAAATGCGTTTCGCCACTGCTCGACCGAGACAGGGTGACCGGCTTGGAAAAAAAATCTGTGAAATCATTTTTTTCCAATCTTCTCTGTCCTAAATAAATAGTTCTCTTCCCAACTATTGTGAACTTTGAACATCAAGGCTATCTCGATGGGAACACGCCTCCGAAATCAACAGCACAAATTCGGGCCAAAACTTTTAACGCTTGTGTGATTGAATGGATTATGAGAACAACCACGGCGTCTTCTGCATTACTGGTAGTGAGTTTTTGTTTGGTTACTTCCCCATAGCATCAATGGGAACAGTTCCCAGAGGACATAATTTCGTGTTCCTTCGTTGAACCTAGCGTCGTCAGTCTCCACAGGCCTCAACGATGGCGGACCGAGCGCGAGAGAAGTGAAAAAACTTCCTACTGCTTTCCCTGACAATCAGACGACGATACCACTTCAAGTCAGGGTGTAAGGAAGCGGGGAAGGGGGTGGGGTTAGGTCTGAACTTAAAAGATGCACCGTGTTGACTTTGAATCCTTAGAATCAACATTTATCTGGTTTCGATCAAAGATAAAGAGATTTTTTTTTCAATCGGATAGGATCTGAAGTTAGAATCTCGATTGTTTAAACTGTGCTTTTGCACCTCTAGAGTACGTGTGTTTTCGTTGTAAATATAAATATGCTAGACATGAGACCTGAGAAAGGAGAAAAAGCCAGGCCATTTTTTTCCCAGAGGGGCAGCAGGTGAAGATGTCGGTAAATCAAACCGGAATGAAATGACAGATTAGACTGCCAGCTTGACAAGCCTCTCGACGAAAGCTGATCTTTTCGATAGCTATAATCGGGTGTGACGTCCACATCCAGCTATCGGGTCACGGCACACAGCCCCTGGTGGCCATCCTCTCTCGCTCCCCGTCTCTCTGTCTGTCTGTCTGTCTCTAAAACACACACACACACACACACACACACACACACACACACACACACACACACACAAATTTTCTCAGCGGATTCATATGAATCTCCATGTAGCCTTGGACACCTTTAAAAACCTGAAATGGGGTGAAAACAGACTTAAAACAAAACAAAACTCCCACGTCTCTATACGTGTCGTGCCACTAACTGGCCGTATTCTGTACACATCATTGTGATGAGCAGACACAGCTGTCTGTCGGAGGTCACCTGTTGAAAGGATCTCTCCACACAGAACAGGGACAGCTGGCAGTGGCTGGGGCTGCCTGTCTACACGACCTGGGGACCTGGACCACCCATGGCTCCCTTCAGAACGGCCAGCCAGCAGGGAACCGACTCTGGAACATTTTCGTACGGAACCTCTCCATAAAATGAAAGGAGCCAGCCATACAGGACTTTCTTTTGTCTCTAACCTCCACCACCTCCTCTCCTCCCCCCCCCCCCCCCATTCCTTTTCACACTACGCTTCTTAGCAGCAGTACGGAACGGAGTAGCACAGGACAATGCAAGACAATGACAACGTCGCCCTTGGACTCTGCCAGACAGGAACCACAAACGGAGGAAAGGAGACGGTGGAGGGGGGAGGGAGGGGGGTGGGGGATGGGGGAATCAGTGAGGACCGAGGTGTGGTTGAGTCGGGAGAAGAGGTAGTAGGGAAAAGAAGAGGGGGGTCGTATGCTGTGATTTCACCACCAAAGGCGATGTCTGGGATCAGCCATGGAAAGAAGGCTAAACAGAGAGAGAGAGAGAGAGAGAGAGAGAGAGAGAGAGAGAGAGAGAGAGAGAGAAGAGAGAGAGAGAGAGAGAGAGAATTGTACCTAACCACAAGCTAAATCTGACCTCGAAACCAAACCAACCTCGCCACCCCCCACCCCCCCCCCCCCCACCCCCGCCCCGTACCCAGAACCGGTCCCTTCACCCCTACCACACCCCCCCCTGTCCTTTGTTGTGCCTCCCACATCTCCTACAGTAACCTCACTCTAAAACCGCTGTCAGCTGTGTCTCTGCGGCCGAGAGAGGCAGCACAATGTCAGGACAGGGGGAGGAGGGGGAGGGACTCCTCATTGACTTTCACCCCGCAGACACAAGTCTCAGACAGGGATGAACAACGAGGCAAGTCGGGGGTAAAAAAAAAAAAAAAAAAAAAAAAAAGACGCAATCCCTCCTCCACACCCAGGTCTGCAGGGAGCAAGAAAGGTCAGCCTTCTTGATTCACGTGTGAATGAACAGCGCTGGGCAAGCGAACAGCGGTGATTACATACTCTCTGTCATCAATAGCTACAGTTAAAATACGTCTCCTAAAACAACTGGAGTTCACAGCCTTCCTAACAGTGTTCAGGGCGGGGACTTGGGAGAAACAGAAATGGAACATGATTGTAAGGTTGAGGGTGAATCTTGCAAGTCATAATGTAGGGCGTCCAAGTCTTGCCTATGATTACAGATAAACTAGTCTATGCACAGGAAAAAAAAAAGTCTGAGTATATTTTTCCTTTACTTCATATCATTTTTTATTTCCCTGCAAACCTGAACGCTTCCGAACAATCTTCTGTCTGTTGAAATCTGATTGTTTTGTTTCTCTCAATCCTCAAAAAATGTTGATGTTCTTTTCACAATGGTCTGTTTCTTTTCGTTCTTTATTCCCTGCCAGAACTGCTGGATAATTTCCAGTGGCTTTCACCTTTTGAAATGTTGACTGACCCTTTTTGCTTTCTTTTCATGTAACACCTGACATTTCTGAGATTTCAAGGGAAAAGACGCTGTCTTGTGACAAATGAAATACTTTCTAGATTTTGATTCTATCAACAGACATGAAAAAGCACATACACATTCCTCTCCTCCTCCCCCCCCCCCCTTTTTCCTCGCTCCCCCCCCCCCCCCCCCCCCCCGCACACACACACACACACACACACACACACACACGTCTCTGTTTCCAAGAGATCTCGGCTTGCCACTCTCGCATTCAGCAGTACTGGACCAATGATGTCCTTGGAAACTGACCCTCCATTTGCATAGCCCAGTGACGAAGGAGGAGATGACTGCTGGCTGAAGGATCAAGCAAGGGCAATGAGGGGATGTCAATGCGTGCCAGCAGTGATATTCTCTCACCGCTGATCTGCCTGGCCACCAGCCAAGGTTCCCACGGATGACTTGTGAACGTGTGACCACTGTCATAGCAACTCGTGTCCCTTGCTTCAATCTCTCTCACACTACTACCCCCCCCCCCTCCCCCCTCCTCTCTCTCCCTCATCCCCGCCACCCGTCCAGCTCTCCCACCACACATATTTCTCCTTCTCACCTCGACCACAACGCCCGACCATCTGTCTGCATATCCCCCTACGTTACAAAACCTGCTTTGCTCGTTGTCAGGGCAACCAACCAAGTGTGCTCCCTGTCAGGGCAACAAGTTCTGAGAGAGAGAGAGAGAGAGAGAGGGGGGGGGGGGGGGGGGTTAACATGTAGAAATTGGAAAATGCTGTGAGAATGCAGGAACAGGTATGGAAATAAAGAAAACAAAATGAGAACGTAGGAAACAGTATGGGAACGAGGAAAATGGAATGAAACTACAGGACATGGTATCAGCATGCAGGCACTAGTATGAGAACATGGGCTAACGGTATGAGAACGTACGACATGGAATGGGATCGCAGGGACCGTATTGGTTACGTAGGAAACGAGGACTGAGGACCTAAACACGGTATGAGAATGGCGTTTGCGCTGCCAGAGGAAACACTCCGACACCAGAAGCCTCAACACTGGAGCTTCACAATAGCAGCAGACCTCAAATCGCGGTCTGGAACCGCTGTGACATCGACAGCATGGAAACGAGATCTGTGGGATGGGGTGGACGACTAGGAACGCACAGCAGACCGTTCCAGCATGGAAGACCCGTCCAGAGATCATCAGGAAGAGCAGCATGAGACCGGACAAGCAACTTAGGTTGCGT
>JADBJO010000043.1:282500-285000 GCA_016801955.1 Conus betulinus | reverse complement strand
GTTTACATCACTTAGTGGTGTTAGTCCACTCCTCTACAGAGAGGACTGTATCGTCGTTTACATCACTTAGTGGTGTTAGTGTCCACTCCTCTACAGAGAGGACTGTATCGTCGTTTACACCACTTAGTGGTGTTAGTCACTTCACTCCACTACCAGAGAGGACTGCATCGTCGTTTACACACCACTTAGTGGTGTTAGTCCACTCCACGATAAAGAAGACTGTGTTGTATTAGTCCACTCCATTGCACAGAGACTGTATAGTTTACATCACTTAAAAGGTATTAGTGCACTTCACTACACAGAGGACTATTGTTACATCACTTAGTGGTATTAGTCCAGTCTACACACAGAGGACTGTATTGCCGTTTACATCACTTGAGTTGTATCAGTCCACTCCACTACACACAGGACTGTATTGCCTTTAGATCACTCAGTGGAGTTAGTCCACTCCACTGAGCTGAGAACGGTATTCTTGGTAACAGACACACGCTAACAAAACAGACCTGGATGAAAACTAAACATCCTCAGTGGAGATTGTAACTGGACTCTATTACAATTCCCAATAATAACAATAGTATCAGTAGCAGTGTTATCATAATTCTTATTATCAGAAGTAGTAGCAGCAGCAGCAGCAGCAGCAGCAGCAGCAGTAGTAGTAGTAGCAGCAGCAGCAGCAGCAGCAGCAGCAACAGCGGTAGCAACAGCAGTGATGATATGAATAGCAGCAGTAATGATAGCCACGTTAACAGTAAAAGTTGTTCCAGTCCTAGTGCTAGATAAAGCAGCAGCAGCAGCAGCAGCAGCAGCAGCAGCAGCAGCAGTGTCACAGTACCGTCAACCGGTGTCTACAGTAATAATTGTCGCCGACCTAAAAGTCCCTGCCTTTATTTCTGCTCATATCTGCTCCTTCCGCAGCTTACTGCTTGTTCTTCCTTTCCATCTTCTTCTTCTGCTTTTCTTTCTTCTCTCTTCCCTCTACTCTTTCTACATTCTTCTTCAAATTCTTTCTTTTTTGTGTGTCATGTAAATCTCTATGTCGTGGCCTTGGTACATACAAACAATCATTAAAAAAAAAAGGGCGTACAGTCACATTCAGGTCCGCGATGACGGGTTGCTAATGTTCGGGGAAAAAAACGAACACAGTCAAAAAAAAAAAAAGAAAAAAAAAAAAAAAAAAAAAAAAAAAAAAAGTAAAAAGACATCGGTGTAGACGCCGTTGTGACGCCGTCTCGTCCGAACAGGTAAAGCATTTAATCAGAGGCTCCATCCAACGTAACAATGACCCACATTTGATGATTCCCTTTGATCAGGATTTTAAAAAAAACTGCTTAAAACTTGCCGTCACAAGTTTTGCTTTTTGAATGGACACACCCTTTCCGCGCGCGCGCGCGCGCGTGTGTGTGTGTGTGTGCGTGCGTGCGTGCGTGCGTGCGTGCGTGCGTGTGTGTGTGTGGTGTGTGTGTGTGCGTGCGTGCGTGCGTGCGTGCGTGCGTGCGTGCGTGCGTGCGCGCGCGCGCGCGCGGCGCGCGCGCGCGTGTGTGTGTGGTTGTGTGTATGTTGTGTGAGTGTGCATGCACGCGCGCGCGAGCGTGTGTTTGGGTGAAACGTGTATGTATATATTTGTACGCAATTAGGAGCGGGATGGAGTAGGAAAGGTATGAAAAGTGGGGCGCGTGTGTTTCTAAAAGTATTTCAGCATGTGCTTTCAAACTTATTGTGCCTTTGTTAAAAAAAAAAACAAACAAAAAACAAAAAAAAAAAACCAAAAAACAAAAACAAAAAAAAAAAAATAAAAGCTAGAACAAGCGTTTTTTAAGGGCCGGAACGACATACTGGGCTGGTAATCCATTCTGTTCTCCTTTCTCCTTCTCTTCGTTCTTCAGCCCCCCCCCCCCCCCCCCCCCCCATTTTTTTTTGTGCTTCTTTCCTACTCGCCATTAAATTCTTCTGTCTTCTCCCTTCTCGTGTTCATCAACCTTTTCTTTCTTTTTGGTTAAAATTTTTTTTTTGTTTCTATCTGTTTTTCTCTCTCTCGTATTCTTTGTTTTCTTTCCTTTTTTTCGTTTTTTTTTTTTTTAAAGATTTTTTTCCTTGTTCCTTTCCTTCTTGCAATCTTTCCTTTCTTTTTCTCACTCTCTCCTCATCTTCTTCATATTCTTCTTACGTGGCAGAGAGAGGGAGAGAGGAGAGAGAGAGGGGGGAGAGAGAGAGAGAGAGGGGGGGGGGGGGGGAGGAGGCCTTTGGGGAGTCTCAGAGGAGTCCGAGGGACTGGAAACAAATTGCCGCCGGGGGGAGGTGGGGGTGGGTGGGGTGGGGGTGGGGTGGGGTGGGGTGGGGGGGGGGGGGGGGAGGGGGGAGGGGGGTGCGCGGGTGAGAGCTCTTCTCACTTCTTCCAGACCTGATGCCTGGCCGGCCTGGAAGCTAGCTGCCTGGATGCTGCACTGGCTGTTCTGTAGGAGACGGTAGGTGAAGGGAAGTGGATGGGGGGGGGGGGGGGGGG
>JADBJO010000043.1:260000-277500 GCA_016801955.1 Conus betulinus | reverse complement strand
CTCTCTCTCTCTCTCTCTCTCTCTCTCTCTCTTTGTCTCTGTCTCTGTGTCTATGTTAGTTACCCTCATAAATTAGCATCATTAGTACATCGAAAATCATACTTTTGTCGTCATTTCTTTTTTTCTCTCTCTTTTATGTGTGCACTGCACCTCACATTGTTATAGGCCGGAGGCGTGAAACATGAAAATTGTGTTCAACTGTGTCTCTCTGTCATGAATTTAGTTTCTCTCTCCTCCCCTCTCTCTCTCTCTCTCTCTCTCTTTGTCTCCACTTCGCCCTCTTTCCAAAGCAGCCGGAGAAGACAGGAGGAGCCCAGCACACGGGGATGCCTGGTCGCACGTGCCGTATGATCTCGGTATACACCGACAGGCATGGCTTCACTGTGCTTATCTTTCCTGGATCTGAAGTCACCTTCTTTTTCGTTGTTTTCCTCATCAGAGTAAAAAAAAAAAAAAAAAAAAAAAGGGGGGGGGGGGGGTGGAAGGAGAAGTGAGGAAAAGAGTGATGTCTGTGAGGGTGGGAGAGTGAAGGGGAAGGGAAAGGGGAGTGGGTGGGTGGGGACAACATGCAGAAGCTGACAGAACTTGAATGTTAGGGGAATGGTTGGTGTCTCCGCCAGTTATCATCAAACAACAAGCAGACTTAACTTGACAGCAGCGTAATTGTTTGGTGTCTCCGAAAATTGTCGTTATTCAAAGACAGGTGAAAACTGAGCGTTCTACGTGCTGACGTCTCTGAAAGTTATCATCATTCAAAGGCAAACATGGCTGGATTGCTGTTAATGTTCGCTGCCTCTGGTGACAGTTCTACCCCCACGAAAAACCACAAACATGTTGAGTGTTCTACATATTTGGTGTCTGTGACAGAAGTTATAACTTGCTCTGATGGTAATCATTGCAGATAATGTTTGCTCTCTCTCTCTCCGGCGAAAGTTACCCCCCCACATAAAGTTAGACACGTGTGGAGTGTTCTACATGTTTCGTGTCTCAGATGCAAGTTACATCCACATTACATCAGATGCATGTTGAGTGCCCTACTTGTTCAGTGTCTTTACTAGTTATCATTGCACTCAAGGCGGATGAAGCCAGAGAGCACTCAACATTTGAAAATTCATTATCAACACACACAAGCAGCCACAATTGAAGTGGTGTAGGCTTTCTTTAATTTAAAACAAAAAATCTTTTCTGACTTGCACAAAATTTGGAGTGGGTGTGACCTCTTGTTGGCGCCGCTGTATGCAGGGGCAGGGCCACGTGGTTTTACACACCGAGGACCTGAAAGGATGCGGCCTGTTTACTATTTTGGGACATCGCTGGGAGCTGGCGCCAGCACTGGAGTCAACGGCTTTACACTGCCTGGGATCAGACCTCCGATAACAGAGAGAGAGAGAGAGAGAGAGAGAGAGAGAGAGAGAGAGAGAGACGGGGAGGGGGTGGTGCAAAAGGGTTTTCGCGCATGTCATCATTGCAGTTCCTTTAAAAAAAAATGACGAGATCGCTTTAAGATTGTTCGGTTCTGTGTTGGGGAGAAACAGGTCACAGAGTAGGAGGATGAGGAGATGATAGAGATGGGAGGGGAGGGGGGGGGGGGGGGGGGGGGGGCGGGAGAAGAAAGGGGAAGGGAGAGCAGAAGAAAAGGGGGAGGGTGGCGGAGAAGGGTGGGGGGGGGGAGGGGGGGGGGGGAGTAGTCTGCATGAACTCAAACGTAGAAGATGATGCTCAGTACAGAAAAAATAAGTCTGAAAAGTAATTTCAAATGACGCCGCCGACTAACACAAGACAAACAAATTGTAAGACAAAACACGACGCGTTTCGACCTCTTAGGTCTCTTCTTCACCAAAGATCAAATTAAACAACACTCAGGACAATGAAAACGAATAACGAGCAATCACACCACTTATCTTCTCGAATTCGGTGTCAAGATGGTTAGAGTGTTAGAGAAAAGCCTAGCAGTGAGGAGTAAGTGACTTCCCTTGTTTGTTAGGACGTCTCGTGAACTGTCGAGTGTTGTGACCTTCACTGAGGGGGAGCTGGGCGGGGGGGGGGGGGGGGGGGGGGGAGAGCTACAGGGTCCGGGCCGCGAGCCAGTGAGTCAGACATGGTGAGGTGAGATCCCTCCATCACCAACAAGTCCTGCTGCCACCGAGGGACAGAAGGACAGTCAGTCAGGTAGTGGTAGTAAGCGGCTTGCTAAGACGATTGGCTGTCTGACATGACAATGACAACCCCCTGGCGCCACCGCCAACCTTCAAAGACACCAGGAAATGAAGAAGGAAGGAAGGAAGCAAGGACAGGGATAGGAGCACGGAGTAATGGAAGGAAGGTGAGAGAATAAAGGATGGGGGAACTGCTGGAGTTGGGGTTGTGCTGGTCGGTTAGTCTAGGTCGGCGGGTGGGGTGGGGTGGGATGGGTGGGGAGCATAACAGAAGAAAAAACGAGGACGAAGAGAGAGAGAGAGAGAGAGAGAGAGAGAGAGAGAGGAGAGAGAGAGAGAGAGAGAGCGCGAGAGAGAGAGAGACAGACAGAGAGACACAGAGAGAGAGACAGAGAGACAGAGAGAGAGAGAGACAGAACGGGGGGGAAGATAGCAACACAGATGTGGGGCCAAGATGGATATGTGGGCGTTGGAATGAAGGATCAAAGAGAAGAAAAAGAAGAAAAGAAGAAAAAGGATGAAAGACAGATGTTAATCAAAGAAGGAAGGACGGTAGAAATTGAAAATGAAATCAAGAGCGCTACTTGAAAGGAAAGAAGAAACAAAAACAAAACCCGCTCAAAGATGGATATCATCAGTAAAAAAAAAAAAAAAAAGATGAAGAGAAAAGAAAGGAAACACGGAAGTACAAATGAAAAAAAAAAATCATTGGACGGCCCACACAAAAAGACGGAAGTACAAAACGAAGGTAACGGAAAAAAAAAAAAAAAGAAAAAGGGAAAAGAAGAAATGAATAAAAGAAATTCCTGCGAAGTAGCAAAAAAGGGGGTGGGGGTGGGGAGGTGGGCTGGGGAATAAGTGAGGACGCCGCAATCAGAAAAGAGACGAAAACATAAAGGAAAGGAAGAAAAAAAGACAACACATCGTCTCGAAGATGAAATGGAATTATGTGAATAATCGATGAAAAATACGAACAAAGGAACAAGAGAGAGAGAGAGAGAGAGAGAGAGAGAGGAGAGAGAGAGAGAGAGAGAGAGAGAGAGAGAGAGAGAGAGAGAGGAGAGAGAGAGAGAGAGGGAGAGAGAGAGAGAGGAGAGAGCGAGAGAGAGAGAGAGAGAGATCTTCAAGAGTGCAAAAGAAACTGTAGTCATAGGCAAGAACTCAATAAAACGAAATAAGACGATCCATGGAACAGAATAAAAACAGGCGAGAGAGAGAGAGGAGAGAGAGAGAGAGAGAGAGAGAGAGAGAGAGAGAGAGAGAGAGAGAGAGAGAGAGAGAGAGAGAGAGAGAGAGAGAGAGAGAGAGGGGAGAGAGAGTCAGACAGAGAACAAGAGAGAGAGAGAGAGATAAAGAGAGAGAGGGAGAGAGAGAGAGACAGACAGAGATATGGAGAGAGAGATACGGAGAGAGAGAGACAGAGAGATACGGAGAGAGAGAAGGAGAGAGAAGACAGACAGCGCGAAAGAGGGTGGCAGACGGAGAGCAGCTGAGAGGGGGTGGACGAAGGGGGGCGAGGAAGATGTATATATATATATATATATATATATATATATAGAGAGAGAGAGAGAGAGAGAGAGAGAGAGAGAGAGAGAGAGAGATATACTTGATTGATGTAGCAGGACAACCATATAGATATTGAGAAGATGGAATATTCCTCTTTACTCTCTCTCTCTCTCACTCACTCACTCTCTCTCTCTCTCTCGAAATAGAAAATGCCTTTACAGGACTACGCTATGCCTCAAAAGAAGCACAGACGGCCCAGGCATGTTTTTCTTGTTTGTTTGTTGTTGTCTCCAGAACTCCCGTTAAAAGTACGTTAGAACTGAACACAGGCGTTTCTCATGAGATCCTGTGACGACGGACTACGAAAATGTGAATCATCTACAGCTACAACAGAAGAAATGACGATGGTGCCCTAAAGCGGTTTAAGCCAAAACATTTCACACACACACACACACAAAAATATTTGAATAAATGTTAGCGAACCGCCAAGAGAAGCATGGACAAACGAGAGTCACAAGACAAAACACGACGCGTTTCGACCTCTTAGGTCTTCTTCAGGCAAAACACAAACAAACAGGACAACTCCATTACAAACAGGAAGCCAATTCCATTGGTCACGGCAGAGAGTCACATGGTATCGAACTATTTTGAAAATCGAGCACAAAAAAAGTTTAACCATCACTGATCAATAGAGATCAAACGGTGTTGATTGTGAATCGTTCAACAGGGTGTAATATTCGTGTTATGCGCAAACGAACTAGCCATACAATAAAACTTAACATCTCATGTTTGCTTTTGTGCCTGGATTTTTAAAAAAAAACTTTCTTAGATTCACTTGACTGGATATATGTGTATCGAACGTGCTCAGTGCATGAGGGTTTGGTGCTCATACACCATAATGCAAGACGCACGGTTAGGAAACAAATAGATCTCTTCGAGGTTCAATGTGAAGCACAGGCAAGGATATCCTGGTCAAGTTTTATTATTCATATGTAGCGCTGAAATCCTTGCCATAAGGACAAAAAGCAAACTTTAAAACAAACTGTAATCAACCAAACTGAGCATGATACCTCCCAATAAGCAAATCATGCGAATATCATAAAAAAAAAATCTAATGAAATCTCGTTTGCCTAAACTACAAACTTTTTTTTTGACGATTGGCAGAATTTTTTGGGACTGTCTTAAAATGCAGGGAAAACGTGAAATCTTTGGTCCGAAGTGGAAAGAACTGGCTCTTTAAAGTCAAGCCACAACTACTGATAGACTGGACTCCTTATCATGTACTCCCTAGTAGTATTTGGTTCTCACGTGAGTACACAGATTGTACTGCCCTAAAACTAAGAGTACGTTTTCCTGACATAAAGATGCGATATGCTAAAGAGACAAAACACAACCCTAGGAAGACAGATTTTCAAAATCTCTGGTTTTCGAAGATAGAGCAACTGTGAGTGCTGCTACCACATCCACCAGACTATGTTACAGCGACACACACACACACACACACACACACACACACACACACACACACACACACACACACACACAGAGTTTTTTTTAATGTGAAAAAGAGACATACTATCAATAGTAACTGTCGCAAGAAATATCGAAGATGGGGAAATTTGGGGTAGCAGATACAAGAAAATGAATACCCCCCCCCCCCCCCCCGAGCTCAAACAAATATAAAATGTGGACGAGAAAACTTTAATCTCATGTCTCATTGTTGTATAAATACCATCGTTCAAACGCCGAGGGTGTTCTTTACCTCTTTCACAGCACGTTTTTAATGAACACATGAGGAACGTTTTCGACACAACAAAAATATCAGGAACTGAAATGTATGCCTCAGGAGTGGATAATATAAGAGTAGAACCCATTTTTCCACAGGAACAATATAAGGACTGGAAACTCAATATTTAAAAAAAATCTCTTTGAAAAAAAAAGACATTGGACTGGGAATCTGATAGACTCAGACGGCCATTTGCTGACACATCAACGATTAAAACCGAAATATCTTGTAAGGTCAAACCATATAACCTACACACAGGATCTATACACAGGGTAAAGAAATATACTAAAAACAACTAGCAACAGAATTAACACTGACACCAAGGATGAAATTTAAACATGACAAACTTTTCATTTTTAATTCTGCGGTGGTAAATTTACACATATATTTGAACATTGCTTATACCAGGGTTGATCGTTCACTCTGTTTACAGTTGTACTGATTAGTTTGTTCCTCTCTTTTTTTAATACCATAGTGTGGGTGTCTTTGGCGCGCGCGCGCGCGCGCGCGTGTGTGTGTAGTTTTTTCTTCTTTCTTTTGCTGTTGTTTTCCACCTCTGATTCATTTAGAGCTTGTGATATATCAAATGGATAACATTGTCAGCGGTCAGACTGTGAAATAAAGTAAAACTAATTAAATGACAGCTTGGAGGGGGGGGGGGGGGGGGGATTCGTCATTGTGGCTCCATGACAAAGCAAGTGGTGTTGAGGGCATTGCAGGTGCTGTCGTATATACGCTGTTAAATCAGAACAGATACCACCGAAGAAGAGCGAAACGACTCAGCAGCAGCAGTGCAGTGTCTCCTCTGGTGAACTGCCTTCCGACGACCTTGTGGTGATCGCTCCCTGCGAACAGCCAGCCAGCCACTCCAGGGGCTGAGCGAAGACGAGGTGTGGTATAGTGGGCGAGTTGGAAGGGAAGTCGAAGGGATGGTCAGAACGGACGACGTGGGGTCGATACCCGTGAGGGGAGAGAGCCTAAGGCCGTGGGACCACCGACAACAACGAAGTGCGAAACAAGACTTGAAGAGAACCCCGCCGCTCCCTATGTTGGAGAGCACCCTCCCCACAGCGAAATGACAGCAGCTGACAGCGACGATGAAAAACTGTAGGCGGTAAATGTACGTCTGCCTGGCTCTGTTCAGCAGTGCTCTTGACAATCCAGTTAGCTGCCGGCAAGACCCGCTATCTTCTGGCGCTCAGCTGCTGTCACACCCGCTCTCCGTCTGCATCGCCATCCTTTTTTCTTTCTCGCTCGCCTTCTACTTCCCCATCCCCGCCTGCCCCCCCCTCTCTCTCTCTCTCTATCTCTCTCTCTCTGCCTGTCTGTCTGTCTCTGTCTGTCTGTCTGTCTGTCTGTCTGTCTGTCTGTGTCTGTCTCTCTCTCTCTGTTTTCTCTCACGCTGAAGGTATACAATGTTGTTTGAGGGAGAAAAGGGAAAGAGTGTGTAACAAACTTTGTTCTTTGTAATACAAGACGTAATCATGTAAGCTGATACATGAAACGCAGGAAAAAACAAGACGACATCAAAATGGAAAGGAAGTAAACTTAATCAGAAAAAAAAAGGAAAAAAGATGGGTTAAGATGAGAATGGGGAGAAGGAGTATATATATGAAGACGGCAGACAATATCAGGGTCAAGAACAAAGACGGTAAACATGATGAAAAAGAGAAGGAAAACAAAGACAAGCAAACACACAAGTAAAAGAACAAACAAGCAAGGAAAGGAACAAACAAAAACAAACAAAAAAAAAACGTGGTTGAACACGATAGTGCGTATCATGAAGGAAAAGACATCGGCAGCACCGTTGATTACAAACGAGGACGCTGGCATTTTGAAAATGTGTGATCCACACTTACCTCACACATCCCTGCCCCCCCCCCCCTCCCCACACACGCTCTCTCCCCACCCCCCGCCACCATCCCGTCTTCCCCCACTATACATTCACACCTCCCATTCTCTCTTTTAAAGCCAGGACCGTAAGAGTTGTTGTTCCAGGGCATAGAGTCTTCTCTTTTTCTGTGGATGGGACAGGCAGAAGACAGTATATACAGCTTGTGTGCCAGTTAGCAGAAGTCAAAGAAACCAAGGAATGGGAAAAGTGTCTTGATCACTTGAAACACCACTACCAAAATGCCATCGCTCCAGAACTTGGAAGACATTGTCGAGAATGGCCAGAAGACAAAACCAACGCAGAAATTCGGATTCAGGCAGAAGGCCTGTACAAAAGATGATATTGTAATATACACTGACGGTTCTGTCACCAAAGGTAAGTCAGGCTGGAGATACACAGTGAAGCAAAATGGCCGATTTATCCACGAAGACAGTGGTGCGCACGGTTAACAACTTCAAGTCTAACAATGGAGGTAGAAGCAGTGACACAAGCACTCCACTGGCTTTCATCCACAAGCCAGTTTCAAACTCAACAAGCCATGATACTGACTGACTCCGTGAACCTACTTCAGAAAGTTAAAAGTGGAATGGGAAACCTGCTTGGAATGAACTAATGCGCAGCCTTCCATTGGAGAGACACATATGGATGTACTGCCCTGGACATGCTGGAGTTAAAGAAAAGGCTGGCAAGGCAACGATAAGAACTGGATTACATATTGGCCGATCTGATGTGGTAAGAAATCTGAAGAATCACTGAAGCAAACAAGAGCATAGCCACTATACCATAAACCATCTTTCAGAACTGAACATCAAGAGCGGAAATGGCCGCACATCCAGACTTAAGGGAAGAACAAGAACATCACCAACCAAACAAACATTGGTATACTCTCAAGGCCAACACTGCGAAGATCCTAGAGATTAGGTCAGACTCATACTGTGCCTTTCCGATAACAGACACAAATGATCAAACACATGTCAACTGAGATAAGACAGAATCTCTCAGGACCAGAGAGAGAGAGAGAGAGGGGGGGGAGAGAGAGAGAGAGAGAGAGAGAGAGAGAGAGAGAGAGAGAGAGAGAGAGAGAGAGAGAGAGAGAGAGAGAGAAATTCTTGCCAAGTACAAAAGATGAGAAGCTGATAACAGCTAACACACACACACACACACACACACACACACACACACACACACACACACACACCATCGACTTTAAAACACACACACACACACACACACACACACACACACACACACACACACACACACACATACACACACACACACACACACACGCACGCACGCACGCAGACAGACAGAAAGACCGACAGACAGCACACACACACACGCACGCACGCACGCACGCACGCATACACACATACACGCACGCACGCACACACACACACACACACACACACACACACACACACACACACACACACACACACACCAGTTCATAGTTCATAGTCCAGAGAGCCAATCAGAGTGAAGGTGCCCAGCACAGAGTCCAGCTGAAAGAGGTCACTGGCCCATGCGGACATGACGTCATAGGTCACGCGCGCGTTCTCCCCGAGGTCAGCGTCCGTGGCCAACACCCGCGCCACCGTGGCCCCAATATCCGCATCTTCCGCTACCTGAGACCACAAAAGACCGCAGCAATTTCAAAATAAAATCATGAGTACGGTGATGATGATGATGATGATAACGATGACGATGACGATGATGATGATGACGATGATAATGATGATGGTGATCATCATCATCATCATCATCATCATCATCATCATTGCATTTTTACATCACTGCTCTTCTCCTATTCATTGCGCCTCCAGGCGCTGTTCTTACATCCATGCATTCCCTGTAACAATAGGCGGTATAAATCCCTGTAACAATAGGCGGTATAAATCCCTGTAACAATAGGCGGTATAAATCCCTGTAACAATAGGCGGTATAAATCCCTGTAAACAATAGGCGGTATAAAATGCCGACACAAGCGACACAGTTCTCCACAGAACTTCCATTGATCAGGCGCTGCTGCCCATCTTGCGCCGAATTTGAGAATATAAGGTTTTCGCTCCCATTGTCCTGAATGTTGTTTGTCTTGCCTGAAGAAGACATCAGAGGTCGAAACGCGTCGTGTTTTGTCTTGTAATTTGTTTGTCCCTGCTGCCTGGCGGATTTACTATAAATTCCATTGTATTTCTAAAATAAAAAAATGTTGATCTTAGTCCAGACATTTACCCAAAACTGTCTCAGTTCAGCGATGGCTTCACTGAACGATTACAGGATTGTTCTGCAAAGAAAGAAAACAGAGCAATTGTCTGATGATGAAAGAAAACAGAACGATTGTCCTGTTATAAAATGAAAACGGGGCTGTCCTGTGATGAAAGAAAAACACAGCCACTGTTTTGTACAGGAGGGAAAAAGGGCAGTTTTGTGGGGATGAAAGACTAGTGTCTCGTAATAAAAACAAACAAACAAAACAAAACAAAAACAACAAAAACAAAAACAAAACAAACAAAAAAAACAAACAAAAAAAAACAGAGCGATTGTCCGGTGTTGAAAGACAACCTAGACAGCTTTCAAGGTAAGTAGCCTTCTGTTCACAGACAACCAAACCAGCTTTGAGGATGGTAACGTAAGTTGCCCGTGTTGACAGACAAGCCAATTAGCTTTGAAGGTGGCGGGGTAAGCTGTCTTGTGTTGACAGACAACCCATTTAGCTTTCAAGGTTCCGAGATACGTTGTTTTGTGTTGAAAGACAACCTAATTTGTTTTCAAGGTAGTGAGGTAGGTTGTTTTTTGAGTTGAAAGACAACGTAATTAGCTTTGAAGATGGTGAGGCAACAGACAACCTAATTAGCTTTCAGGGTGGCCAGGTAAGTTGCCTTATGTTGAATTGACAGACAACCTAATTAGCTTTGGAGGTGGTGACGTAAGTTGTCTTGTGTTGACAGACAAACTAATTAGCTTTCTAGGTGGCCAGGTAAGTTGCCTTATGTTGACAGACAACCTAATTAGCTTTGGAGGTGGCGAGGTAAATTGCATTGTGTTGATAGACAACCTAATTAGCTTTGAAGGTAGCGAGGTAAGTTGTTTGTGTTAAAAAAACAACCTCATAAGCCTTGAAAGTGGCGCGGTAAGTTGTCTAATGTTGATAGACAACGTAATTAGTTTGAAGGTGGTGAAGTAAGTTGCTTAGAGTTGAAAGACAAATTAATCACGTTTCAAACGGGCAAGATAAGTAACCCACGCAGCTAACTAAATCAACCATCCACCCAACTAATTTTTCAACAACTTATTTGCCAGCTAATCAGTTTGATAATTTGCCGACTAATCACTTTAAAAAAAGGTGAATTGGGACAGTAACTTTAGAATGCTTCAGCCAGCACTGTGTCAAATTCATTCATATTTTTTTTTCCCCCTTTTAAATGTTATTTATCTATTCAGTTATCGATCCAGTATGACGGTCACTTACTCCGCCTGTCGGCGGGTGGGCGAGCTGGCTTGTTACACCAATCGCATTACTTGGTTCATTTCATTCGTTTCTGTTTTAACGAATGCATAAAAGGAGCTGTTACGTACGATCAAAGCCAAAAGAGCACCGCAGTTGCAACATTCCCCCAAGACGAATTTTACACCACAGAAGGCAAGAATACTGTATTCAGACACCAGGTTAACAGACTCATAAATCCCTCCCCCCCCCCCCCCCCTACCCCGCCTCCCCGTAACTCCCCTCCCCCCTCCAACCCTCAAACAAATAGGATTACATTAAACTATCTGCCTGTCACTAAAAATGGAAGACAAAGGAGGGAAGCGGAGGGGCGCAATGGATGGTGAAGAGCATTCATTTGACGTGGGGGAAAGTAACGATCTTGTTAGGCAGGGCGGTTTGCCATAACTCAAGATGCCTTATTACCCCTTCCTCCCTGGCGGCAAAGAGCGGCGGCATCATTTGCCGGCATGGCTGGCCCACAGTGGCCGGCTCCCTCAAGACAGCTCGTGGACCTATATTAGCTAAATGGCCAGCACGGCTTGGGCTGCCTGGTAATACATGGTTTAATAGACGGACCGTAGATGGTCTATAGATGGTCCAGTAGATAGTCCGTGCACGGTCGGGAGCAAGGGTGTTAGCTAACGGCTGCTGACTGTAACGCTGTCGTTATTCCTGCTGTTTTTGTTTGTATGGTTGTAGCGGGAATGTTTGTTATTCCTGCTGTTTGGTTGTATGGTTATGGCGGGGATGTTGTTATTCCTGCTGTTTGATGTCAGGTTATAGCGGGGGTGTTGTTATTCCTGCTGTTTGGTTGTCAGGTTATAGCGGGGATGTTGTTATTCCTGTTGTTTGGTTGTATGGTTATAGCGGAGATGTTGTTATCCCTGCTGTTTGGTTGTATGGTTATAGCGGGGATGTTGTTATCCCTGCTGTTTGGTTGTCAGGTTAGCAGGATGTTGTTATTCCTGCTGTTTGGTTGTATGGTTATAGCGGAGATGTTGTTATTCCTGTTCGTTGATTGTCAGTTTAGCGGGATGTTGTTATCCCTGCTGTTTGGTTGTCAGGTTAGGTATAGCGAGGATGTTGTTATTTCTACTGTTTGGTTGTATGGTTATAGCCTAATGTTGTTCCTGCTGTTTGGTTGTCAGGTTGGCGGGATGTTGCTGTTCCTGCTGTTAGTTGTCAGGTTAGCGGGATGTTGTTATTCCTACTGTTTGGTTGTATGGTTGTAAGTGGGATGTTGTTATTCCTGCTGCCTGGTTGTCAGGTTCCCGGGATGTTGTCATTCCCGCTGTTTTGGTTGTCCGACTGTTTGGCTGTATGGTTGTAAGTGGGATGTTGTTATTCCTGCTGCCTGGTTGTCAGGTTCACGGGATGTTGTTATTCCTACTGTTTGCCTGTATGGTTGTAGGTGGGATGTTGTTATTCCTGCTGTCTGGTTGTCAGGTTCAGGTTCACGGGATGTTGTTATTCCCGTTTGTTATCGGGTTAGCGGGTTATCATTGTTATCCGGCTGTTTGGTTGTCCGGTTGGCGGGACGTTGCTGCCCTTACTGTTCGTTGTCACGTTAGCAGGGATGTTGTTATTCCTTCTGTCTGCTTTTGGTTGTCGGGGTTGGCGGGATTTCTTATTCCTCTTCTTTGTCCTCACAGCAATGATGTCTGTCCCCCTCTTTCTCTGTCTGCCCTGTCTTGGCTTTCCCCGGCACCAGCGCTTAGAGAAGAGTCCTGGAAATTCTTTTTGATCTCGCAGTACGTCCACACAGCACTCCCGCTGATCATCATTTTCATTCACAGTTAGTTTTATATCCATTACTATTATTATTATCATCATTTTCATTCACATAAGTACTACTATCCATTACTACTACTATTATTACTACTACTACTACTGCTGCTGCTGCTGCTGCTGCTTTTGCTGCTGTTGTTGTTGTTATTGTTATTTTATTATTATCAACATTATCATCATCATCATCATTTTAAGATGATTCTTATCATTATTTTTATTAATGAGCAATAACTATACCATCTTCTCAACAGCCATTTTACACAAGTAATATCACACACACACACACACACACACACACACACACACACACACACACACACACACGTAATCCACACAAACACACATACACACGTGCGCGCGCGCACGAGCAAGCACACACACACGCACACGCACACACACACACACACACATAGGTGTATGCTCATATACACAGGCATACACTCGTATATGAACGCACACGCGAGCACATGCATATATGCAGGAGAATGATCACAGAAGTCTACAGATCTACCCCCCTCACTTTCTCTCATTCACTCACGTTCTCTCTCTCTCTCTCTCTCTCTCTCACACACACACACACACACACACACACACACACACACACACACACACACACATGCACGCACAAACACACACACGCACAAACACATGCGCGCTCACACAACGTAAACACACACGAAACATACACACGCACGCATATATCATGTGCGCTCGCACACACACACACACACACACACACACACACACAAAAACACACACGCAAAACCAAAATAGTGGCGCACACAATGTTAGGCAAGGCAACCAAGGTCTGACCGGGCGAGTCAGCTTCAGACATGTATCTGCTTAGTCGTGTCCATGAGACCCCGCCTTAAATTCATTCTCTTTGTTTATTAATTCATTCATTCATTCAGCTGGAAATCCTGCGGACTCTAGTCCCACAGCTTAGCAGATGTAGTGCAGCGTATATGGACAAGTCCGCACGCAGTGACAAGTCACTGACGAAACCCGTAACTAGCTGACTACGTGGCTAGAGCAGAGTGAAGGCTGGGGGGGGGGGGGGGGGGGGGGGGGGGGGGGGGGGGGGGGGGGGGTACGGCGCGTGACCATTGCTATGACGTCACGGGGCACCTGCACCTACCTCGAAGTAGTAGGGGCTGTGGTCGAAGAGGGGGCTGTTGTCGTTGTGGTCGCTGACGGTGATGGTGACGGTGGCGGAGGCGGTGTGCAGGCCGTCGTCCGCCGTGAGCAGCAGGGTGTACTGCTCCTGTCGCTCCCGGTCCAGGGCAAAGGAGCTGGCCAGGATGGTGCCTGCAAGTGATCGTCGTCATCGTCATCGTTGTCATCAGACACACACACAGACCCACGCACCCCCCATATCCCCCTCCCGCCCCCCTCTCTCTCTCTCTCTAGCCCGCCCCACACATCCCTCTTCATTCCGTTCGCGCATCAGTGGAAGACGATCAATAGGGGGTAAACAAGCCTGATGTTGACGGATCAGCCCCAGTACAAATGCCAACGACTGATGAGGCGAACAGACCCCTGCCCTGTGGCCCTTTAGAAAACCCGCTACCCCCCCGTGGGCACCTCAGGTCTGATCTGACCTTCCCCAGCCCTGTGGCCTTTTAGAAAGTCCGGTGTAGGCACCTACGGTCTGATACGACCTCCAGCCCTGTGGCCTTTTAGAAAGTCCGGTACCCCGTGGGCACCTCAGGTCTGATCTGACCTTCCCCAGCCCTGTGGCCAGTTGACGACAGTGTAGCATCACACCATCACTTTCGTTGGACACACACCTGGTGAGGTGACGTCACAGTGTCAGGCATCATTTCAATGAGGGTGACAGTCGTTGGACACACCTGGTGAGGTGACGTCACAGTGTCAGGCATCATTTCAATGATGGTGACAGTCGTTGGACACACCTGGTGAGGTGACGTCACCGTGTCAGGCATCATTTCAATGAGGGTGACAGTCGCTGGACACACCTGGTGAGGTGACGTCACCGTGTCAGGCATCATTTCAATGATGGTGACAGTCGCTGGACACACCTGGCGGGGTGATATCTGAGTGTTTGTCACTTCTAACTGCTTGGAGGAACATGGCGGTGGTCTCCGGAGCGGGGCTGTTCGCGAAGTCTGATTCTATGACAGAACAATCAGAGCTACAGCACAGGGTAGACGTGGCATGGCAGTCTGTCCTCTGGCGGGTGGCGGTCTGGCCAACTTACACTGATGGCTCACTGGCGCTCGGAGGTGGAAGAGTCTGAATAAACATTGATGTAAGAGCATGTTGACGAACGTGGGGCAGAGAGCGGGACATCCTGTCCCCGTTATTTCAATCCCCACCCCCCCTCCCCTGCGCTCCACCCTCCTCTCTGCTTCCATCTTCTCCTCCCTCCCTTGATCCTCTCTCTCCCCCTCGCCTATCCTCCACGCCCCTTTCCCTTAAAAAAACCGAAACAAATCCAAACGAATCCCCTCCCCCCCCCCCCCAAAAAAAAAAAAAAAAAAAAGAAGCACGAAACAAAAACACCCCCAATTAACCTTTACCTCCCCCTGAAAATCAAAGGAAACCAAAACCAATAACCCCCTCCCCAACCAAAACAAACCTAAACCAACCCCCCCCCCACCCTGAGAAACAAAACAAACACAAACCCCCCCCCCCCCCCCCCCCCTGAAAACACCACAGCCAACCAACCCACTCCATTCCCCGAAAACCAAAACAAACCTAAACCAACCCCCTCCCCCTTTGAGAGCCAAAACAAACCCAAACCCCCACCCCAACATACACACAAAAAACCACAACAAACACAGAACAATCCACTCCATCCCCCCAAAAGCAAAACAAACCCAAACCAACTCCTCTATTCTCTGAAAACCCAACCAAATCTTAACCCACCTCCCCCCCCCACCTACATTCCAAAACGACACCCAACCGTCCTTGTACATCCTGTGAAATCCGAAACAAAACCTAAACCCCCGAACCACCCCCCCAAAATAAACCAAACCACCCCCGCTACCCCCCCCCAAAAAACCAAGCCCATTCCCCAACCCCTGAAAACCAAAATCAACCCAAACCAACCCCGCCCCACACCCTGAAAACCCAAACAAACCCAAACCAACTCCCACACCCTAAAAAACCAAAACAAACCCCAACCAATTCCCACCCTCCCCCAAACCCCAGATAAACCCCAACCAACTCCCCCACCCCCCCAAAAAAAAAAAAAAGAAAGAAAAAAAAAAGAAACAAACAAACAAAAAAACAAAGCCCAACCAACTCTCCCCCCCCCCCCCCCCCAACTCCCATCCCCCCCCAAAAAAAGTCCAAAACCAAATCCCAAAGCAACTCCCACATCCCCCAAAAAGACCTAAACAATCCAAACCAACTCCCCCGCCTACCCCCCCCCCCCCCCCCAAAAAAAAAAAAAAAAAAATCCCACACACCCCCAAAAATACCCCAAACCAACTCGCCCCCCCCCCCCCCAAAAAAAAAAAAAAAAAAAAAAAACAAACAAACCCAAACCAACTTCCACACCTATCCGCCCCCCCCCAACACACACACACAAAAAAAAAGAACTCCTCCCCCCAAAAAAAAAAACCCACCAACTCCCACACCTCCCCCCCCCAAAAAAAACAACTCCCACCCCCCCCCCCCCAAAAAAAAAAAAAAAAAAAAAAACAACTCCCACCATCACCCAAAAAAAAAAAAACCAAAAACCAACTCCCACCCCCCACCCCCCAAAAAAAAAACCCCAACCAACCCCCCTTCCACCCCTCCCCCCCCAAAAAAAAAAAAAAAAAAAAACCCAAACACAAACCCAACCAACCTCCACTACCCTGAAAACCCAAAAACCAAGCCAGACCAGTCCCAGCCCAGGACGCAGCCCAGCAACTCACCGTCCTCCAGGACCTCAAAGAGCTGGCTGCCAGGGCCCTGCAGCTGCAGCTGCACCTGCCCCGTGGTGTCGGGGTCACTCCAGCCCACCTTCAGCACCGACCCGTCCGTCGTCGTCTCCTCCTCCGGGAAGCTGACGTTGTACACGGAGGGCGAGAAGCGGGGAGGGGTGTCGTTGACGTCAGTCAGCGTCACTGAGGCCTGAGACAACACATCGTCACCGTTGTCATTGCCGCCAGTCAGTTGGTTGTCTCTGTCTGTCTGTCTGTCTGTCTGTTTTTGATGTATGATGTACAACAGCTATAAGGATGATGGCGATTGCAGCAATGACACCACGACGACGACGAGAAGAAAAAGAAGAAGAAGAAGAAGAAGAAAGAAGAAGAAGAAGAAGAAGAAGAAGAAGAAGAAGAGAAGGAGGAGGAGGAGGAGGAGGAGGAGGAGGAGCAGGAAGAGGAGGAGGAGGAGGAGGAGGAGAAGAAGCAGGAGCAGGAGGGGGGAGGAGGGGGAGCAGAAGGAGGAGGAGGAGGAGGAGGATAAAAAGGAAAAAGAAGAGAAGAGAAAAAAGGAGAAGGAGGAGAAGCAAGCAGCAGCAGCAGAACATGATACAGAGAGAATGATCATAATGCCAACGACAACGATGATCATTCAGACGATGCTGAAAACGATGGACACGATAATGATAATGATAATGATAATGATAATGGAGACAGCAGCTATGGGAAGCGGTTTTTTCCCCCCGTGTTTGGAGCAGCTCTATAATTCAATACAGAGGCTCTCACTGTGTTTGATTCCTAATCCTCTTTCCGAAAAGACGGGCAAAGGAGTTCAAAACAAACAGAAAATAAGAGAAGCTAACGAACAACGAATCTGACAAGAAAACAACCCAAGAAGAAAGAAACGAACAAAACAAGTGTTTAAAGAGTTAAAAAGATATATATTTTTTTTTCGTATCTAGAAATGTGACAAACTTCTTCCTTTCGATCCGGCGA
>JADBJO010000043.1:252500-255000 GCA_016801955.1 Conus betulinus | reverse complement strand
GACAGACAGACAGACAGACAGGACAGACAGACACACACACACACACACACACACACACACACACACACACACACACACACACACACACAACACCAGTTTGACACAGAGGGGGTTAAGATAATGAGATAATTCATTAACAGGCCACGGCCCTTAAGGAGTGCGTAACATTATGGAGTGTAATATTTATATGAAATCATATTACAGTACAGAACAAAATGTTAATCTCTGTAAAAACTCTATCAAGAGGTGACAATCTCTATGTATTTAACTACAAACAAAAGCTTTTGACCACTCCAACAGAAGTCGATTGCAATAACAGAATCAGTGGCTATCTGTATTATTTGGGCCTAATGAACTCTCGCCTAAAGCTCGTGAGAGCAGAACAGCAAAGATCGAAAATGTATATGTAATCGGATTCTCGTTATTCTCTTCAAAAAGCAAACTACAGTCGTTCGATTGTACAATACTGAATAGCTGCTTCAGATATTCCTAAACTGAAGCCTGGTTTTGCGTACAATAACAGTCTAGTCTATTCCATTGTTTAACAAGACAGATTCGTCATCAACCCCACAAGCTTCGTGTGTTTGGACAGAACACGTTGAAGTGAGCATGAATATGTGTGGTTCTTGTACAGTGCTCTCCGTCTGTTTTCAAGGATTCTTGGGATCCTCTTCAAGCAAACGTCAGGGTCTTTGGTCTATAGCCAGAAAACGTCAGGATACATGAGCCAATATATGAGGGTCTATACCCAGCAAACGTCAGGATCTATGAGCCAATATATGAGGGTCTATACCCAGCAAAACGTCAGGTTCTATAAGCCACTGTATTAGGGACTACACCCAGCAAACAGGGTCTGTGAGTCAAATATGAGGTTCTGTACCCAGCAAACGTAGGATCTATGAGCTAATATATGAGGGTCTATACCCAGCACACAGGGTCTATGAGTCAATATATGAGGGTCTATACCCAGCAAACGTCAGGATCTATGAGCTAATATATGAGGGTCTATACCCAGGACACAGGGTCTATGAGTCAATATATGAGGGTCTATACCCAGCAAACGTCAGGATCTATGAGCCAATATATGAGGGTCTATACCCAGCAAACGTCAAGGTCTATGAGCCAATATATGTGGGTCTATACCTAGCAAACAGAGTCTATGAGCCAATGTATTAGGATCTACACCCAGCAAACAGGATCTATGAGTCAATACATGAGGGTCTTTACCCAGCAAACGCCAGGGTCTATGAGTCAATATATGAGGGTCTATACCCAGCAAAAACGCCAGGGTCTATGAGCCAATATATATAAGGGTTTATACCCAGCGAACTTCGCGGTCTATGAGCCAGTACATGAGGGTCTATACCCAGCAGACGCCAGGGTTCGTGAGCCAATATGTAAAGGTGTATACCCAGCACAAGTCAAAAGTCTATGGGCCAGTATATATGAGGTTGTGCAGACGATGTGACTTGTCAGCCGGTTGTCCCTGTGTGTCGTGTGCCCTGCAGGCCGCTGTACAAAGCGAGCCAAACAGTCTTCCTTCACTCTGCCTACATCCTCTGCCCCACAGTCACATCACATTTTTCAGGTCCTTCCCTTTCTCACACACAAGCACGTGTGTGTGTGTGTGTGTGTGTGTGTGTGTGTGTGTGTGCGCGCGCGCGCGCGCGCTCGCACGATACATACAGAGAGAGAGAGGAGAGGAGGAGAGGAGAGAGAGGCAGGCAAGAGAGAGAGAGGGAGGGAGAGAGGAGGGAGGAGAGAGAGAGGCAGGAGAGAGAGAGAGAGAGAGAGAGAGAGAGAGAGAGAGAGAGAGAGGAGAGAGAGAGAGAGAGAGAGATAGACAGACAGACAGACAGAGTCAGAGATAGACATAGAAAAGACCAAAACGGAGATAAACACACACACACACACACACACACACACACACACAACACATACGCGCGCGCGACGCATTCGCTCACATGCCAAGAGAGAGAGAGAGAGAGAGAGAGAGAGGAGAGAGGGGCGGTGGTGGTGAGGGGTGTGAGGGCAGGGGGGGGGGGGGGGGGGGGGGACGCACACACTGATTGACATACAGAGACAACAAAATCCTGCAGACGACCAAAGTTGAGCTGAGTGCAACGCGATCAATGAGCTTTATACAGAACTCAACTGCCGCCCCGGTGCACTGGCCGAGAGATATATACCTAGCCAGTTTATCCCCGGTACAAAATAGCCTAGCCAGGAGAACGCGACACACCCAGACTCTTAAGTTGGTCCTGAAAGCCAGTTCTAACCCTGGATTACAGAAACCAGGTTTGCCGCTCGCAGAACCTTGAAATCTGTTTAATCCTCTTCAGGTTTCAGCCTCTAGAATCGATAGTCGCTGAAACACATTCATCATGATGGTGTTTTCACAATACGAATCTGGAGTTGAAATCGAAGCTCACAGTCTTCTCATTTTTCTTCATCATCATCATCATCATTCTCCTCCTCCTCCTCCTCCTTCTTCTTCTCC
>JADBJO010000043.1:235000-245000 GCA_016801955.1 Conus betulinus | reverse complement strand
GCGATCAAAGCTAAGTGAATTTTTCGTTGTCCTATTTGTTTGCATCTTGCCTGAAGAAGACCTAAGAGGTCGAAACGCGTCGTGTTTTGTCTTGTGACTCGCTCGTTTGTCCACGTTTTTCTGGGCGGTTCGCAAACGTTCGTTTAAGATTTGTTAAGGTAGGGTAAGGTCATGTTGCAGGGTTGTCATCACGTTGAAGTCAACTCATTCCTTCACACAACGCTTAAAAATACTTCTAAAAAAACACACAGGAATTTTTCTAAAAAAAAAAAAAAAAAAAAATCTTTCCACAGTAATCTCAGATCAGATGAAAAAAAGGTTAATCTCCCTCAGAAATCAAACAAAATCACATCAGACGGAACATCCCTGAACAAGCTTTTTTCATGGAGTCTGCTGTTAAATGTTTGTATCTCACATCATGCAAGTGCCAACGCTCTCAAAGAATATGTTTCACTGCGAGTGGTACATGACATGGAATGCGACAAGAAACTGCAAAGATCAAACCTTGATTTAGGAGTTCATATTCCAAAATTCCAGGCATCCCAGGGTAAAATGGAATTTATTTCAAACGTACTTGTGTCACAGCTTTTACAAAGACGACTTTTACGGGGAAGTCCAAGTTTACGGCAGTTAACTCCAAAACGGGAAAATGAACGTAATATACAGTCACTATAGAATGTGTTCTGTTCTTGCCCATAACATTAGTTTTTCTTCGTTCTAACTCACGTTCCCACCCACACACACACACACCACACACACACACACACACACACACACACACACCAACACATACACACACACACACGAACGCGCGTTTTACATATATCTATCAAGTTACTTTTTGGAAAGCAATAGAATAGAGACCTGACAATATTTACAAAGAGAACAAAAAGGATGAAAGAAAATGTCAATACAGCAATCCAGTAGACACGAGAGAGAGAGAGAGAGAGAGAGAAGAGAGAGAGAGAGAGAGAGAGAGAGAGAGGAGAGGAGAGAGAGAGAGAGAGAGAGAGCAGACATCATGAATCCCAGAGAGAGAGAGAGAGAGAGAGAGCAGGTAGGCAATCAAGAATCAGAGAGAGAGAGAGAGAGAGAGAGAGAGAGAGGAGAGAGAGAGAGAGCAGACATCGTGAATCCAGTAGACACACTAATACGTCCCTTGCTTCAACGCTAAGTATAGCGCCAATGGCTAAAGTGTTTTTCTGCCTTTTTCTGCCAACCGCTTTGCCATTATTATTTATTCCTTTTTCTTGCTTGTGTCTTATTCGTCTCTTTCATTTTCTTTTTCCTGTTTCCTTTTTCTCCTTCCTTCATTACTTTTGTTTTTGTCTTTTTCTCTTTCTTGTTCTTTTCTTTCTTACTTTTTTTTGTTTTTCTTCTTACTTTTAATTTTCTTTATTTCTTCCCTCTTTCATCTCTTGTCTCTTTCCTACCCACACCCTTCCTTTATTTCTCTTTCTTCCCTCCTCCTTCCTTTTTTCGTCTATCTTTCCTCTTTTTTTCATTCCTTTCTCTTTCGTGTTTCCTTCGTTTCTGTCTTTCTCTTTTTTCCCTTACTACCTTCTGTCCTTTTGTTTTTTTACGTGCTTCTTTCTTCTGTTTCTCTTTCTCATATCATTTTTCAGTTTCCTTTTCTTTCTCACTCTCCTCTGCCACTCCTTCACTTCCTCTTTCCCCCTGTTCTTCTCTCTCTCTCTCTCTCTCTCTCTCTCTCTCTCTCTCTCTCTCTCTCTCTCCTTTTCTCCCCTCGTCTTTCTTCTTGTCTTTCCTAACCTCTTTCCTGTCTTCTTTCATAACTTCCTTTGTTTTTTTTTTCTTTTTTTCTTCGTCTTTCACTCCTGTCTGTTGCCCCTCCCTATTCTCCCTTTCTTTCTTCCATTTCTCCCCTTGCTTTCCTTTCTGTTTTCTGTTCCTCCCATCTTCCTTCCTGTCTCCTGCCTTTCTTTCCTTCTTCTTACCTTTTTCCCTGTCTACCGTGCGTTGTTGTCACACACGAATGTAGTCAATATCTAGCGCTAATGATCACAAACCACAACAGCAGGCTATTGTGAAACGGAATGGAGAGAGAGAGAGAGAGAGAGAGAGAGAGAGAGAGAGAGAGAGAGAGAGAGAGAGAGAGAGAGAGAGAGAGAGTGGTGGTGGAAAAACGAAAAAAAAATATCAAAAAAAAAAAAAAAAAAAAAAAAAGCTTTTTAACATGCATTTCTTTCGTGATGTCGTCTACCACACCCACAACCACGCTCATTTTTTTGTCGGATGGATTTGTGTTGACTACAAAGCGAGAAACGATTCAAAGCTCCGGTAACTGACTGGCAAACCATTGCTCCAGTTTACAATAGGCACCGTGTCGGGACGCCGGCATGCCAGTCTCACTCCACACACACACACACACACACACACACACACACACCACACACCACACACACACACACGTACGCGCACGCACACGCACACACACACACACACACACACACACACACGCACTCACACTCAACACACACACACACACACACACACACACACACACACACACACTACAGGGATTGTGCACCACTTTCTTGCAACAGCTAGTGGTTGGCACGACTCTTCACGAAGCTCCCTCCGGCTCCTCCATCTGTCTATAGCCACATTCAGGATCTCGCTCTTCTAATAACAACAACCACCCACCACCACGACAGACCGCAAGAAGCTCTCAACATCAAGTCACCAGAAGGTCCACCCGAAACAGGAGAACCAGCACTGCTATACTGGAGTTAGTTGGATGACATTTTAACGGTGTTTTTTTTTTCTTCTGATTGCACACACAGAGGACAGTTGGAGTAATACCCCCTTCCCCTTCCCTCTTCTCCTCCCTTCCTCTCCTCCCGCCTTCTTACCTCCCAAGATTTGTGTTTTATACTGCTTTCGCACTGATTTGTGTTTATACTGCTTTCGCACTGATTTGTGTTTATACTGCTTTCACACTGATTTGTGTTTGTACTGCTTTAACTGGTTTGTGTTTATACTGCTTTAACATTGGTTTGTGTGTTTATACTGCTTTAACACTGGTTTGTGTTTATACTGCTTTAACACTGAATTGGGTTTTACTGCATTTAACACTGATTTTGTTTATACTGCTCTAACTGATTTGCGTTTATACTGCTTTCACACCGATCTGTGTCTATACTGCTTTAACACTGATCTGTGTTTACACTGCTTTCACACTGAGAGGAATACGAACTAAACCCCCCCATCCCCACCCCCACCCTACCCCCCACCCCCACCGCATCCCCGCCCGCCGACATGACTAATTGCTTCATTCAGAGAGCCAGACTAAATGAGCGAGACCACCTCCTTCGTCTTCCACACTACTGCCCCCCCCCTGGAGTCGGCCACCACACACACAAAAGCCTTGACCTGAACTGACCCCCAGAGAATTCCAACACCACCACCATCGGCTGATCTCCCTGTGAGAGACCACCACCACCACCACCACCCTACCCTCTCCCCCGCCCAACAAACAACCCCCCCCCCCCCCCCCCCTGTCAGATGCAGTGTACATCCGCCAGAATCACTCAACGTGTGGAAGAGCTGCCGCTCATTGTCCTTAACACCTTGGTCATTTTTTTTTTTCCTCACCAGCTGCATGTTTCTTTCCGTCAATCCTCAGCGTGAAGTCAGTTCCACGTTAACAGTCTGTGTA
Organism: Conus betulinus; assembly: GCA_016801955.1. Classification (NCBI taxonomy): domain Eukaryota; kingdom Metazoa; phylum Mollusca; class Gastropoda; order Neogastropoda; family Conidae; genus Conus; species Conus betulinus. The sequence continues at coordinate 241,318 of JADBJO010000043.1, read as the reverse complement.
TCCCAATTCAATAAGACAGCAAGCTGCTTCAGTCATCGTCAAGTCGAATCTGGCCTGAACATGGGACAGAAAGAGGCTCCAATTCAATGATAAGTTATCGTGTGTCGTATTAAACAGGGACTCCCCCCCCCCCCCCCCCCAAAATAGGGACCCCCCCCCCCCCACATTGCCCCCCCCCCCCCCCCCCACACACAACACAACACACCCCCCAAAAAAAAACCCTTAGAAGTTAGATCTAGTTGCAAAGGAAGGCGACCGCGGGCAGGTAATGTAAACAAATTTGAAAAAAAATTCTTGCTAAAGCTCTCCCCCCCCCCCCCCCCAACACACACACCACACACACACACACACACACACACACACACACACCACACACACACACACACACACACACAAAAAAAAGACGTTGAATCAACGCCCATCTTGCCGCCGAATTGGATGAAGATAGTGATTGATTGCTCGTTTTCATTTGCCTTGTCCCGAGTGTTGTGTGTCTTGCTTTAAGAAGACCTAAGAGGTTGAAAACGCGTCGTGTTTTGTCGTGTGATGCGTTTGTCAACACTTTTTTGGCCGGAGCTTTAGCACTCATTTTTCAAATCCCTTTTAGAAGTGTTTCTCGGCCTAATATACCCCTCCCCTAACCCCCCCCCCCCCCCCCCCACAACACACACACACACACTATCCCCAACTGCCCACACTGCCCTTTCCACCTCTCCACAATTCTCTGCGGTCGGCTTGTTTTGAAAAACATGAGCTGACTTGGCACAGCTTCTGGCCTGGAGTGTTCGTAGGGGGTCATGCCATTGGTCCCATGGTCACATGGTCCATTGGTCCCCATGGTCCGTTGGTCCCAAGGTCAATAAATCTGTGTAATATACAGTAGGACCTTGGGACCAATGAACTTGGGACCAATGAAACCATGTGACCAATGAACCATGTCACCAATGAACCTTGGGACCAAACGGACCTTGGGACCAACGGACCTTGGGACCAATGAACCTTGGGACCAATGAACCATGGGACCAACGGACCTTGGGACCAACGAACCTTGGGACCAACGAACCTTGGGACCAGGACCAACGAACCTTGGGACCAACGAACCTTGGGACCAACGAACCTGGGGACCAATGAACTTGGGACCAACGAACCTGGGGACCAACGAACCTTGGGACCAATGAACCGTGAGACCAATGGACCTCGGGACCAATGACACGCTCCCCGTTCGTAGCGTGTTACCTAAGGAAGGAGGGACAGGTTCACAGGGGGGGGGGGGGGGGGGGGGGGGGGGGGCAGGGAATGCCGGCAGTTCTGAGATATCATAATGGTGCGAAGACAAAACAGCTGTCCGATGCCAACTCTCAACTGTCCATGTCTGTCGTTTGCCATTAAGGGACAGCAACAGACACGGTGTCCACTAACAATGTTGTGAAGAGACGCCACAAGCAGCAATCACAACTTCTTTCAGTGTTGACGCCCGTCGGTGCTTGCTAGGGAGGGGGCACTGCCCGAAGAAGTGCTTTGTCATCACTGTGGTGTGTGGAGACCACCAACAAAAACAAAATCAAACCGCTTCCCTTTCGAAATCCCCAACTCTCTCTCTCTCTCTCTCTCTCTCCTCTCTCTCTCTCTCTCTCTCTCTCTCTCTCTCTCTCTCAGCGAATGAACGATTAGAAATCTGTCCGTTCACCTATGTTAAAGCATTTAAGTTCTTGTTTCTTAATGTATGGTACTGAGTCAGCTTTGACCGTTGTAAAATATTGAATGATTTCCAGATGCATCCCTTCAATAGGGCACTGGCCTGTTTATGAATAAAGTCTCTCTCTCTCTCTCTCTCTCTCTCTCTCTCTCTCTCTGCTCTCTCTCTCCGTGACCCAAAGTGTGTGGAAATTGAGGATGGGGGGAGGAGGGAAGAGAAGACCAGTGGATGGGAAAGGACTGCGAGGAGGGTGGGTGGGGTGGTGGTGGGCAGTGCAGGGGCGGGGCGGGGGGAGGGGAAGGGGGAGGGAGAAGGGGAGGGTGAGGGCGGGAAGGGAAACGGAAGCGGGGTGGACTGACCATCATAGTATGCCGAGGTCAACGAGGCGACGTAATGGGCCTTGCCTGGCTGAGCAGCAGTGAGGTGTCACGACAGAGGGAGGAGCGCAGGGATCAAAACAGCGTGACACCGCGCCTTGTTGCAGGTCACTGGCACGTGCAACGGGTCTGGAACAGTGTGGGAAAGGAGGCGGGGTGGCAGTGGGGGAGGGGTGGGGGTGGGTGGGAGGGAGGGAGGGGTAGGGGATATGAATGCCTACAGATAGACATATGATGACACGCAATGGTATGGGTGGGGTCGGGTGAAGAGGTGATGGGGGGGGGGGGGGGGGAGGATTCTATGATACCGATACGGTCTACTGCTGTTTGTTTGCAAAGCGTTAAGATCATCTTCTCTGGTCTCATAGACCAGTGTAAGTTAGTATGGAAATGTGTGTGTGTGTGTGTGTGTGTGTGTGTGTGTGTGTGTGTGTGTGTGTGTGTGACGCGCGCCCCGATCTGGAAATGTTCATCAATGACAGTTCAAGACTGATCAGGGATTCTCTTCCCTCAGTGTCCCCGTCCCACGTACTGCTGTTATGTCTCTCTCCCTCTCTTTGTCTTTCTGACGGCAAGGTGCAAAAAAAGACTCTTTCCCTGTCTGATTTCCTGCCTCATTTCAGAGAGAGACTCTCTCTCTCTCTCTGTCTGTCTGTCTGTCTGTCTGTCTCTCTCTCTCTCGATACGAACACAGTATACAGCACAGTGCAGAAGAAACACATCAAGCAGGTTCGCGATGATGGCGACACGTCGCATACTCAGAATGCGCTTCTGTCTTTGCGCTCCGATCTGTCGGAGTGTGTAACACCAGCGATCCAGAAATCCACCCGTCAGACATCGACCTAAGTCCAGAACAAGCGATCGACACAATAGCCGCCGGCTTTGACACGGGAGTGGTTAAGAATTAGGTCGCTACTCTGAGAGATCGACAGGTGCAGGGACGATTGCGAGATTCTCACAGAAACAAAGCGTTTGGGAAGGTCGTGTTTCATCAAACGGATGATGTGGGTGTCAGATGATGTCGTTCTGGAGTATTTCTGCGATCCGTGCTCGGAGGACGATGGTTTTTTGGTACGTTAAGCAAGACGAAAGACGCATGTCATTGGAGGAATGTGTTAAACTGGCCAACCTTCGGAAAGGACGACGTATTGGCAACACGAAGCATGCAGAGCACGTGCTCTACGGCGGCTGCACGCTCTCCACGTTTCACCTGGGGTGACCGCCATCTACAAAACTGACAGCGAATGTATACCAGTGACATTTTCTCGTTCGCGATTTTATCATGTAAAGCGAGAGAAAAAGACATTGCTATGGTGTCCATGTCCATGAAAATCGAAATCGAGTCGCGTTTTGTCTTTGTACATCGCGCCGATTTGCTAAATGGGCTGTACAGCTTAATAGCATTAAACTTCATTCATTCATTTCATTTATTCTCTCTCTCTCTCTCTCCTCTCTCTCTCTCTCTCTCTCTCTCTCTCTCTCTCTCTCTCACTCTTAGCGCTCTCTCTCTCTCTTCTTTTTTTTTTTTTGTTGTTGTCTCTCTCACCCATACTTTTCTTTCTTTTTTTCACATCACCCTCCCTCTGGAGGGCATGGTATGAAGAAAAGTAAGCTTATCCCTTCACGCTACAAAAATATTCGCATCTGAATCCGTATCCTCACTCTCAGTGTGTTTCTCACACACACACACACACACACACACACACACACACGTACACGCACGCACGCGTGCGCGAACACACACACACACACACACGAAGAGCCACACACACATGAACACATACAAACACACATACTCACACACATACAGAGCTCCCCCCCTGCCCTCCTTCCCCACACACAAAAACACCCCCCATCCCCCCCCACCCACCCCACACACACAAGAAGAGCCACACACAGACACATGAAGACACTCAAACACACCCACCACACCTCCACCCCTTCCCTCCCCCCCCCCCCCCCCCCACACACACACACACACACGTGTGCGCACTGCCCCTAGGCGCCTGTCCCCAGTGCAGTGGCCGGGTGGTGACAACAGCGACATGTCGTAACCCCCAGCCACGCCAGCTGCCAGGGAGGGGAACACACGTCAGCAGCTGACAGAGGGGTGGGCTGGGGTGGGGGGGGGGGGGACTCTTTAGCTCATCTGCTCACTGGACCGTCGCTTCGCTTCCAGACCACTGCACAGGACACGGCCCACCCCGGGTAAGAGCGAGAGAGAGAGAGAGAGAAGGAGGAGAGAGAGAGAGAGAGAGAGAGAGAGAGAGAGAGAGAGAGAGAGAGACACAGACAGACAGACCAGACGGATACAGATAATTTATTCAAAAAGGTCATAGCCCCCCCCATTAAGGGGATGATAAATACATACAATGTGTCATGAATAGAAGAATTTTACATCCAATACAACCGAACCAAACAAAAAATAATATCAGTTGTGAGTACAAGAAATCGTACATTCAACACATAGAAAGATAGAACAAAAAGGGGTGGTGTCGATGAGCCCCCCCACGAAGGGCGAGGGAGGAGAGAGACTCAGAGGGAGAGGACAGAGAAGACGGAAGAGAGAGAGGGGGTATAGAGCGAGAGAGAAGAGGAGACAAGAGCCGGACGGATATTTAGAAGGGAGGTGAGAGGAAACACTGCCCAGAACGGACCGAGAGAGAGCAGAAGGGTCAGAGAGGGGAGATGAGAGAGAGACTAAGCCAGGAGACACAGGATGAGAGGAGAGAGGGACAGAGATTTTATTCAGAGAGAGGAGGAGGGAGAGAGAATGCATTTGAGTAGGAAGAAGACAACTAGAAAGGAGAGAAGGAAAAAAGCAGATACAAGTGCGAGAGAAGAGAGAAGAGAGAGAAGGAAAGAGGAAGAGAGAGATTATTGGTTTGGGTTTTTTTTTTTTGTCGGGAAATCGATAGATGAGAGCAAGAAGAGAGAGAACATTAAGGGGAAATTTATTCAAAAAAGGCCATAGCATCTCATTTAAGGGGATGATAAATACATACAATGAAAAGAAAGAAATGTACATCCAATACAACCCTAAAGGAGAACAATATCAGTTACGAGTACGAGTACAAGAAATCGTATATTCAGCACATAGAAAACTAGAACGATAATACAATCACCGAAAAAAAGCAGACCACAGAAACAAAGCAAACGAAGCACTCGAGATTAAAAAACAAAAACAAAGAAGAAAAAGGTCAACGCGCTCCGCAAGAAAAAAAAAAAGAAAAGAAAAAGAGCGCTGAATTTCACATCTGCGGCGGGAAATCGACGCAGGACAAAGATGACGCACTCCGCCGGACTACAGAATCCACATCCTGACCGTCCACACGTTCCGCGGAAAAATGTGTCACAAGGTTGAAAAATTTTACGTCAACTGCCGAGAGAAGAAGAAAAAAAAAAGAAGAAAAAAAAAAAAGAAAAAAGAAAAAAGAAGAAGAAGGTTGGAAAATTTGCTGAGAAAGTCTAAAAAACTGAACTCTGCTGAGTCTGAATGCCAAAATTGCACGGCTTCTTCAGTTGAAAAAAAAAAAAAAAAAAAAAAAAAAAAAAAAAAAGCGGGATAACTTTCACGTAGTTTTTGGACTTGAGAGGGTCTTTCATTTCAAGCAGTTTATTATTGCGTATTGACTCCTTCCTTCGCACAAAGCAAATCTTACAATCAAGCTGGTATGCGCGCGCAAACACACACAAACATACACAGACACACTCTCACACACATACACACACACGCACAGACCGCAACAACAACACAACACAACAACACACACACACACACACACACACACACACGCACACACAACACATCGCAACAAAAGACACACACACACCACACACACACACACACCACACACACACACTACACACACACACACACACAGACACACACACACAACAACACGTGTGTACGTTCGCTCGTTCCTACGCACGAAACTACACACACACACACACACACACACACACACACACACACACACACACAGAGTGTGTCAATGCCGTGGTGGGACAGAGCAGGGGCCGGGGTCCAGCATTACCCGGGCAGGTCAACGGGTCTGGCTACACAGCGCAAACCCCGAGATCCCTGACCAAAACACACACACACACACACACACACACACACACACACACACACAGCGGGCATCGGGGCTAGTGGCGGCAGGCCATCCACGAGAGAGAGAGAGAGAGAGAGAGAGAGAGAGAGAGAGAGAGAGAGAGAGAGAGAGAGAGAGAGAGAGAGATTGC
>JADBJO010000043.1:225000-230000 GCA_016801955.1 Conus betulinus | reverse complement strand
AGCTCTGTGCATAAACTACCAACGGTCAAACGTGCAGAAAATCATGTTTCCCAAACATCTATGAACACTGACAAAGAGACACCGAGTCACCATCACCCATCCTTCCTCCCACGTCCCTCCCATACCCGCCACTCCGAATTATACCATACAATGATTCATATTCACTTTGACTAAAATTACGTGGCAAATACGTGGAAAATGATTCAGTTGTGTTTGCACATCTGTAACTGTTATGACATTTCAAACGAAAATAACGGTTCAAGTCTTCCAGTCGCGCGCGCGTTTGTGTGTATATTATATGAAAGAAAGACTCTCTCTCTCTGTCTGTCTGTCTGTCTGTCTGTCTGTCTGTCTGTCTGTCTCTCTCTCTCTCTCTCTCTCTCTCTCTCAATTAACTATTTTGACTTAGGCTCTAAATACAGCCCATCAACCTGACGTGGAGGCAAACGACAAAAAGCAATCAAAGAACGAACGACAACACAGCAAAGAACGCCTAGCCTCAAAAGGGAGGCCACCGAATGCCGCTAAAGAATGGAGGAACGAATTCCAGACATGCCACAGGGCGAGAATGAAGAGCGACAGATTCCTCTGCTCCTTCCTTCCTCCTTCACTCTTCATTCCTCCCGTCTTCCGGCGGGCCGCTTCCTAAATAATGCATAACGCTTCATCTATGCTGTCGTTCGTCTCCATCCCCAGGCCCCCAACTCTCCCCCTCCCACCTTCCCCCCCCCCTCCATCCTCCATCGCCTTTGTTTTGCCTGAGGAAAGGCACACAAGGGATCCGTCTTCCCAGAATCTGTCCGATTGCTTTCTCTCTCTCTCTCTCTCACACACACACACACACACACACACAACACATACACCACACACACACAATCACGCACACACACACACACACACACACACACACACACACACACACACACGCACGCACGCAAGCACACACACACACACACACACACACACACACACACACACACACACACACACATACACACACACTCTCTCTCTCTCTCTCTCTCTCTCTCTCTCTCCCTCCTGTCTCTCTCTCTCTCTCTCTTTCACTCTCTCTCTCTTCCCTCCCTGCATTCCTACCTTCCTGTCTCTTCAGTCGCCGTGCCTTCCAGCACAACACAGAAGTTACATTTTCTCAAGTCACTCACCCCACACAGAGTGGGGCGGGGCGGAGGGGGTATCATTCATTTATCTTGGAAGAAGGAGAGTGGGCGGGGCCTTGTTCATTTGTTTGTTTATAAATCGTACACACACACACACACACACACACACACACACACACACACACACACCCGTACACACACACACACTGTGTCAGGAAAGTAATGGGCATTGGCGCCTTCATGTTTGCTCGTTCAGTGATGTTGTGTTGTGAGAAACACGAACATGGAGAACAGCTTCACGTGTTCAGGTCTTGGCCAGTTGTGTGGTGCCAAAGAACAGCCATCAGCCCAAAACCCACAACGGTGGATAACATTTTACAGCATGAAAGAAAAAAAAACACTGTGTGGCACATTGAGACACTTGCAGTAGTGAGTCCTCGTCTCTGACCAGATTCATCCTCTAACCGTAGCGGTATGCAGCCAGTTAGCATCGGAAACTAGAGATACATACCAAGTGTGGTCCTCAGGAATGGAGACTAAACCTGCATACCAAACGTAGCCATCAGCAATGAGTACTAGAATCTGCACCAAGAGTAGCCATCAGCAATGAGTACTAGAATCTGCACACCAAGAGTAGCCATCAGCAAAGGGCACTAGACCTGCACACATAGTGTAGCCATCAGCAAAGGGTACTAGACCTGCACACCAAGAGTAGCCATCAGCAAAGGGCACTAGACCTGCACACATAGTGTAGCCATCAGCAAAGGGCACTAGACCTGCACACCAAGTGTAGACATCAGCACTGAGCACTAGACCTGCACACCAAGTGCAGCAACACTGAACACTATCAACACTGAAACACTAGACCTGCACACCAAGTGCAGCCATGAGCACTCAACATTGAACACTAGACCTGCACACCAAGTGCAGCCATCAACACTGAACACTAGACCTGCACACCAAGTGCAGCCATCAACACTGAGCACTAGACCCGCACACTAGGTGCAGCCATCAACACTGAGCACTAGACCTGCACACACTGAGCACTAGTACCCGCATCAGCAGCCATGAGCACTAGACCCGCACACCAGGTGTAGCCATCAACACTGAGCACTAGACCTGCACACCAGGTGTAGCCATCAGCACTGAGCACTAGACCCGCACACCAGGTGTAGCCATCAACACTGAGCACTAGACCTGCACACCAAGTGCAGCCATCAGCACTGAGCACTAGACCCGCACACCAAGTGCAGCCATCAACACTGAGCACACTAGACCTGCACACCAAGTACACCAGCAGCCATCAGCACCGACCACTAGACCTGCACACCAAGTGCAGCCATCAGCACCGACCACTAGACCCGCACACCAAGTGCAGCAGCCATCAACACCGAGCACAAGACTGCACACCAAGTGCAGCCATCAGCACTGAGCACTAGACCCCCGCACACCAAGTGCAGCCATCAACACTGAGCATGCATTGGGTAGACCGACTTCGGAGCATGCTTTGATCAACTCCTTTTCACAATGATCTCGTTCTCTACGCACCCCTCTCTGCACCTACATCCCCCCCTCCCCCTCGTCCTCCCTGTCTCTGTCGCTCGAGCTCATTGCTTGCACCCACACGGAAAGACAGCTGCTGCGTCGATTAAATTCTTGACGTTATGCTCTTTGTGGCTCTTGCCGCGGACACCTGCAAAGGGAGAAGACTCAATATGATTCGTGCCAAAAGTCTCCCCGTTTGCCCTTTTACATCCCCCCTTCTCCTATCAACAGGACAGCCCTAACACCACCACCACCACCCAAAACCCCTTCCCACCGCACCCATACCCCGCTCCCAACACCACCACTCCTCCTTTTCACTCATACCACTCTACAGTGCTTTTGTCATGTTCTTACAGTGCTTTTGTCATGTTCTTACAATGCCTTCGTCATATGTCCTTCTCTGATTCCCCAGTCTCTCCTCACCGGCCTCTCCACCCCCCATTCTCTCTCCCCACACCACTCCCGCCCTCCAAGGCCCATCTAGAGTCCTGTTTGCCCCCCTCCTCACTACGGTCTTCTTGACGGACAGATGCGCCTTCATGCCGAAGTAATCCAAATGAGCGGCGTAAACAGACTTTGACGTCACCTGTGACCAAAAACATACCAGCTCTCTGATTTGACTGGATGCATTCCTTCCGGATTGTCCCATGATTACAGCCAGTCTTCTATCATTTGGGACACCCATGTAAAATGTGTGACGTATTCCTATACTTTTTCCTTTTCTTTAAATGAGCTGTTATTGTTGAAACAAGAAGTACTTTTGTTTGCTACTTGAATTTGATTTCACTTGCTTGATTGCCGTAAGAGAGAGAGAGAGAGAGAGAGAGAGAGAGAGAGAGAGAGAGGAGAGAGAGAGAGAGAGAGACTTCCGCTCCTCTGTGTACATAAAAACACGTGTGCTTCTACGTACCCAAACGCAAATGTGTGTCAACGCACGCACATGCCGACCTGCGGACAGGCTCGCCGTGGATCTGTGAGATATATACGTGTACATATGCATGCACATACAGACGTCCTTTACGAACAGAGCCCCCCCCCCCCCCCCCCCCCCCCCCCCACACACAGCCCCACACGCACATAGCGTGTCTGCACGCACACACTGCCCTGCACGCACACAGCGCTTACACACACACACACACACACACACACACACACACATAATAATCACAACAGTTCTGTGAGCATTCTCTCAATGCCAGTCATGACAAGGGAGTTTTGATTGAAAAGACAGCATCCACCACCACCACCACCCCCCCCCTCCCCCACAATTTCTCCAAACAGGTGCAGCCTTGTTTCCCTCTGCTGTGGGCTCACGGTTGGTGGTGGTGGTTGTGCAAAGAATTGACTTTGAGGGTCACCCCACCACTGCCAACACCATGGGATCACACCAGATTTTTCCGCTCTTCTTTCATGCATGTTTCCACAAACCGTTCATGGCAGACCTCACAGTTTCTCCCACGTGGTACGATAACTCTTCTTCTTCTTCTTCTTCTTTTTTTCCCCCAGTCCCATGTATATACGGGCTTTTGTGTGTACTATGTATGCACATAAGAATGTCCGTCCAGGGTCACTCGTGGGTCAGAGATGTTCGTTATCTTCAGCTGCAATACTGTCTCCGCCTTGTGTTTTATAAAACACAAAGCCCTGCTTTGCTCTGCAAACTCTCAGAGGAAAAAAAATGCTTTGGAGACGGAACATCCATGATTGCTTTAGGACACGGGAAGTACCACAAATCAGCACTGTAGCAACAACAACACAAAAATGTTTAAGTTAACGCCATTTGTTGTTGCTTTCGCCGACCAAGGGACACAGCAAACGTTTACCTCCCTTGATTCTTGTGCGGGGGAGTGAATCACCGATTTTCAAATACTGTATGAGTGAACTTGCCTCTCTCTCTCTCTCTCTCTCTCTCTCTCTCTCTGTCTCTCTCTCTCTCTCTGCTTTCCTTCTCTCTCCCCACCCTCACTCCACTCTTTCTCTTTCATTTCCTTTCACTCATTAGTAGACAATCAACTGCAACCATACACGGATAGTTAATCTGATATTTGTAAAGAATGGATTGTATCGATTAACCATTGATTGACCTGTAGGGTTACCGTTCCATTAAGAGAAATGCGGGGAAAGCGAGAGAGAGAGAGAGAGAGAGAGAGAGAGAGAGAGAGAGAGAGAGAGAGAGAGGAATGCAGAAACTGACAAGACACAGGCAGCAAGAGAAATAAAAGTGCCAGACCAGGAAGCAGCACCACATACGATAAAACAGCGCGCGCATACTGACACACAAACACCAGTAGACCATCACGCGCACACGACATTTGTTATTCTCCGTTACTTGGTCAT
>JADBJO010000043.1:215000-222500 GCA_016801955.1 Conus betulinus | reverse complement strand
GAGAGAGAAGAGAAGAAGAGGGGAGAGAGAGATGAGAGAGAGAGCGAAGGATTCGAGAGAGAGCGCAAGGAGAGCGCAAGCGCATATGAGATGGCACACCCTATATGGTCAAATGAGCATTTCACCAGAGAAATGGGTTTTAATAGAAAAAACAACTCATCATAGACAATGTAACCGTATTTCCCCCCCTTTTGGCCCATCTGCCTGCTTTCCTTTTTATTTCTTTTTCTCGCCATAGAACTGGGTTTTGAGAGATACACTATTCGCCATTTTGAAGCTGCAAGCATGTGATTCCCCATTTTTGTTCATCTGCCTTTTTCCCATTTATTTTTCTTTTTTTCTTTTTTTTTTTGCTTTTGTTTTTGTTTTGTTCTTTCAGGTGACTCCGCTCCGCCATACTACTTTCTCTTTGTTGTTCTGGCCACTTTGAGAATGTTCTTTTTTTTACTTTCAGCCAGTCTGCCAGTGCCTCCCCCCCCCCCCCCCACCCCCCTCCCCTTTCCAGCCCTGCTCCCCTTTTGGCCACTCTACCAATGTAAAACCAAATTCCTTTTGGCCTGTCCACCCATGCAACCTTTTCCTTCCGGCATGTATACCAATGGTTTTTAAGGCCAGCCTGCCATTTTGTTTTTTTAAATTTTGGCCTGTCTGCCAGTGCTGTTTGTCCTTTGGACAGTCTGCAAAGTATCTCTTTCTTTCTTTGGACCAGTCTGCAAAGTATCTCTTTCTTTCTTTTTGGACCAGTCTGCAAAGTATCTCTTTCTTTCTTTGGACCAGTCTGCAAAGTATCTCTTTCTTTCTTTGGACCAGTCTGCAAAGTATCTCTTTCTTTCTTTGGACCAGTCTGCAAAGTATCTCTTTCTTTCTTTGGACCAGTCTGCAAAGGGTTTTATTTTTCTTTCTTTCTTTGGACCAGTCTGCAAGCGTTTTATTTATCTTTCTTTCTTTTGACCAGTCTGCAAAGGGTTTTGTTTATCTTTCTTTCTTTGGACCAGTCTGCAAAGGGTTTTGTTTATCTTTTTTCTTTGGACCAGTCTGCAAAGGGTTTTGTTTATTCTTTTTTCTTTGACCCAGTCTGCAAAGGGTTTTTCATTTATCTTTCTTTCTTTGGACCAATCTGCAAAGTTTTGCTTTTTTTTCATTTGAAAAGTCTGCATTGTTTTCTTTCTTTTGGTCAGTTTTCATTTTTTTTTTTTTTTTTCTTTTGGCCAGTCTGCAAAGATTTTTTTTTTTTTTTTCTTTTAGCCTGTCTGCAAAGGTTTTTTTTTTTTTCCTTTCTTTTGACCAGTCTGCGATGGTGTTTCTTTCTTTTTCACAAGTCTGCCAATGTTTTTTTTTTCTTTTCTTCTGTCTCACCTTACGAGTTTCCTCAGTGGCATTAATCCCACGGCGCTCATTCTGCCGCCTGTCCGCACACACCCACATCCAGGTGGTCCCCGTAACAGGCCCACACCAGGCGTCCTCAGGGAGCCATTCATGTCAAGTGGTTCTGACGCGGCCCACCGGAAGAGACACAGCACTGCCACTGAGTCACTTGGGTGGTGGTCAGGGGTGTCTGTTCTGATCCAACAAACGCCGAACATCGCCTACTAAGCCCCCCCCCCCCCCTCCCTGTTGACAACAATAATGCATTAGTTGTGGAGCCAGCATCAACATGCCTCCCCTTGCAGGAGGTGCCAAGAGCTTGCTGATAGCGGTGACGTCAACAGACTGACCAGTACTATGGACCTGGACGTGGAAAGGCCTCTATGCCGAGAGCAGGGCATGAAGGGTTACAGCTTCGAGATTTTTTTTTTTCGATCATCAACGGGTATCTTGACTAACGAAGATGTAGTTCCACTCAGATCGCATCAGTCAACACGGCACAGGGCTGTACTCTTGCAATTCCTTTCATTAGTAAACCTCTGCGTCAACCACGCCCGGGAGAGACAGATACCTGCAGTGTTGGTCAGGACCGGTGAGAGCAAACCTCTCAAAGCCGCAGCATCGTTCCGACCTGTCCGCCAACCAGTCTGTGACGCTGGCCCACTGGCCCGTGCCCGCTAATGAGCGTGGTCATGTTGGCTGGGCAGTCAGCAGAGCCGTGAGAGACGTCCCTCGGTGCAGGGCCACACGGCCGTCAACATAGCGCCTGTGATCAGCCATTCCGCTCCTCTTTTATGCACCTGGCCATGCACTGTTAATGGGGGGGATGCCTTGCAATCGTTCCGCCAGTGCTATGCGCTCTATGTCTGTCTGTCTGTCTTTTTCCTCTCTATCTCTATCTGTGTATATGTGTGTTGTTATTTTGTGCGCGCATGAGCGCGTGCGTCCGCGAGTGCGTGCACGCGCGCGTGCGCGCGTGCGGCGTGCACGCGCGCGTGCGCGCGTGTGTGTGTTTCTGTGTGTGTGTGTGCGTGCGCGTGCATGCGTGTGTGCGTGAGTGGTGTGTGGTGTATGTGTGCATGCATGTGCGTGTGCGGGTGCGCGTGCGTGAGCGCTAGCGCGCGTGCGCGTTGGGGAAAGCCACTGACCTCCACCAGCCATGATACAGTGGTACCAGCAAGACAGACACATGCAAGCGCTGGGCAACAACACAGAGACTCGCCAGAGACACCTGCAACCAAAACGACGTAGACAGGTACCCTGGACCAGCGCTCCAAGACAGGTACCCTGAACCAACAACACTCCCAGACCGGTACCCTGAACCAACAACACTCCCAGACAGGTACCCCGAACCAACAACACTCCCAGACAGGTACCCTGAACCGACAACACTCCAAGACAGGTACCCTGAACCAACAACACTCCCAGACAGTTACCATGGACAACACTCCAAGACAGGTACCCTGAACCAACACTCCAAGACAGGTACCCTGAAGCAACACTCCAAGACAGGTACCCTGAACCAACACACTCCCAGACACGTACCCTGGACCAACACTCTAAGACAGGTACCCTGAACCAACAACACTCCAAGACAAGTACCCTGAACCAACAACACTCCCAGACAAGTACTCTGAACCACCAACACTCCAAGACAGTTACCCTGACCACAACACTCCAAGACAGGTACCCTGAACCAACACTCCAAGGCAGGTACCCTGAACCAACAACACTCCAAGACAGGTACCCTGAACCAACACTCCAAGACAGGTACCCTGAACCAACAATACTCCCAGACAGGTACCCTGAACCAACAACACTCCCAGACAGGTACCCTGAACCAACAACACTCCAAGACAGGTACCCTGAACCAACAACACTCCCAGACAGGTACCCTGAACCAACACTCTAAGACAGGTACCCTGAACCAACAACACTCCAAGACAAGTACCCTGAACCAACAACAACACTCCCAGACAGGTACTCTGAACCAACACTCCAAGACAGTTACCCTTAACAACAACACTCCAAGACAGGTACCCTGAACCAACACTCCAAGGCAGGTACCATGAACCACAACACTCCAAGACAGGTACCCTGAACCAACACTCCAAGACAGGTACCCTGAACCAACAACACTCCCAGACAGGTACCCTGAACCAACAACACTCCCAGACAGGTACCTGAAACAACACTCCGTGACAGGTACCCTGAACCAACAACACTCCCAGACAGGTACCCTGAGCCAACAACACTCCCCAGACAGGTACCCTGACCAACAACACCCCCAGACAGGTACCCATGAACCAACACCACTCCAAGACAGGTACCATGAACCAACACCACTCCAAGACAGGTATAATGAACCAACACCACTCCAAGACAGGTACCCTGAACCAACAACACTCCCAGACAGCATGGGGAGAGAAGTTGACCGCGGCTAACAGACAACGGCGCGGGCAGTAAGGTAGCGGGCAATCCTCAACAGGTGCCAGCTTTGCCGCAGACACTGTCCTCTCCCGCGCCGGTGAGTCGGCGGCACAGCTGCTGCCAGCCACGTTGATGAAGCCGGGCTGTCAGCCAGGGCAATTAGCACGCTTCATCCGTGACCAGACTTGACCGCAGAGGTCCTCTACCCCGTTTCTCTCTCTCTCTCTCTCTCTCTCTCTCTCTCTCTCTCTCTCTCTCTCTCTGTCTCTCTCTCTCCCTCTCTGTCGTGATAGGTAAGCATGCAACCTTCTGTACTTGTATTACATCGTTCTAAATTTCTCCCAGCCCAAAGCGCAGTTCAGACATCTGTTAAGTCCAGGAGACGTTAAAATCGTTCATCTGACTTGCTAATCTACACCTGCTAAGGCCATGAGACCTTCTTCTTCTTCAAGTCTCTCATCTTAAGTCGTTAATCTACGTCTGCTAAGGCCGTGAGATCTTCTTCTTCTTCAAGTCGCTCATCTGAAGTCCTTAATCTACATCTGCTAAGACCGTGAGATCTTCTTCTTCTTCTTTCAAGTCGCTCATCTGAAGTCGTTAATCTACATCTGCTAAGACCGTAAGATCTTCTTCTCTTTTCCAAGTCTCTCCTGTTAGTCGTTAATCTGTCCACCCATCAGCTTTCAGTCATGCGCAGCGTGTTCTTGAAACTTGACAGCCGTGATGTATTGTACATGGATGGACTAGTCGGTGCGCAGCGACACGTCCTTGACGAAACTGAAGCTGATCTAAATATGGTGCACGTTATATTAGTGTTCTTGCATATTGCACTCTAGGATTTCATATACCAAGGAGAGGCTTGAGGGGGGAAAATTTCAGACATCTTTAAATGATAAACTCTGTCTGTCTGTCTATCTGTGTCGTGTGTCTCTCTCTTGTCTGTATTCCGCTTTCATTATCTCGGTCACAGGCGGCGCAGACACGGTGCGTGGGCGGTCAGTCAATCTGCTGCCGGACAAGTCATTTGTCAGTGCCGACCACGTCTGGTCAGCGACCCCTGACCTTTGACTCCGGGTCATCGAGCTGGCTGCATTACAACGGAGACACGGAGCGGGTGTGGAAGGGGGTAAATGCTGGGTGGTAGAGGGTGGGGGAAAGGGCTATATCAGAAGAAGTGTAAGAGAGAGAGAGAGAGAGAGAGAGAGAGAGAGCAGACAGAGGCAGAGACAGAGACAAAGAGAGACACACAGACAGACAGAGGTAGACGCAGATAGAGACAAAGAGAGAGAGGAGTTAATCCCCAGTCTATTGTGGTGGTGTGTGCGCGTGCGTGCGTGCGTGCGTGCGTGCGTGTGTGTGTGTGTGTGTGTGTGTGTGTGTGTGTGTGTGTGTGTGTGTGTGCGCGCACGCGCGCGCGCGCAACGCATGTGTGTATGTGTGTGTTCGCGCGCGCGCGTGTACTATGATTAGTTATCCGACTGAACGCACACGTGTTCATGACCACGGATATATGCATGCCCGAATCAGGTGGTGGTGGTCCCTACCTCACATTGCTGGGGGAGGTGGGGGGGGGGGGGGGGGGGGGGGGGGGGAGGGCTTCCCGGGAATCTGCCTGTGGATGTCTTTCACAACACTCGCCAGTGAAAACGTCCGCTCCTATGTCCATCACTTTGATGAGGAAACGGCAAACACATTTGCACCTACATTCTGTTCTGCAGGAAAGAAAAAAAAAAGCAAAGCAAAAAACACCTTTGTCATTAGTACGATTTGTTTTTCCTTTCACGATTCCTTCCCCCCCCCCCCCCCCCCCCCCCCCCCCCCCCCCCCCCCCACCCCCCTCCTCTTCTTGGTTTCATCCACCAAGGGACACCACTCTTGACAACACAGCGCACGTTTATCTCCCTTAATGAAATCTACTGCAGTCACGGGGCTAATTTCCCGGTCAAACTGGGTTAAACAAAATTAGTCGCTCTGATTTGGTCCTGTCTGTCTGTCTGTCTGCGTGCCTTCTCTCTCTCTCTCTCTCTCTCTCTCTGCCTCTGTGTGTGTGTGTGTGTGTGTGTGTGTGTGTGTGTGTGTGTGTGTGTGTGAGATAACACAATTCATACCAGGAAAATACATTTGTTCAATCATTTTATATGTTGCGGATCATCGTCTGACAGTAAAAGCAATTCTATAGAACGGGAAAAGTTGTTAAACCGTGTTGATTTTCACACACACACACACACACACACACACACACACACACACACACTTGTGTAAGCGCACAGAAACGAGACAGATACCCAGAGAGAGCGAGAGAGAGAGAATAGAGAGAGTTTTGGGTGTGCAGTCCGAGATTTATTGTACATCAGCCATAGCCACAATACAAACAAAAAAGGAGGAATGGCAGAGAGAGAGAGAGAGAGAGAGAGAGAGAGAGAGAGTTCGGGTGTGCAAGTCCCGAGAGTTTATTGTACATCAGCCATAGCCACAATACAAACACAAAAAGGGGGATGGCGCGCGCGTGCGCGCTCTCTCTCTCACTCTCTCTCTCACTCTCTCTCTCACTCACAGACACACACAGACACACACAGAGACAGAGAGAGACAGAAAGACAGACAGCAACAGGACAATGAGCACAACAGCTCCCTCATGACGCAATCCGAGCCAGCGGCGGCATGGGCCGGTACGACCAGGTTGCACGTGCCCGTTAAGAAACTCGATCAGGTGTGCAATGTAGCGCGCACTCGTCATGACAAGCGGCAGGCCTCTTGTCTCTTCTTTCCGCCCTGCTCCTCCCACCCATACCCCCCCCCCCCCCCCCCCCCAGCCCTCCCACTTCTCTCCCCCCTCCTCATCTCTCCCCTTCTGATCGGACCAGAATGAAGATAAATTTTTGAAAGCCGTCAAGCTGTGTAAAGCTAAAGAGGGGCGGTGCACGGTATAATATTCCCGCCGACGAAAATTGATGCGCGGCCTTTTTGGACCGCTAGCGCGGATTGATTGATTTGAATAATGCAGACCTGTCTGCGTTTGCCTGTAAATTAGACGAGCGCGTGTATAAAGGACGACGAAAGAACCGAGCCAACAGACTGAAGCATCTGAAGTAAGTAAAAGAAACAAGGTGGGGGGAAAAAAAAGAAGAAACAAGGCGAGGCACATGTTTTCAAAGCAAAAATGAAGTTACGAAACAAATGGCATCAGCATCATTTGCTGCCGAGAAAACAGCTTCTATCGGAACAAGAGCAGGATTCCTGGACAATAATGAATTCAGTGACTCTTCGTGAAACAATGTTCTCTGACAGACAGACAGACAGACACACACACACAAACACACACACACACACACACACACATTCACAAAACATACATACATACGAGGAGAGAGAGAGAAGAGAGAGAGAGAGTAGAGAGAGATGTATGTGTGTGTGTGGTGTGTGTGTGTGTGTGTGTGTGTGTGGTGTGTGGAGAGGCGAGCGATGAGCGAGACTGAATGTGTGTGTGCATGCGTGTGTTGTGGTGTGTGTGTGTGTGTGTGTGTGTGTGTGTGCTTGTGCTGTGCGTGTGTGCGTGTGTGTGTCTGTGTGTGTGTGTGTGTGTGTGTGTGTGAGAGGGAGAGAGAGAGAGAGAGAGAGAGAGGAGAGAAGAGAGGTGACGGAGAGATGTGCGAGAGAAAGGAAAAGAGTTTATGTGTGTATATGTGAGAGAGAGACAGTAGAGAGA
>JADBJO010000043.1:192500-202500 GCA_016801955.1 Conus betulinus | reverse complement strand
TTCCCCCAGATATGAACACGGTTTTCGCACTGACAATGGCAGCTCAGACGTGAAAGCGGTGTGAAAAAAAGAATTACACCCTTTTGAAGTTAGTTTGCTGCCATACACACACACCTCTGACCTGTAGCCAGCTTAAGCTGTGAGAGAGTGGAGGTGATGGTCGTTGTGGTGGTGGTGGTTATATTGATGGTGATGATGCTCATCGTGGTGGTGGCGGCGGCGGTGGTGGTGGTGGCTGTGACGGTGAGGGTGAGGGTGATGGTGATGATAGGGGATATAACGATGGAGGTGGAGTGATCGACAGTGGTGCTAGTGTTAGTAGTGGAGTAAGGAGAGACTGGTGCTGGCGCTGGTAAAGGGGTAGGGAGGGACAGGGAGTGGTGGTAACTGTGATGGTGATGGCAGTGGTAGTTGTGGTGATGGAGGTTGTGGTGGTAGCAGCGGTGGTTAATGGCGGCGGCAGTGACCGCAATACAGCGCCAGACAGATGGGAGAAACATGATAATGAAGACACTACACAAGACGCCGGCATGTCCGCAGGGACCCCGCCCTTTAGCTGCCGTACACCCCACACACCAACAATGGCACTGATGGCTGCCATACATCCACACACCAACAATGGTACTGGTGGCTGCCATACAATCCACACACCACAATGGTACTGGTGGCTGCCACACAAACCACACACCAACAATGGTATTTATGGCTGCCATACAATCCACACAGTGTGCACATCAAAAAAAATAATGCGCCAAGGCTTTGCTTGAGGAGGGCAGTATTTACAGACTGGCGATATTATGAGAATGTTGTGTCTGAAAGTTAATTCCCCTCATTTTCTTTCATACGGCCATCAAGGTAGAAGCCAGGTAGTTGCAAGCAGGCAGATTGAAATCAAAGGAATGGGATTATTTGGGGGAGCTTCCACCTGGCGCAAAGATAGGGTCACGGGTGAGCACAAAGGCCTGAAATGTGACAACTACGAGGAAGGTCATGTATTTGAAGATTGCATGTGAATCATCAGTGGAAATCCCCTAAAACAAGGGAAATAACTGGCGGGGAGTTGTTCTTTTGATCAACTATCAGTTTAATATCAAATGCTGGCACCAAATTATGGTAGGCCTCAAAACGCCTTATATGATTTACATAGTGATTTAGTACACAGTCCAAAGTTTGGCGTGTGGCCTCACCAACAACGGTACGGATGGCGGCCATGGGACTGCAGCCCACTGTAAGAGACTGACTCACGGCCAGACAGGGAGAACAGGAGAAGGAGGTCACTGTTGGTCTGGTCGTCCACAGTCATTCAGTCGGTCCGTCGGCGAGTCAGTTCATAAGCAGGGATTTGAGATTTGAACGTTTCACATTTTCTTAAACGAAAATAATTATCTTATAGCTGCTAAGCTTACTCTCTCTCTCTCTCTCTATATATATATATATATACATATATATATATATATGTCTGTCTGTCTGTCTCTCTCTCTCTCTCTCTCTCTCTGTCTGTCTCTCTCTCTCTCTCTCTCTCTCAGTCTTAGAAATGGTATGGAAGCCAAGCTGTACACCACTTTGCGAAGTATTCATGGCGTGGTGTATGCATGTACTGGAGGTAAGAGTACACAAACAAATATGTTGGCTGCCCACGTGACGTAAAACAACGATATCTTCTAAGCCCCCTTATTTTTTTTTTTTTTTAATTAATTAGCAGTGGAACAATCGAGGAAAGGACAACACGGAATTCAAACCATACCAGGAGCTGCTGAGTACTACTTTTTTTATCGTTAGAAGAAGTCATAGTTACACAGTCTATGGCAACATTCTTCTAAGGCGCATGAAAATGGCAGGCAAAAAAAAAAAAAAAAGTGTGAGGCGTTTTGAAAGGGATGATTGAGATCTTCCACTTTTCAGATCATCGAGCTGTTCTAAAGGATTTGTTTTTGCTTTTCTTTTTCTTCGCCGAATCAAACTGTACATGTTCTAATGTGACATTTCGAGCTGAATCGACGTTGTTGGTAAATGTTTTAACAACATCGTCTATCTCAGACATGAAAGTCCGACTCACTTCACATCACGATGTCTTTTTCCTATTCCTTTAGATATTTTTTGTTGTCATATCCCCCCTCCTCCTCACACCCGCATTATCACAAAGACTTTTGACTGTGACAACACAATTTCTCTCTCTCTCTCTCTCTCTCTCTCTCTCTCTCTCTCTCTCTCTCTCTCTCTCTCTCTCTCTCTCTCCTCCCATCCCCTCCCCCTCCTCACCCCACGCTTTCCTACCTTTTTTTTCTTTCGCTTGTTGTCTGCTTCTCTCTTCTCTCCCTTCAGCACCCTAATCGCCGAACTAATTATTCCGTCACTCCTGCCTGCCCACCCCCCCCTCTCCATCCCCCCACCTGACAGCATGGACAATGCCGGGCAAACAAGAAGGGTCAATAAATTAGCAGCGCCACGCCGACAAAGGGCCATTACTGTGCAGCTCTTTCCGGCACCTCACACTGCGCATGTCGCCAACACACGGGGCGCATGCGCAGAATTCATACTCCTAGATCGCTGACTAAAGGCTTCAGTAAATCTGGACAGGCACAATGGACATTTTCAGTGTGGGTTTTCTTCTTCCCCTTGGTAGTTAATTCTCTGTCTGTCTCTGTCTCTCTCTCCCTCTCTGTCCCTCTCCCCATCCGCTCCCCCTTATTCTAAGCCCTCTCTGTGTGTCTTATATGCGCATGTGCCTCAAAACGATAACTGTATTATTCCAAGAAAGGAAGTCAAGCTTAAGAGGACCATTTGAGGAACCTTGACTGCTGCACAGATGGAGATCGAAATACCTTTCATGGGTTAGTGTCTGTGGAGTAAGAGTAAGACCTGGCGGGGGGGGGGGGGGGGGGGGGGGGGCACAGAGCACTAACACTGTGAGCCTTGGGCCCTGTGGGCTCGGTCATAAAGCCCCCAGATCGTATAGTCATATGTCGGCAGTTCCAATCCTGCCAACCCTAGCACTAAAATGGTATTTCACATCTCAACGTGCTAACGCCCAGCATTAAAATGGTATTGTCCATTTCACATCTCAACGTGCTAACGCCCAACACTAAATTGCAGCGTCCATTTCACATCCCAACGTCTAACGCCCAACACTAAAATGGCTTTGTTCATTTCACATCCCAACCTGCTAACGTCCAACACTAAAATGACGTTGTCTATTTCACATCCCAATGCGTTAGTGCCCAACACTATAATGACGTTGTCCATTTCACATCTCAACAACGTTCTAACGCCCAACACTTAAATGGCATTGTCCATTTCACATCTCAACGTGCTAACACCCAGCAATAGAATGGCATTTTCCATTTCACATCCCAACATGCTAACGCCCGACACTAAAATGGCATTGTCCATTTACATTCCAACGTGCTAACGCCCAACACTAAAATGGCATTGCCCATTTTACATTCCAATGTGCTAACGCCCAACACTAAAGTGGCATTGCCCATTTCACATACCAATGTGCTAACGCCCAGCACTGAAATGGTATTGTCCATTTACATTCCAACGTGCTAACGCCCAACACTAAAATGGCATTGCCCATTTCACATCCCAATGTGCTAACGCCCAGCATTGCAATGGTATTGTCCATTTTGACAACGTGCTGGCCTTCTGAAAGAAAGTGAACGGCCAGTCTTCCCTGCCCCCTGCTCCCTCTTCTGTCCTCACCTTCCACTGAGAAGGCTGTCTAGTAGGACACGTATCACCTTTGTAGAGTGCAGACATTGAAATCGAAATTCAACTGATCTTATGCTGGCTGTTCTGATGGTGCATGTACTGTCGCGTAGTCCTCATACTCTTTTCACCCAGTATGTTTAACCCCGTCCACCATCATCTCATCTTCGGGGTATGTGAAGGCGTTAAACATGAATGTCACATAGCCACAGCCAGAGTTCCTTAAAGCCTTGAAGGTGATAGGACAGCTCAAGCGCCAGTCCATATTTCAAGAGCATAGAACCCATGTTCCACTTGGGAAGATATACAGCTGAATAAGCAGAGCAAAGTCTTGTTTGCCTGGGTATGCTCCTGTCGAGTCACTTGGGCGATGGATATAGACAGGTAGTATATAGGCTCGTGCATTTGAACGATATTGTGAAATGGAGTCTGACAACTATCATTTCCATCTTGTTTCCCCCGGAGAACAACCTCTGACCATTGCCAAAGACTGTTGCTAAACAAAAGGCACACACATGATTAGTATTCGTTCTGCCAATGCATCGATTACACTCGTGTCCATCTTGTTTCCACTGGAAACAACCTCCAAGGCTACAAGGCACCGTTGCTAAGCAACAACAACAACAACAAATATACACATAATTATCACGCAATGTGCAACTGCACTGACCCATATTACAGACGTTTGAACAGTTCATCTCCTCTCTCTCTCTCTCTCTGTGTGTGTGTGTGTGTGTGTGTGTGTGTGTGTGTGTGTGTGTGTGTGTGTGTGTGTGTGTGTGAGAGAGAGAGAGAGAGAGAGAGAGAGAGAGAGTGTGTGTGCGTGTGTGTGTGTGTGTGTGTGTGTGTGTGTGTGTGTGTGTGTGTGTGTGTGTGCACGGGCGCGCGCGTCTAAGTGTGCGTACATGCGTGCGTGCGCGCGCGCGCAGCGGGTACGTTCAAGCCAGAATACTGTACCAGGATAGGCTGGCTGACTGTGCTATCCAGCATCTATACACACAACGTTTGCTTCAGGCAAGCTGAGCGAGCACTGGCTGGTTTCTGGCATACGCAGCACATTGTGAACGACCTTCCCTTGCCCACCAATGTCGTGTCGTGGTAGCCCCAGTGGTTCCACTGATTAATCAAAGACACTCTGATAGTGCACAGTAGTCACGGCTGTCAACTTCTTCTGTTCTTTCCTATACCAGGTACCGAAAATCAAGCACACTGAATTGCAGGCCAGTGTCTGCAGCAGCAGTTTTGACATGATGCAAACACTAAAAATTCCACGACAACTACACTGCTGGAATGTTCGCATTGACGTGTCAGGCAAACATTGCAGTGAAAGTGCATGGTGTACCTCAGAAAGCTAAGGTGGATCGTTACTGGTACTGCCCACAGACTGAAGTCCGTAGACACTAGGGTGACCCACAGACCCCCCCCCCCCCCCCCCCCCCCCAACCCGCTGTCCTCGGGCCCAGCCAGACACAGCAGGGTAGACAGTGTGACCGGGCCTGTCTTTCGGGTGCTTCTATGGAATACATAGAGAAAAAGTTTTAAGAGAGGTGTGTGGCCAGAACATGCAGTCAGATCCTTTGGGATGAACGGGTAGCTCACAGCGGTACAGGGAGGGAAGATAGGTGAAAAGAGACAGAGAGAGACTGGGGAGAGAGAGAGTGAGAGAGAGAGACAGACAGACAGACAGACAGACAGACAGAGGGTGGCGGCAGGACTGGCGTCAAGGGCCCGCCAGAACAGGATGGAAATGGAAGAGACTGCCGCTCTTTGCCTAAAATCCTCATAAACCTTGTCCCCTGCTTTGTGACTCAGGTTCCTCTGTCACGATCTCGGCTTCTCTCTCTCTCTCTCTCTCTCTCTCTCTCTCTCTCTCTCGCTCTCTCTCTCTCCGCTTATCTCTCTGTATGTGTGTGTGTGTGTGTGTGTGTGTGTGTGTGTGTGTGTGTGTGTGTGTGTGTGTGTGTGTGTGTGTGTGACTGTGTGTGTGTGTGTGTGTGACTGTGTGTGTGTGTGTGTGTGTGTGTGTGTGTGTGTGTGTGTGTGTGTGTGTGTGTGTGTGTGTGTGTGTGTGTGTGTGTGTGTGTGTGTGTGTGTGTGTGTGGTGTGTGTGTGTGTAGTGTGTGCGTGTGCGTGCGTGCCTCTGTGTGTGTGTGTGGTGTGTGTGTGTGTGTGTGTGTGTGTGTGTGTGTGTGTGTGCGTGTGTGCGCGCGCGCGCATATATATTTGTGGAATATTATCCTCTGTTGAAGGACTTGTAGTTCTCTTGTTCATTTATTGACTTTTGTTTATGGAATCAGGGTCTTCAGGACACAGTGAGAACATTAACTCACTCTCACTCTCTGCCAACAACTCTCCATCTCTCTCTCTCTCTCTCTCTCTCTCTCTGAGTTCCTCTCTCTCATATTTCTTCCCTTACACTTTTATTTCTCTTTCGCCATGTTTTCTTCTTTTCTCTGTCTCTTTTTTTCTCAAGCTCTCTCTTTATCATTCATTCTTCCTGTATCTCTCTTTCTTTCTCAATAACTCTTTCTTTGTCTCTAATTCAATATTTCTGTCTCTGTCTGTCTGTCTGTTCCCACCCTCTCTCTCTCTCTCTCTCTCTCTCTCTCTCTCTCTCTCTCTCTCTCTCTCTCTCTGTCGCTAGCAATTAATGGAACAAGGTTTTTACGGCGCATCAAATTCGGCCTTTCAAGTCACGCATTTCAAAGGGCTAAAGACGCTGGCGCAGGAAGACAGCCGGACATATTGGCCATCTTTTATCAGTTCCATTTCATTTCTTGAATTGATTCGCCTCAATGCAACAACAAAACCTGCCCCGAGTCAACATGGCAGCTTGCTGTCGGCGCCCGGGATAAAAAACAAAACAAAACAAAACAAAACAAAAAACCTAGCAACCAATCACAATAAAGAACCGTTTGAGACAAAAATTTCATCAGATTAGTTTTTTTTCTCCCCTCGCATTTGCCGCTAATGAAACTCCATTTCAGCCTGTTCCGTGCTCACCCTGCTCATTTGCACACAGCATCGAAAAGATAGCCTTCCATCCCCATTCCCACCCCCATCCTTCAAGACTACCCACCTGTCCTCTTCGCCCCACGTCCTCCGCCGCCATCTTCTGTTGAAACTACCTATGAGTTGGTTGCTTTCTCCCGGTTAACGTTGAGAGGGAGAGGAGGACAGAGAGAGAGAGAGAGACGGGTGGAGAGAGCAGCCAGATGAGAGAGGAGAGAGAGATGAGGGAGACCGAGAAAAGAGAGAAGAGAAGGGAGAAGACAGACAAGACAGGGGAGGACAGACAGCGAGAAGAGAAAGTGAAGAGAGAGAAGGGGGAGAGAAAAGAGGCAGAGGAGAGGAGTGAGAGAGAGAGAGACAGAAGAGGAAAGAGATGAGACAGAGAGACTGAGATGAGAGAGAGAGAGGACGAGAGAGAGAGGATGAGAGAGAGAGTGGAGAGAGAGAGGAGAGGAGGGAGAGCGAGGGAGACAGAGAAGAGAACGAGAGGAGGGAAAGGGAGCAGAGAGAGAGGAAGAGAGAGAGGAGAGAGAGATGGAGGGAGACGAGGAGATGAGGAGAGAGGAGACCAGAGGGAGAGGACCAGAGAGAGAGAGAGAGATTTTTATCATACATAGCGACCTGTGAGATTTGACATTTTTATGTTGGGGGGGGGGCGGGGGGGGGGGGGGGTTGGGGGGGGGGCAGGGGGGGGGGGGGGGTGGGGGGGGGCAGCAGAGAAGAAAAAGAATGGAACTGGCAACACTATGAGAACATGGACCACAGTGCGTCCCACTGCATGCCTGCTTCTGGTGTGACCAACGTCCTAGCACAAGGGCCTTCTCAGGGACAAGCTACTGACGTA
This sequence comes from Conus betulinus, assembly GCA_016801955.1. Lineage (NCBI taxonomy): Eukaryota > Metazoa > Mollusca > Gastropoda > Neogastropoda > Conidae > Conus > Conus betulinus. The sequence continues at coordinate 194,933 of JADBJO010000043.1, read as the reverse complement.
CCTCTGGGGGGGGGGGGGGCGTTACAGTGATTGGGAGCAGGCAGGGGGGGGGGGGTGAGAGTTTGTGTTTCACAGATCTCTTTGATAATACTGATCACGGCTTGTGTGTTTATTGGTCTCTCTGGTAAATTCTGGTCAGAGTATGTGTTTGACACGCTTCTCTGATTAATAGCTGTCAGAGCAAGTGTTCGTTGGTCTCTCTTGATAACACTGGTCAGAGTACGTGTTTTTACATGGCTGTTAGCACTGCCAAGGCTTTGCCTTTACCCACAGCAACACACACACACACCACACACACACACACCACACACACACACACACACACACAACACACACACACAGCTGAGGCACAAAATATTTCAGCTTCCTAGCCACATTCTTTTTTTTTGCGACTAAGTTCTCAGAACTTTCACACATTTTAAACAACAACAACAACACAACAACAGCCCTCAACAACAACAACACCACAAAATTTCCGCCTCATCGGAGACGATCCTCAACTGGAAAACCCTCGCCGGTAAAACGCTCGTCGTCGTTGACAAGTACAAAGATCCCACCTAGCTGAAAACATTGGCACTCGCTGTCTCCCCCCGAGCGCGTCCTTGGCAGTTAGGCGGAGGGAATCGATGGATCTCTTTCTGTGGTTTCTGGGCTTACGACCATGACATCCCAAGATCAATAAGAGCCCGAGTCAAGTTTCCATAATCACCCGTGAGGAACGAGATAGCTGTAGCCACCGACTTTGGCCTTGGGGGGGGGGCGACCGGTGGTGGGGGTTGGGGGTGGAAAGTGGGGGGGGGGTGGGGGGGTGGTCGGTGAAAGACTCGTGGGGATTGTCGCCGAACTCGTCGTCGATAGGCCTGGCTTCTTTTTGAAGTCTCTCATTAGTTGTTACTATTTTCGTAGAGTTTCAAAAAAAAAAAAAAAAAAAAAAAAAAAAAAAAAAAAAAAACACAGTGCGAAAGAATCCATAAATTCCAAGACACACACGACAAAGGGCGAAGGTTCTCCTTTCAAATCAATACACGAGATCGTTGTTGATTCGCAGTAGGTTCGAGGTGGGCTGGGTGAGTTTATGGTGGGTGATGCCTTTACTCTTGCTAGTGATACTGCCTTCTGGCTTGCATAAATAAATAAACAAACAAATACATAAATGAATAGATAGATACACGAACAACAAATAAATAAATATTCTTGAAAGCAAAAACCTTCATTCATCTCTCTCTCTCTCTCTCTCTCTCTCTCTCTCTCTCTTCTCTCTCTCTCATTAAAATGATTGAAAGAAGTTAATGCAAAGCTGCCGATAATATCTCTTTGCGTATTGCCTCTTTCAGCGATTCCAAGGAAAGAAAATAGAGTAAAATTAGATAGTAAAGTTACAAACAAAAAAGAAATAAAAGAAAACAAACACATTCGAAATAATAAGAGACATCACAGAAAGAGAAACTGTTTTCATCGCTGTGCGAAAGAGAGAAACAGAAATTCTGCGACTACAGACCAAACAAGACAGAGAGGATCGAGAGAGAGAGAGAGATGGGGAGAGAGAGTACGAGAGAGAGGAGAGAGGGGAGGACCCCAGACAGAGAGAGATGGAGGCGGGTGTTGGGACCAGGGAGAGGGGTAGAGGATGAAGGGGGTGAAATTGGAGAGAGATGCACCACAATGTTCCCAAATGCCAGCCATTATTTTCAACCACTTATTTGAAGGTAACAACAGAGCGAGGGCAAACAAAGAAACAAAACAAACCAAAAAAAAGGAAAAAAAAAAAAAAAGACAAACTCAAATGTTTTCTAGCACTGAGAAATCAGAAGAACAATAATGTTAAGAGAAGGAAATCTGACAGGTTTATGAAGTAAATACGAAACGAAACAAACTAGAAAGTAAATAGCACTAACAAATCAGAAACAGTTAAAATGCGTATAGATATCAAAGACATTCGAAATTCAGTAACACGACACACGATACATTTTTAAACGTATAGGATCTAATGTCCCACGTTTGCCATACCAACAAAGAGAATACAGATATACAGATATACGGACAGATACAGAGCCAGAAAGACAGATGGATAAAGAGACAGACAGGTAGATGCAGATAGATAAATGGGCAGATAATGGACGGATACATAGAGAGCTAGATCGATCGATAGATAGGTAGATCGAATAGATCGATAGATAGATAGACGACGGACGGAGACGGACACGGACGGACGGACAGACAGACAGACAGAGAGAGAGACAGATATGGGGAAGTTCACGTAAACAAAGCAAGTCTGTTTAGTCACTGTATTTAGTTTGTCCGTGTATATTCACGAATGTATATCTGTGTGTGTGTGTGTGTGTGTGGTGTGTGCGTGCGTGTGTGTGTGTGTGGTGCGCGCGCGCGCGCGCGCGTGTGTGTGTGTGTGTGTGTGTGTGTGTGTGCGTGCGTGCG
>JADBJO010000043.1:160000-180000 GCA_016801955.1 Conus betulinus | reverse complement strand
GCGATCATGTAAAACCTGAGCAAGCCCAGGAACACAAATGAATCCAACGCTGCTGTTTTTTTTTCCCCCTACCGAGTGTCCATAATTAAAGAGGATGAAAACTGTTCTGTGCATGCCTGGCCGTTGAAATGGGCAAGCGGCAAAGAATGCGCATGATAAGCATACCTCAGGGAGGGCACAAAGGACAGGAAAAGGGGGGGGGGGGGGGGGGGGGGGGGGGGGGGGCCGCTCCTCGGCAAGGGAGGGAATCTTCACTGTGGCACACAGCCATTGCAGAATGGAGCGAGGCCATTATCCCTTCCACCTCCCACAGCTGTGAAGAGACGTGAAATGTAAAAAAAAATAAAATAAAATAAAATAATCATCGGTTGCTACGTTATGTAGAAATACAGATGTTCAATGAGAACAGCTTTTTTGTGGTTGCGATTCTATCCAAGACTGAGCGGATTTTTTTTATTGCTATCGACTGAAATCTTCATTTTCACTCTTTCTCAGAACCCCCCCCCCCCTCCCTCCCCCCCCCCCCCCCCCCACACACACACACACACACACACACACACACACACACACACACACACACACACACACATTCGTCATGCCGTAGAATCCGCTTGCTACTGTCTGTTATCGTTGCGCTTAATGCCAAGTGTCCAGTTGTTCTTGATAGAACACATGCACGAAGGCAGCTGTCTTCAACATGTCATCATTAATGACAACATCGTCAACATCCTTGTCTTTGTATTTTAACTATAGAGCAAAGATACCTGATGCAGTTATTGTAGCATACACTACATGTTTATTGTAGCACACACTACATGTTTATTGTAGCATACACTACATGTTTACTACTTTTAATTACATTACTGCTATTTTGTAATTAAAGGGAAAACGATCAGTAGTAACACGATGACAAACACGACAGGCACGACGGTGCGTTCCCCCCCCCCCCACACCCCGCACCCGGACCCCGGACCCCTCCGACCCCTCCTCTCTCTCTCTCCCACTCTCTCTCTCTCTCTCTCTCTCTCTCTCTCTCTCGCTCTCGCTCTGACAGAGGACGGGGTTCAGACTGCTGAAATGGCACAAGGCTCATGGTGTGCACCGCTGTCGCTAGCCAGGAGCCGTGGCCGCCATTAACGCTTTCAGTGCACAAGGCCGGTTGTCCGATAAATCCTGGACCTCCAAAGAAGCACAGGTTGCTGGTCTACTTTCCCTCCTTACCCCCACATCTCCCTGCCCCCCCCCCCCCCCCCCCACCTTCTACCCCCCCCCCCCCACAATCCCACCTCGGCACGTCTACCCCATGCCCCGTCCCCTTCTCCATTCCGCTTCATCGACAGGATGGGTGGACAGCTTGCTCCCTCGCTGGACAAGAGTGTACAGCTTGTTGAGCGGATGGACCCACTGGATGGAATTAATGTCAGGGGGGACAACGTCCTCTCTCACTGTGCATAGAGCACAGCAGGTGAAGTGGATGACTTTAGTACAGAGGACTGATGTCAGGGGGAACAACTTCCTCCCTCACTGCACACAGAGGACAGCGTGTGAAGCGGATGACTTTATTCTGGAGGACTGATGTCAGGGGGAACAACTTTCTCCCTCGCTGCACGAAGGGCACAGCGTGTGGAGTAGATGATTTGACACAGAGGACTGATGTCAAGGGGGACAACTTCCTCCCTCGCTGCACGAAGGGTACAGCGTGTGGAGTAGATGTTTTCACACAGGACTGATGTCAAGGGGAACAACTTCCTCCCTCGCTGCACGAAGGGGTACAGCGTGTGGAGTAGATGTTTTCACACAGAGGACTGATGTCAGGGGGAACAACTTCCCCCCTCGCTGCACGAAGGGAACAGCGTGTGGAGTAGATGTTTTCACACAGAGGACTGATGTCAAGGGTAACTTCCTCCCTCGCTGCACGAATGGTACAGCGTGTGGGGTAGATGATTTAACATAGAGGACTGATGTCAAGGGGGACAACTTCCTCCCTCGCTGCACATTGGACACTGTGTGGAGCAGATGAATTGACACAAGAGGACTGATGTCAGGGGGAAAAACTACCTCACTCGCTGCACATTGGGCACAGCGTGTGGAGCGAATAGATGCACCGGATGGGACTTCCGGGACTGACTGATGGACTGACTGACTGACTGACTGAATGAATGAATGAACGATTGATTGTGAAGAATGACCACGAGAGATGGGTGAAGGGGGAGGAGGGGGGGGGGGGAGGCGGCTCACAGGAGCGGATGGAAGAGACGAAAGGGGAGGAGAGGAATGGGGGTGGGGGGGGGGGGGGGGGGGGGGGGGCGAAGGAGGAAGAGTCTGAAGGCGAGCGGGTACCTGCAAGATAAGGGGCCCTATCAGGACTGTCGCCGTGTTCAAGTGAACTCGCCAGTCATTAAAAAACAAAAAAGTTATTCACACAACCCCTTTCTAATACACCTAGAAACCACACCGGATATTTGGTTAAAACCCTTTCTTCTATGAAGTCTTAGATCAGATGAAACATGTCGATCTCTCTCAGTGGGGTGACTGTAGCCCCTTATCAGAATATTTCATTTTCAAACTGCGCAGGACACTGCCACTCCCAACCTCCTGACATTTCCGCCCGCCGCCCGCATCCTCCTGCTAGGCGCAGGTCAATGCTTTGAAAGCTACGACAGAACGAGGAATCCGTTTGAAGCACAAAGAGAGAGAGAGAGAGGGAGAGAGAGAAGAGAGAGAGAGAGAGAGAGAGAGAGAGAGAGAGAGAGAGGAGGCAGGGGACAAGCCAAAGGCAGCGGAGAGGAGACGTCCCATGGCTTAGAGGGGATTTGTTAGCCCAGGATTGAATACCACCTTGGGTGGGGGCTGAAATGCTGAGAAGAGCTGAGAGAGAGAGAGAGAGAGAGAGAGAGAGAGAGAGTTGTTCGCACTGAGACTATCTCTCTCTGTCTGTATCATACACATACACACACATTCGTACACACACACACACACACATGCACACACACACACACACACACACACACACACACACACACACACACACACACACACACACACACAAATGGAGAACGCGCGCTGTGTTTGTCACGTGCTCAGCCTGCCATGATTTCTATCGTCCAATCAATTCCTGTCTAATGCATATCATTTCTGCTTTTATTCGGCCCCTGCAGAAGTCTCTGTTTACAACGTTTGGACAGTTCACACCGAGTTAAGCTGCAAGTGTCAATTACCCACTACTTTTTTCTCTCCTCTGAAAATTCCTAACACAGAGGTGCCGGTGTCAGGTTTATTTCCCTATCAGATCCTCCATGTATAGATGACATCCAGAGGAATGAGAGAGAGAGAGAGAGAGAGAGAGAGAGAGAGAGAGAGAGAGAGAGAGAGAGAGAGAGAGAGAGGCCATAAACAAATTTTCTATTTACAAGGATGATAGATAAGCTCTGGTATGCTTGTATACATCCAGTCCTCGCCCTGTCTAGAGTCAACCACGCAGAATAATAAAAAGGCAATAAAACTAGAAGCATGCAAATGAGGTTTAGCTTGAGAGAGAGAGAGAGAGAGAGAGAGAGAGAGAGAGAGAGAGAGAGAGAGAGACGACAGACAGACAGACAGAGAGAGACAGAGAGACAGAGAGAGAGAGAGAGAGAGAGAGAGACAGAGAGAGAGGGGGGAGGAAGAGAGAGAGAGAGATTTCATTCATACCTAGGCCTAGGTCCCTTGCGAAGGGGAACGTGAATACAATATAACCAGCAACGGAAGCAAAACTACAACAAGCTGGATGAGAATGTATAGTACTGTTGCTTTCCTGGTGTAGCTGCATCGTTTAGTTTAAACGCTTTACACAAAAACAAGGAACCAGTTTTTGAACAACTTCAGTGGAGGCTCAAGATCATTATCAACGAGCAAAATGTGATTAAGAGGACTCTCTCTCTCTCTCTCTCTCTCTCTCTCAATAAAAAATGTCACCAAATGGTTCTGAAAGCTGGATAACAACTAACAAAGTGAATCTTATTTTCTTGTGGGCTTTTTTTTGTTACCTCACAAACTGAATTAAATTACTGTCATTAAAAGAACTTTATCTGTAACGATGGACCGATATGCCGAGTCTAAATCTTGTTGTTCCATATTAAGAGAGAGAGAGAGAGAGAGAGGAGAGAGAGAGAGAGAGAGAGAGAGAGAGAGAGAGAGAGAGAGAGAGAGAGAGAGAGAGAGAGAGAGAGAGAGAGAGACAGACAGACAGACAGACAGACAGAAAAAGAAAAAGAGACAGAGAGCGCTGTGTTTCATACGTGCGGAGAGTGAGTGTGCCACGACCTGTACCCTAAGATTAGCCTCCTGCTACCACGTAATTAGCATTTCGGCTTTTAGTCTGCCGAGTAAGATGTCTCCATGCAGAGCGCTAGGCAGGTCCTGTCGTAGGTAGAAGTACTGTCCCCAAGGTTGTGTTTGCCTCCTAACAGCACAGCCTGTGTCAGTGATACCTTATTTCATGCGTTTGTGTCAACCAGTACTTGGAGGCAGAGAGAGAGAGAGAGAGAGAGAGAGAGAGAGAGAGAGAGAGAGAGCTGAAAACGATTGTCATGTGATTTCTTTTTCTTTTGGCGAAAGATCCGGTTGCTGATGTGTGTGTGTGTGTGTCCTGTTAGTGTGTGTGTGTGTGTGTGTGTGTGTGTGTGTGTGTGTGTGTGTGTGTGTGTGTGCGCGCGCGCGCGCGCGCGCGTGCGCGCATGTGTGAGTGAACATACCTTTCTATCCTAACCAGGATTCTTTTTCTGTTAAACACACGGCGTCTTCACAAGGTATCATCAGGGTATCGAAGTAAAAACGAAGAATCTGAAAGTGCCAGTATACAGTTTTCATTTCGGAAAAAGCACTCCAATCATCTGGGGGTCTTTTTGTTGGCGAGAAAAAAAAAATCTGATTTCAAGACTTTGACATTTTCTTCATAGAGCGCCACGAAAGTAGGTCACCTTGATCTAATTTAATTTTTCATTTCTCATAAGATATTAGAAACAAAATATGGTATAATTCCGAGTTCCCACAAGGTACGCAAAACCAGAATGTGTGTGTGTGTGTGTGTGTGTGTGTGTGTGTGTGTGTGTGTGTGTGTGTGTGTGTGTGTGTGTGTGAGAGAGAGAGAGAGAGAGAGAGAGAGAGAGAGAGGCACAATCTGGGCCCTGGTACTAAATGGACATGAACATGTCCACATAATAACTGCTCCCTGACGATCTTGACCTTGACTCACTTGTTTTTGATTATCTGTCCCGTGCTCATCAATGACGCTCAGGAACACAACGCAAACCGAAGCTTCGTCATGAAGTCTGTACTCAGCAGAAGTGAAATAATACATAAACTGGACGAAAGGACTAGGGATCGGTCATTTTTTTTCTGAGCGTGTGGAAGCGTTTGCACGACTGATATTTTGAATGTGCATGTACCTTTTCTTCATACCCACCAAACAAAAACCTAAAATTATTCTGAACAAGTTCAATATCGATTTAGGGCTTAATTCCAGTTAATGCTGGGTGGATCAGTTAGTGCCACAACAGACGCGAAATACTTGAGGAAAGAATTCGGTTGGAGGAAGACGTGGAGGAAGGAGTCGGGAGGAGGCGAGAGTGAACTTGTGAGTGGGAAGAAAAACGGGGGGTGGGGGGGGGTGGGGGGAGCGGGTGGCTTAGTCTTTTACAAGTTAATGTTATGGAAAATGTCAGTCTTCTCCTACTCTCTGGTAATCATACGGTAATTTTTTTTTTTCTGCAGAACAAAAATGGCTTCCTTTGTGTTCTGGTGGATGTCGTAGCAGAACAATGACGATTTCTTTGGGTGTCTTTAATGGTATCTATGTAGATCGTAACGAAAGAAAGACGACTTCGTTTGTATCCTGGTGGTAATCATGTAGGTTGTGGCACATACCCCATCTCTAGAGATGAGCATGTTCAACCATCATTGACCCCTTCAGGTGAGGACAGATGGGTTCAAACTCTTCTCTCTCTCTCTCTCTGGAAAAATCTATATATATCATCCATCTATCTATCTACTTACCTACATATATCCATCTATCTATACTGTATATTTCATAATTCCTGTCTGTGTACCGCAAATTTTATATCTCCTACAAGTACATGCTAAACAATCAGCGTTTTCACCCGGTGCACGGCTGTGGATGGGTGACAACGCATGGGTGCCAGGAGTAGAAAAGATGACCTACATCTGTGACACGTGACCAAGATGACGTGAACGTGACGTCGTTTTTAGATCCTACACATAAAGCCCTGCCCAACAAGCGCAAATAGACATGACAAAGACTCCTGCCATAACTACCCCCCCCCCCCCCCCCCTCCTCCCCCCCATACAAGGTCTCTGCATGTAATAATTTCGAGTAACTTTGACAGGAGCCTGGAAGATGGTCCTGTGACCTCCCCACCTTCTCTGCTGTCCTTCCTGGTGTACAGGTCGGAGAAGGATCCGCCGTCCCTTCTTACATGACCCTTGTGGTCGTGTGATGAACGCTGTGAAGGAATCCTGACTCCATCGTTTACTGGCTCATGCTGGCCCTCAAGGTGCCATTTCCCGGCATCTGGCAGACCGAGCAGGGAACTCTCTGTGTGTGTGTGTGTGTGTGTGTGTGTGTGTGTGTGTGTGTGTGTGTGACTGAGTAGGGAACAATGTATGTGTATGTGGGAAGGGGTGTGTGGGTGGTGTGCGTGAGGAGAGAGGAGAGAGAGAGAGAGAGAGAGAGAGAGAGAGAGAGTTAGAGAGTGTGTGTGTGTGTGTGTGGGGGGGGGGGGGGGTGTCGGGAGGGTCGAAGAAGCGTTGGAGGAGTGAGGGACTCCCTTGGGAGCTCTTAGAGTTCGCCTAGGAGCAGTAACAAACGACCCAAGCGTGCCATCTATGTGCTAATGATATGCAAAGATCGTCCATTGGACGTGCAGACGTCACCTGCGAATTGTTTCCCCTTCCATCTATCAAAGCCGCAGACCCTGAGGAGTTGCTGTTGCAAGCCAATCAGCTGTCGGCTTCTTCAGACGATGGCGTTCATGGGTGGGTGTATCAGCGGTCTCCTCGTCTATCCCCTTACTGTTCAGGTTGTCCAATCCTCTGTCCCCCTTGACGTTGGGTCCCCGGGACGGGGTTGTGAAGGATCATGGTAAAGTGTATCAACTGCCACAGACGGATGGCCAAGACGCATTGTACAGCTCGGGAGCAGTCTCCGGAGAGGCTTCCTCATGTGGCGCTGTTAAACTGAGGCGTCCTCCACAGCCACTTTAACTCTCACATGACTAATGGGCGACTACCTTTTGTAGGATTACACTGTTTAGTTCTTTTGTGTAGGGTTACGCTGTTTAGCTCTTTTGTGTAGGGTTACGCTGTTTAGCGCTTTTGTGTAGGATTACGCTGTTTAGCTCTTTTGTGTAGGGTTTGTTTGTTTTGTGTAGGATTACGCTGTTTAGCTCGTTTGTGTAGGATTACACTGTTTAGCTCTTTTGTGTAGGATTACACTGTTTAGCTCGTTTGTGTAGGATTACACTGTTTAGCTCTTTTGTGTAGGATTACACTGTTTAGCTCTTTTGTGGATTACACTGTTTAGCTCTTTTGTGTAGGATTACACCGTTTAGCTCTTTTGTGTAGGATTACACCGTTAGCTCTTTTGTGTAGGATTACGCTGTTTAGCTCTTTTGTGTAGGATTACACCGTTTAGCTCTTTTGTGTAGGATTACACCGTTTAGCTCTTTTGTGTAGGATTACGCTGTATAGCTCTTTTGTGTAGGATTACACTGTTTAGCTCTTTTGTGTAGGATTACACTGTTTAGCTCTTTTCTGTAGGATTACACTGCTTAGCTCTTTTGTGTAGGATTACACAGTTTAGCTTTTTTGTGTAGGATTACGCTGTTTAGCTCAGTGCCTGGTCTCTCTGCATGCATAGTTCAGTGCCTGAAGGCGGTCTGACTTACTGATTTTTTTCACGTTCACTCTGTTTGGGGAACAGTACTTGATCACTGAATTCTTGATGTTTAGTGTTTTGGGGGTATAGTGTGCGCCACAGGACTTCATATCCTTTGATATTTAAGTACAAATGTTCATAGCTGGATTGTAGTCATGAATATTCTTGCACACTTTATCTTAATCACAGGATTCTATATTAAGACATGTTATCTTCTTGCACGCTATTTCTTTTATTATTGGATTCTAGATACTTAGGTTTGTCAGTTGCCTAGCCGTCCTTTAATGACTCATTCTTCTTTTCGTTTCCGAACTTAAGCGTGTTACGTTTTCTTCTTTTTTTACCGTTTTCATCACTCAAAACTGTTCGTTCAAATCATGCCCCACTGAACCCCTTCACTGCAGGAGAGTTGTTGCCCTCTATACGCCAGAGAAAAGGCTGAATTTCTGTTCGACACCTCTGCCGTGAGAATGGCTCTCAGATAACAACATCAACAAAAACAAGAAGCCAATCCATTGTTTGTATAGACATATCTGAGACAATAAGCAATGTACTTTCACTCTACTCTGTCCTCAAAGTGACTACAGAGCAAACGAAATCTTTGCGCCACAACACCCCACACCTCACAGGTGGGTTAACTATCAACCATCCTGTACTCTCTGACGCCCATTCGACACAACCGTTCACTGGCCACTCTGGCACCGTTAGAACCGCCCATTCTGTGCCTGCAAGTTTTCAGACAGCTGTCATCCTCTGGTGCTTGGCCAAGGCTGACATGAGGTGTGGCGATTTCCAGTGAGCAAAACGATCCAATGACACTGCAGTCGAGTCTCACTGGTCTAGCGTAACTGAAGTAAATCTGTCAGCTATCAGATCTTAGTCTGCTGGGACACTCCCACCTTCTGTTTGGTGACAGAGTCTGTATGTATGAGATATGTATGTGGGCAGATACAAATACCAAAACCGAAACCTGCATGATATGCAGTCAGGCAGCCTAGGGTTTTCAATATCTTGCCCACTCAGTAACTTTTGTTTTTTGTTTATTTTCTTCGCCAAGTGCCTTTTGATGTATCTTTTCCCCATTCAGTTCTGTTTTATTCTTTCTTTTGCTTCTCCTGATGAATTCTTTCTTCTGTTTTCTTATCTTTAAGTTTTCCTTTCATCCTGGAGCCAATTGGGGTCAAAGTGACTTCTTTTCCCCCCAAGACAGAGGCTGAAACTGGACATTAAAATGACTGTTACACTCTTGGAATTGTGAACAATGTTGTGTGTATCATCGTGCGGATAGCCAGCAGCAGAGGAAAAAAAAGCACCTCTTTGAAATCAGGCACAAAACGATCGTAGCCCTCAAGTACCACTGCAGTGATCTCATATTCATAACCACACTTCCCCTAGGATCTCTATTGTTCAATTTGGTTCTTCACCGTGGAAGGGAGATGAAAACCCATGGAGGGCTTCTAAAACAAGCTCTTTCATTGTGCCAAAATATGAAGAGAATATTGTTGCTTTTTGTAAGTAGTAATGTGGCAAGCGTTTGACGAGTGACTGCCAAAGCAATGGTGTGACACAAGCTGGATTCTACAACAGTCAGCAATAAAAAAGGATGAAAGGGGTTTTCTGTCAGCAGACACAAAGGTGAGTTGAATGTGTGACCACCACACAAATATGTCGCTGGTCACCAAGAGAAAATGTTACAGAGCTTCAGCTTCAATATCTTGTCTCCCCATATCTCTTACTGAGCCACCCACTCAGTCTCTCTATTTTAGTGTTAGACTGAGAGATAGCAGTGAGCTGGGTGTAAAATGAAAAAAAAAAAATGTTTGTCAGAGACTTGCTGCTGGGCTTTTCCCGATAGCTGTGCGGGATAAGGAGGATACGAACAGGAAATTGCAATCCCTGGACATGTGGTGATTGCTGACCGATCATAACCTGCATCTAGGACTGGGAGTGTTGGATACCAATCTTGTGGCTATGCCCATTTCCTGTCCCTATCGATTAGCCATCTACCGCCTTTTTCTTGCCGTGATTAATGGCTATCTTCACTCTGCCTGCATTGTTTCATTTCAACCGACATCAGCATGAGATTAGTTCACATCAAATTCAAATCAAAACGTATCTTCTACCGTCTGGTCTCTCGCTCACTCTAACGCATGTGAGGTGTTCTTTTCTCTGCACAACAATGGCGCCTCACTTCGTGTCCCGTTCATAATCATGCATGGTGTAGTGTTACTTTTGCAGGAACATGAAAGGTGTGCCCTGTGCCATCTCTGTCCGTGTCTGTCCCCGTTGGGGTAGAGTGTCACGGAAGCTCCCATCATCACTTCCAACATGCCCCTGCGGCCACGAGTTGAATGTTCTGAAGGAATCTAGACACTATGCCCTCAAGTTCCTCCACCCTCTCGCCCCCCGCCTCCTTCGCCCCCCCCCCCCCCCCTCCCCTGCCTTTCCATTTCCTGGAGTCTGACAGGCCGAACAGGGACCACTTGATGTGTGCTTATCTGTGTCAGAAGTGTGGGTGAGAGGGATGGTGGGGGGAGTGGCGGAGGGGTGAGGGACTCCCTTGGGACCTCTTATAGCTTGCCAGGGAACAGTAACAGACATCGGCAGTCCTGCCTCGCTTTGCCATCTGTGTTCTAATGATTATGCAAAGATCGCGTGCTAGACGTACAGACGTCACCTGTGAGTTGTTTCCCCTTCCATCTGTCTAAACCACAGACCCTTAGGAGTTGACGTATATAAGCCAATCAGCTGCTAGTTTCTTCATACACTAGGGTTCACCAGGGTATCAGTTGCCCAATAGTCTATCCCTGCACTGAGCAGGCTGTCTAAATCATCTATCCCCTTGGTGTCGAGTCCCATGAAATTTGTGAAAAAGTGTATGAAACTGTCAAAGAAGGATGGACAAGACATATAGTAAGGCTTGGGAACAATCTTCGGAGAGGCTTCCTTCTGTGGTGTGTGTTCAAAAAATGAGTTTTCCCTGGGCAGCCTTAACTCTCATGACTTATGGGGTTCCAGGTTATACGATTAGAGTTGTTTACTGTGAAGCAGGGCGAGTCTGGCTGCCCAGTGAGATGACTGAAGTTACTGGGCAGCTGTCTGGGTTTTGAACATTCACTGTGGCTGGGGTACAAAGCTTTATCACCGAATTCTGCAAAGTTATTGTTATAGGGATATAGTATTCTATCATTAGACTGGGCATGTTTGTAATTATCACTATACAGCGTTTTGACATTGGATTCTGCATATTTACATTATCGTAGACAAAGTTGTCTATCACAGGACTGTGCATGTGTATCATTGCTGGGATACAGTACTTTAGCACTGGTTTCTGGAAACTCATTGTTATAGTGATAAAGTGCTTAATTAATGCATTCTCCATCTTTCTTCTGTTGGAATACTGTGTTATATCCTGGGATGTTGGATGTTTACTGTAAATAGGATTCAGTTGTATGTCACTAGTTTTCATGTTTATTGGTGTAGGGGAATAGATGTTCATAAATGGACGGAAGACGTTTATTTTTTCCACATCATTTTTCAACCACTGGATTTTAGATGCCCGTTTCCAGTTGCCCATTTATCTCTACAGTGTTTTCTTCTTCTATATTTCTTTTCGTTTTCCTCTTTTCTTGCCTTTGTCAACTCACAGCTGTTTATTCATGTCAATATCTGTGTGTTTTCATACCCTTGTTTTCTTCTTCTCGTCTGATCTTTGTTTTGTTCACTCTTTCTCGCTACATGTTTTTGTTTCGGCCAGTTTCTGTTTTGCTGTTTCGTTTTGTTCTCTTCCTTTCTTATACTCCTTGTGGTGTATTCTGTCTTGCACTTGTATGTCGCTGTGTTCTCCTGTCTCAATGGTTCCATTTGTCAACTTAGTACCTTCTGTTTTCCAAGGAACAAAGGCTCACATTGGCCATCCCCAAAATGAAAACTCTCTCAAAAATGTAAACAGTGTTGTGCTGACAAAAAACATAAGGATGAGGATCTCCTCCACCTTGAATGTAGTGACAGCGATTAAAAAAAATTCCCTCACTCCACAACAGGATAACCCTGATACACCACTGCACTGATCTCACAGTCATAAACACAACGCCCCCTGTGGTCACCATTTTTAGACTTGTTCCTTTCGATGGAAAGAAGACAAACACGCATAAAAGATCTTTAAAATATGAGCCTTTAATCTTACAAAAAAAGTTGAAACAAAGGGGTTTCAGATGTTAAAAGTGACGAGCGCTTTGTGAGAGTGGCAGGCAAATCAATTGAGGCCGGGAAACACGGATTCCGCAAAAGCCAGCAGTGAAAGGGTCAAATGGATTTTCTCATTGCACACACAAAGATGAGTTGATCGTCTGACCACCACACATGTTGCTGATCCAGTAAGAGAAAATCACAGTTTCAACGTTTAACCCCCCCCCCCCCCCCCAAAAAAAAAAAAAAAAAAAAAAAAAAAAAAAAAAACTCCCCCCCCTTTTCTGTCACCCACCCATCTCTCCCTTCTGGTTTGTGCTGGTAAGACAGTGATGGACGGAGGTAACGACAAAATAAAAGAATCTTTGACAGAAACTTGCAGCTGGGTTTTTCCTACAGCTGCTCAGGCTGAGGAGGACAGACAAAAAATAGTCATCTTGGACATGTGACAATTGCTAGCCAGTCAAACCATGCGTCAAGGGCTGTAGAATTCTCAAAACGTATCCTGTGGCTAAGTTGATTCCATGTCTCCATCGACTAACCATCAACAGCAGCTTCCTTTTCATGTCATAATGTATGCCCGCATTGTTTGACTCCAGTTGACGTCAGCGTGACAATTGCTGATATCACGTTCACGTTAAATGTGTCTTCTACACGTTCAAATCAGGAGTGCTGTTGGTGTTCTCCCTCATTCTAATACATGTGGGGTTTTTCTTACCCTGCTCAAGAAAATTGCCCTCCTTCGTGTCCTGGTCGTTGTAACGATGTACGCTGTGGTGTTTCTCTTTTTACACTTGTCCTGTGCCATCCCCCCCCCCCCCCCCCCCCCCCCCCTGTCCCCTTTGGGGTGTATTGTCAAGAAGGCTCCCATCATTACAGCTAAAATGATTCCTGGGGCCATGAGTTTAACGTTCCGAAGGAATCCACTGTTTATCTCTTCAAATTTCACACCACATTTCCATGTCCTGGAGTCTGGGAGGCCATGTGGGGAACCCTTGATAACTGTATGTATGTATGTGTGTTGTGGGGAGTCGGCAGGAGAGAGGGATGGGTGAACGAATGGCTGGAGACTGAGAGGACTTCCCTTTAAGCTCTTACACACTGATGAGGAGCCATAAACGTCAGGAGCTGTGATTCACTGCCCCCATTTTAGGAGCTTATGATTATGCAAAGATCGTCAGTTAGACGTCACCTGTGAGTTGTTTCCCCGACCACTATCAAAGCCAGGGACCCTGAGGAAATGCCGTTTGAAATCCAATCGACTGGCGACTTCTTCCTTTACAGTACAGGCTGTCTGGTCGGCTGTCCCCTTGGAGCTGGATCCCGTGATGTGCTTGTGAAGTGTGTCTTGGTAAACTGCATTAAAGTGCCACCCACGGATGACATATTGTGAGGCTTTGAGGACCGTCTCCAGAGAGGATTCCTTGTGTGGCAATGTTAAGCTGGAGAATTCTCCCCCAGCCACCCTGACAATCACCTGACTAATGGGGTCCAGTTCAACAGCCTACAGCCATTTATTGTGGAAGTCTGGCAGTGTCCGCCTGCACAGAAAGTTAACTGGAAGCAGTACTGGCTAGCTGACTGGATTTCTGACGTTCATTGTGGTTGGGGTATGGTGCTTTATCACCGAATTATGCTTTCTGTTATGCGATTACAGAGCTTAATCAGTTGATTTTGCACGTTATTGCCTCAGGAAGCCTTAATGTTTGATTGTCGATATTCATTGTTGTTGACATTCTGTTGTTTATGACTGAATTTTGGATATACTGACGTTGGGTTACAAATATAATAACTAGGTTGAATTCATGCTTATTTTTTGCACGTTACTTTTAACATTGGATTCTAGATGCTTAGTGTTAACTGTTGCCATGCTTTTTTTTTTTCTAAATGTTATTCCTCTTATCGTTTGCTGACTCTCGTGTGTTTTTTTCTTTATTCTCGTTGTCCATTTACCACTGTTCATTCCTGTCGATATCTCATTGTTTTCATATCCTCGATCACTTCATCTTACTTGATCTTTGCTGTCTCCATTTCTTCTTTGCAACTTGTGTTTTTTTCGCTCTGTTTTCCCTGTTTTATGTTGTTCTCTTCCTGTATTTTGTTCATTCTAGTGTATCCATTCCTCTTTTTTTTCAGCCGCTGAATTCTACGTTTATCTTGCACCATTTATGACATAGTACCTTCTCTTTTTCGTAGACAAATGCTCACACTGGCCACCCCAATGACTGAAGTATTCTTGGAAATGTAAACAGTGTCGAGTATACCATCATGCTGGGGAAAGACACAGGAGGGTAAATCTACCTTACTTTGAATGTAAATGCAACGAAGAAGAAAAATCTTTCCCTCTCTCCACACTAGGGTAGCCCTGAAGCACCATAGCACGAACTCATGTTCAAAAACACACCGCCCCTGAGGTCACTATTATAAGGTTTCTGTTTTAAGTAAAATTGAAAAAAAAAGGTAGTGGTTAAAGTAAGTGGTAAAAAATTGGGTCTGTTGGTAAGGTCAATCTTATTTTTTCTTTAATGCCTTTCGTGATGGCCGACACCTGTCACGACATTGCATACCGAGCAGTGTTCATTTCTTTACCTGGACATTTATCTCAAGTCAAATGCATCCAGTTTGTACACACCGGGCTTTGAGCCGCCAGATTTAGCTTTATGGGTGGGTCATTTATCGCCAGATAAATGGAAAAAAAAAAAAGCTAGAGGTGAATGTTTGAAGATTAACTTGCCACTCCCTTGTCGGTGTTTGAAGGCTCCTATAGATTAGACGATGAGCAGCTTGTTCACTATATCTTCATTACTTCTTTTTGTTTATTTTCTGATTTTTAGGAAATGTAAAAAAAAAAAAAACCTAGAATAATGCGAGGCCACTCGTGTTATACCATAGCTACTATTATTTTGTGTTCTTGCCTTCATATAGACAAGAACTGATACCTACTGTAGCTTTGAAGATACGAGCATTTTCTTACACAAAAGGGCAGAGAAAAAAACTCTTTCAAAATGATAAAAAAAAAGCCACGCGTTCAACGAGAGTGACTGCCAAATCAATTGAAGCTGGGAAACACGGGCTTTCACAAAGGCAGCAGTGAAAGGTGTTAAATGGATTTTTCTTATTAGCAGACACAAAATGGAGTTAAACGTCCGACCACAATACAAATATGTAGCTGATCATTAAACCAAAATGTTGCACCTTCAGGGATTTCCCAAACTCCAACCCCCACCCACTCACTAACGCTTTCATTCCCCCACCCACCCTGTCCCCTTCACTGAGCTAGAAAGAGTGAGCTGAGATATAAAAAAAGGAAGAAACCATCTTCATCAGTGAATTGCTGTTGACGACAGACAGGAAATTGCCAATCCCGGGCATGTGGTGATGGCTCTCCGATCATATCCTGCATCTGGAGCAGAGCAGTACTGGAGTGTAATCCTGTGGCTTGGCTCATGTCCTGTCTGTATCAATTAACCATCCACAGCTTCTTTTCCTTGCCGTGATTAATGGCCATCTTCACACTACCGGCATTGTGCGCTTTAAACTGACATGTCAGCTTAACATGAGTTGAAATCACGTTCACGTCAAAACATATCTGTGGCATATCAAACCTGTGAGTGTTGTGGGTCCTTTCCCTACCTTTACCAGACGTGTTTTTTTTCTTTTTTTTCTGCACAACAAAAGCGCTTTACTTTGTGTCCTGGTCGTAATCATGTATGGTGTAGTGTTGCTTCAGCAGGGTCTGGGAGGGGGTGTCCTGTGCCATCTCTGTCCTTTTCTGTCCCCTCTGGGTGGTACTGTCAGGGAGACTCCCATCATCACTTCTCACATGACCCCTGAGACCATGAGCTGAACGTTCTGAAGGAATCCACACAACTGCTTATCTCCTCAAATCCCCCCCCCCCCCCCACGTTTTTTATTTCCTAGGATCTGGTAGGCAGTGCAGGGAAGGCTTCCTCTTTACAATAGAAAACTCAATAACCTCAGATTCTCTCAAAGAGAGGTGTTAACAAGTGAAAACATGTTGCGCAGCCTGTGGCAGTTCAAAACAGTCCGCTACTGTGTCATAAATGTGAACAACGATCCACATGTCTCTCTCTTTGCTAAGTTTGTATCATCCAAACGTACTCGGCCTCGTCTTTGTGGAACTTCAAAAAAAAAAAGTCCTCAGCAAATTTTGAAGGATTTATGTCGATGATCAGTTAAAAGAAAATGTCACGTCACGTCTTCAGAGACTGTTGCAGCATCAACCCCACACACTAATCCACCTTCTCCCAACACCCACCTACCCACTGTTTCATTTTGTATTATTGGGCTAGAGGGATGGCTGTGAGCTGAGCTGAAACAAAAGTCTTCATCCGGGCTTACTGCTGGGTTGGTCCCCACAGCTGTATGGGCCGAGGACGAGACCGACCGACAGGAAATGAACGGCTGTGGGCATGAGGTGATACTGAGCGGTCATAACAGCATCTAGGGTTGGAGAGTGTTGGAGACTGCTCCTATGGCTTGGCTCATTTCCTGTCCCTATTGATTAACCACCAACTACTTTATTTTTGTCGTAATTAATGACTTTTCATACTGCCTCCCTTGTTTCAGTTGACGTCAGCTTGATATCAATTGACACGGTCACGTCAAAATGTTGTCTTCTACACGTTAAAATTACCGAGTTGTGTTGGCATTCGCCCTCCTCTAATAATACATTCGTGGTTTTCTTTCTCTGGACAATGGAAGGGCCGTACTTCGTGCTCTGGTCGAAATCTGTTATAGTCATGTACGTTGTAGTGTTATTAAGCAGCGACATGAAAGGTGTGTCCTGCACCTTCTGTGTCTTTTCTGTCTCCCCTGGGGACACAGTCAGGGGGAGTCCCATCATCACTTCTAGCATGACACCTGGGGCCATGAGTTGAATGTTCTGAAGGAATCCACCAGGCTCCATCCTTTATCTCCTCAAATTGCCCCCACATTTCTATTTTCCTGGTGCGCGCGCGTGCGCGCGTGCGTGCGTACGTATGTGTGTGTGTGTGTGTGTGTGTGTGTGTGCGTGTGTGTGCGCGCGTGTATGTGTGTGTGTGTGTGTGTGTGTGTGTGCGTGCGTGCGTGCGTGCGTGCGTGCGTGCGTGTGTTTTTGGTGCTTTTGTAGCTGTGTACGAGTATGTGTATGTGTATGAGTGTGCATGTGTGTGTGTGTGTGTGTGTGGGGGGGGGGGGGGGGGGTGGGGTGGGGGGGGGGGGGGGGGGGATGCTTTCCTAACCTCTTTTAAAATCAAGCTCGAAGCTTTTCTTGTCCCAAATGATTGACATAAACAAATGTGGGACGGTGCTGTTTTCTGGTGTATTCTGTGTGATTTGGAAGCCTGTTTTTTTTTTTTTTTTATTCATCTAACGGTCGCTGTTTTTGTTTTTGTTAGATGGGTGATAGGTAGAGAGTTACTGTGAGAGGGTGTGAAACTGGATGGTAGTCCGCGTGGATTCGAACGAGGTTGTGACTGCAGGGTGCGTTTTTGTGTGTTGCCTGCTGTTCTAGATTACTCAGCATGCAATCTGTTGTCTATTCTTGTTCACTGCCCAGGGCATTCAACTGATTAAACGTACAGAATTTCTTAGTCATAATGATAATAACAATAATAAGTAAGTGTGTGTGTGTGTGTGTGTGTGTGTGTGTGTGTGTGTGTGTGTGTGTTCTACAAGGATGGTCGACAGCAGGAGCAGAAAATGTAGGAGGAGTGAAGGATCTATTGCGAGTCGTCAGAGCTTGCCATGGTCAATTTGAAGAAGAAGAAGAAGAAGAAGAAGAAGAAGAAGAAGAAACCGTGAAGAATCCTGACTCGTCCCGATCTCTATTCGCCAATGAAAAGCAAAGATAGCCCACTGAACGTGCAGAGACATCAGCTGCGAGTTGTTCCCTCCTTCCACCTACTAAAGCTGTGGACCCCGATGGGCGGCTGTTTATAAAAAAAAAAAAAAAAAAAATTGGCTGCCGGGCTTCTTCAGATGGGAGTATTTATACAAGTATCGGCCGTGCTATCATCTACCTCCCTGCTGTATTGGCTGTCCAATCGTGCGTCCCCCAGGTCCTGGGTTGCAGGAAGTTTGTGTAAAGCGTGTCGTGGTACAGTGTATCAAACTGACAAAACAAAGGCCGTCCACGACCTATTGTAGAGAATGCGTGGTACGGTCTCCCGCGAGGCTGCCTCGTACGGCCGTGTTAAACGGAGGATCCCCCCGGAGGGTCCCCCCCCCCCCCTCCCCCCCCAGCACCCCGAACTATCACAGGGCTAATGGACTTCCCATTCACAGGATGACACTTCTTTATCGTGGGAGCTTGGCACTGTCTGGATGCACGGAGTAATGGCTCAGAGAGAGAGAGAGAGAGAGAGAGAGAGAGAGAGAGAGAGAGAGAGAGAGGAGAGAGAGAGAGAGAGAGAGTATGTGTGTGCATGCGTGTGTATGTTAAGTGCAGTTGTAATACAGCACTTTATCACCGGAGCCTAGACGTTTGTTTATGTTAGAATACATGCTTACGTTAGGATACAGTGCTTTATCATTGGATTCTAGACATAAGATTACTGTGCTTTATCACTGGATTCTACATGTTTACGTTGGGATACAGTGCTTTATCATTTGATTCTAGATGTTTGTTTATGTTGGGGTACAGAGCTTCATCACACTGGATTGTACGCGTTTGTTTACGTGGGAATACATTGCTTTATCACTGGACTCTAGATGATTGTTTATGTCGGGATACAGAGCTTTTTTTCACTGGATTGTAGATGTTTCAATGCTTCTTTATGCTAGGATACAAAGCTTTAACATTGGATTTTAGATGTTCATTGATTCTGGATGTTGACTGTGTTTTGGCTGGTTGGTTGGCGTTTGTTTTTTGAGACATAACTGTTCATTATTTGATTCCAATTGTTCATTGTTATTGTGATTAAGTTGTTTATGGTTGGATTTCAGATTTATTGATGTTGATATTCGAATTGTATAACCGTTTTTTTTTTTTTTTAACGCGTATAGTTACATTTACAGCTGATATGAAGAGATCTTTATGTGTTTTGGAACTTTTCCAATGATTGCATTCTGACTGCTCATTGTTGTCAGTTGCCTTACGTGTCAACAGAGCAATGTTTTCATCTTATACTGATTGGCTGAACTCGCCTCTGTCCATTTCTTTCGACATCTTGCTGTTGTTATGCCCATGCTTACTAATCTCGTTTAATCTCTTTTTTCAGTCGTGGTTTTTTTTTCGTCCCTCGTCTTTGTTTTTTCATTGTCTCCCCCCCCCCCCCCCCCACACACACACACACACACACACACACCTTCCTCATACTGTGCTTCGTTTTGGTTTTGGCTTTCTCAGTCGGGTGTATTCTTTCTTGGTTTTTTTTTTTTTTTTTTTTTTTTAACCGAGTCTTCTTTTTCTTTTTCAAACATTCTCTTGAGGCCATTTCTGATCATGCCCCTCCTCACTTTTCGTAAGAAAACGGCTCAACGTCACCACCAAAAAAAACATATACATATTTATACATGTGGATAGCGATGCGTGAACCATCGTGCTAATATTGGGAGGAAAATCTACGCCATCTTGCATGTCGACAGAGCAAAGAAAAAAAAACCCTTTCCTGTCTCTCCACACCACCGCTGCCCTGTGGCACCACAGTGCGCTGATATCACATTTCTATCGCACCGTCGCCAAGAGTCACGAGCAATAAGATTTGTACTCTACAGAAAGAAGAAGAAGAAGAAGAAGAAGAAGAAGAAAAAGAAGAAGAAGAAAAAGATGAAGACGACGACGACGACGACCACGACAACGCAGAAGAAGAAGAAGAAGTAGATGGGGTTTAAGGTAACACAGTTAAAAAAATAAAGGCCTATAAGAAGGTTT
>JADBJO010000043.1:142500-150000 GCA_016801955.1 Conus betulinus | reverse complement strand
TCTCAAAGCATATTAGATTATCTCAAGTGTTGTAAATTGTTGGTCTCTGTGTCAGCATTGACTAGCAACTTATGTTGTATTTTGGCTTGTTTCTTTTCTTTTTCCTGTTATTGCTTTAAAACTCACCCTTCCTGCATACCCCAAAGCGGGCAAACAAAATAACGATATTGCCCTATTGTACTTGTTCTGTGTGTGTGTTATGTGTGTTGTGTGTGTGTGTGGTGTGTGTGCGTGTGCGTGTGTGCGTGTGCGCTTGTAATATATATGGATGTATGTATTGTAAAAGTACGGGCGCGTTTATTGACGGAGAGGGAGAGAGGAGGAGGAGACGAGAGAAGTAGGAGAGAGAGAGGAGAGAGGAGAAGGATGAGGAGAGAGGGAGAGAGAGAGACCCCCAGTCCAGAAGAGAGGGGGACGCGCCCTCTAGAGACAGACAGACTGAGAGAGAGGAGGATTTATATGACAGACAGACAGAAGACATGAGGTATGAGAGAGAGATGCGTTGTATATGTGTGTCGTGATTGTGCGGTGCTGTGTTTGGCTATGTGTGTGTGTATTGTTTGCGCGCTGTGCGCGTGCGGCTGCAACACGCATGCGTTTGCGCATGCTCTGTGTTCTGTAGTGTATGTGTGAGTACAGGGGTGCCACACACAACGCAGCGAGGTGTGCAGGTCTACAAAATATCAGATGTGTGTCTGTGTTGTCCCCCCCCCCACTGTATGGTATAATGCAAGCATCCGTGTATGAAATGAGTAAGATATACACAAACAGGCCATGACCATGAACGATATGCACGAGCCTCGAATGTAGGTTCGGTACAAAGTCATACCTCCGGTCGGAATGTGTGGTCAAGGCTGTCTGCACACCTATACCTACTTCCATACAAGTGTCTATCAGTCATGTCCTTTTTTATATGACTATGACCGTATACAGGTTTTATCCAGTGAAACATAATCACGTATCTACACGTGTGAACACACAAACAACACAACACACACACACACACACACACACACCACACACACACACACACACGCACGTGCACCACACACGCAAAAACACACATCACACTCACACACACACACACACACAACACACATACACACACACACACACACAAAACAACCACAACACACTATCGCCTACAGTAGTGCAATAAAAAACAGATACTATCTTCCCGTCCTCTCATCTCTCTCTCTCTCTCTCTCTCACTCTCTCTCTCTGTGGCACACACACACACACACACAACACACACACACACACACACACACACACACACACACAACACACAACAACCTCAGTGTAGTGCAAACAAAACGAATAACCTCCTCCCCGCCCTTTCTTCCCACACACACACACACACACACACACACACACACACACACACACACACACACACACACACACACACACACTCACACTCACTACTCTCTCTCTCTACTCACACACACACACACACACACACACACAACACACACACACGCGCGCACGCACACACACACACACAATTACACACACAAAACGTGCGCGCGCTTGTTTGTACGCGAGGAGACAAAACGTGCAGTCTCCTCTTGCACGGGAAAGTCAAAACCTCTGCTCAGCCAGGCGTGCCGTCCAAAAATCATTTCCATGACAAAAGCCGGTGTCACGGAGCAGACACACGGGGGTGCAGAGCAAGGGTTGGGGAGTGGGGGTAGGAGAGGAAGGGGGGTGGGGGGTGGGGGTGGGGGAATGAAGAGAGGAGATAAGGAGAAGGAAGATCACAAGTGGAGAGGGCGCAGTTATTTGGGGGGAATAAGAAGTGGAGGATAAGAGGGTAGGCGTTTTAAAGGAATGAAGGGAGGTGGGGGGGGGGGGGGGGGGGGGAGGAGGGGGGGGGAGGGGGGGCAGGGTGCGGTGCGCCCTGATGGCAGAAGAGGCGTGTGTGACTGGCTGCCAAAGCAAGGAGTCCCCGGCAAGAAATCTGATCTATGCTTTTTTTTTTTTTTTTTTTTTTTTGGGGGGGGGGGGGGGGGGGGGGTGGGGTGGCGGGGGGGGGGGGGGGGGGGGAGTGGGGTGGCGGGGGGGGGGGGGGGGGGGGGGGAGTATGTTGTAAACGGTGATTGTCACACAAATATAACGTGGTGGTAGTCTGAAAGGCAGTGGGAGTATATACATCTATGTGCGTGCGCGTGCGCGTGTGCATGCCTGCGTGTGTGTGTGTATGTGTGTGTGTGTGTGCGCGCGCGCGCGTGGAGCGCGAGCGAGCGCAGAGAGAGAGAGAGAGAGAGAGAGAGAGAGAGAGAGAGAGAAGAGAGAGAGAGAGAAAGAAGAGAGAGAATGTTTAGGGAAAATTATGAGCCTATCTCTCTCTCTCGGTTTGTCTGTCTTTCTCCCTCCCTCACACACACACACACACACACACACACACACACACACACGCGCGCGCGCGCGCGCGCGCGCGCGCGCACACACACACACACACAATCACACAACACACACACACACACACACACACACGCACGCACGCACGCACGCACGCACGCACACACAAACACACACACACACACACGCGCGCGCGCAGCGCGCGCGCGCGCGACATACACGACACACTATGTCACCTTAAATTTACTCTCACTCACCCTTACCACCACCCTGACCTCCCTCCACCCCCTCATCATCACAAAGCCCATTAAGCTCCAAGTAAGCGTAAGACAAATTAACAAGCGTAAGGACATGCCTCCTCTTCCCTGCAGCAAACTCAAAAAAAAAAAAAAAAAAAAAAAAAAAGCTCCACCACACACAAAAAAAAGCACTCTGTGCCAAGCAAGCAGAAGATTCCATTTATTTTGCCCTGGTCTCCTGAGACTGGGGAGAGCGACAGCGAGGAGGAGGAGGAGGAGGAGGAGGAGGAGGATTAAGAAAAAGAGGGGTGGGGTCGGGGGAAAGAAAAGATGGGGCAGAGTAGAAGGGAGGGAAGTGGAGAGAGTGGGGGGGAGGGGGGGGGTATGGTCTTGTCGTTCCGGTTTTTTAGCGGTTGACGCCCCAGAGTGCAAGCGAAAAATGGAAAGAGAAAATCTATCGTTGTTGTTGTGATGGTGTGTGCATGTGCACACGCGCGCGCGTGTGTGGGTGTGGGGGTGCGCTCGCGCGCGCGCGCGCGTATGTGTGTATGTGTGTATGTGTGAGAGAGAGAGAAATGTGTGCTTGTGTATGTGAGAGAGTATGTGAGAGAGTGTGGGTGTGTGCGCGAGCGCCCGCGCGCGTGTGTGTATGTGTGTGTGTGTGTGTGTGTGTGTGTGGTGTGTATGTGTGGTGTGTGTGTGTGTGTGTGTGTAAGTGTGCGTGTGCGCGCGTGTGTGTGAATGTGTGGACATGCTAAAAAAAGTGTTTTGTCCGTAGTACAGTATGTGCACGTAACTGTGTTCGTGCGCCCCTACAGCTGGGTAAGTATTAAAGGCAAAGAGGCAAAAGGAGAGAGAGAGAGAGAGAGAGAGAGAGAGAGAGAGAGAGAGAGAGAGGGAAGGGGGAGAGAGAGACAGACAGACAGACAGACAGACAGACTGGCAAGCTGTGACTGCCTGACAGTCAGCAGCAACAAAGAGATGTAAAACACAACTTGGAAGTTACGTTTCTCAGGTGAGGGTAAGGGCAGCAGAACTTTAACGAGGTGGAGAAATGAGAAGGCGGTGATATAACATTGGGAAGATGGTGGAGGGGGTGGGGGGGTGGGGGGAGGGAAAGAGGAAAGTGGGCCTCTGTGCGGTGGACGTGCGGAGGGGGTGGGGGGGGGGGAGGGGGAGGGGGAGGGGAGGGGGGGGAGAGAGCAGATACTGTAGTGGTGCGCATCACTGCAACCCACACAGACAGATAAACAACACCCCCGTTACTATACAGACAGGCAGACACAAAGTGGAAAGCTCAAAAAGGTTTCGCCCTCAGTGGCAAAAAGAAAGGCCATCACTTGATGGAAAGGTCACAGACGGGCAGCGGATCGAAAGAAAATATCCAAAATTTCAGGATATGATAAAAAAAAAAGTTCAAAGCAGAACTTGTAGAAAAAGAACCTAGTCCAATAGCAATTGAACTGACATTCGGATAAAACCATTTTCATAATGGACATGGGGAAGAAAAGTGAAATCGCGGACTAGATTCAAAGAGACACAGAACTCGGGTAAAAGGGGAAGGGGGTCAGCTACAAGGGAAATTAAATACGTTTTTTTTTTTCTTACACTCACCTGCCTTTTATTTCTTTTCATTCCATTTCTCAGTCACATTCGCGTGTACGGTAATTAACGCTACAGAAGTCGGCAAGGTCCATCCGTGCACGCAGATATATATATATAATATATATATATATATATATATATATATATATATATAATATATACATACATACATACTACACGCACGCAGAGAACGAGCGCAATTTGAAGCATAAGGACATGCATCCACACAGACATGTACACAGAGAGAGAGAGAGAGAGAGAGAGAGAGAGAGAAGAGAGAGGAGAGAGAGAGAGAGAGAGAGAGAGAGAGAGACCAGACAGACAGACAGACAGAGAGAGAGAGGGGGGGGGGGACTTTCGAGGATATATTATTACGGACATGAAATGGGAAAGCCCTTCTTGAATGGTAAATGATGTTCTTCATGTTTTTTTTTTTTTCTCTCCAGAATTACATACATTACAGAGAGAGAGAGACGGATTCAAAGAGGTTGAAATACAATTCCAGGAAACACTCGCTGACACACAAAGACCCAGACACACACAGAACACATATACACTGAGAGAGAGAGAGAGAGAGAGAGAGAGAGAGAGAGAGAGAGAGAGAGAGAGAGAGAGAGAGAGAGAGCGAGAGCGAGACAGAGACAGAGAGAGATCAAAGAAGAGGAAAAAGCATGATTTCAGAAAAAATAGCGATCCTCGTTAAATTTGGAATTCTCTGTAATTACAGAAGCACAGCCCAAGAGAACTGTAAACGACAGAACTGCTTCGTTGTATTTCAGTTTTCAATTGAACGGGTGTCCCCAATCGCCAGTATGACATGAATGACATGATACGAACATGACAATGTAGAAGACTTAATTAAACGACGCTAATTTTGTAACATGCATTTGAAAATTCAGCAACGGGTTTGAGTATCACACACAAGCCGAGTACCAAACTGTGGATGCATAATCTACATGGGATTTGATACAAGCATGAAAATTATTGTTTTCAAGAATCGGAGTCCACAAAAGTGTCTTTAGAATTTTTTTTTTTTTTTTAAAGATGGATTAAGCTTCAGTCCATATATTATGGTTCGACCACGATGAAGTATTGCCAATAATTACCCCTGGAATTTTACTGCAGTCTATTTTTTCGACAAGTCTGCCATTGCTGACGAGTTGAGCAAAAGAATATAACAGCTTTTGTCAGCTCTGTCAAGTAGTCATCATAATATGTTTGTTTTTGTGGGGATTTAGACATATTATAATCATGATTTCTTTCATGTCATTCTAATCACAAATACTTTCGTACGCAAACAAAGTTCTTTTCTACTCTGAAGTCGTACGCATGAACGGCGGGGTAATCAGCAAACATTTAACAAACGATCAGTACAAAGTTAAGAAAAGGCACAGCCTTGAGGGACACCATGTAAAAAAGAGAGAGAGAGAACATTCATGTCCATGAAAAAAAAGTGTCTTTCGTCGTCTACAAATGATGACATGAGTTCTAATGTTTTATTGGACTGACGAGTGTTTAATCGTCTACAAATGATGACATGAGTTCTAATGTTTTATTGAACTGACGAGTTATTAAGCGTCTACAAATGCATGACATGAGTTCTACTGTTTTACTGGACTGATGAGTTTTTAATCGTCTACAAATGATGACATGAGTTCTAATGTTTTATTAGACTGATGAGTTTTTAAAGCGCAAGGTGAACATTGCCATCAAATGCTTTGTCAAAGAAAGCAAAAAAGGCCATGCTGCTCTTGTTATTTATACTGCAGACCTATTGCCTACTATTTACCTGGTCAATGCAGCATAGCAGGAGAGAGAGAGAGAGAGAGAGAGAGAGAGAGAGAGAGAGAGAGAGAGAGAGGGGAGAGAGGAGAGAGAGAGGGGTGAGAGGAGAGCGAGCGGACGGGGGGGGGGGGGGGGGGGGGGGGGGGGGGGAGGGGGGGGGAAAAGGGAAGGATAGAAGGAGGGAGAGAGCGAGGAAGAGAGAATGATACAGTGTTAAAATTTCCTTCCAAAAACCTCATTCCAATCGCCACCCCCCCCCCCCACTCCCCCCCTCCCACTCCTCCCTACTATTTAATTTTATCCCGTATCGTCACCGTCCCCCCCTCCCCTCCTCCCTCCGAAACCCTCCCTTTCATCCTCATCCGTCCCCTCCACACATCTTTCCCTCTATCGTCACTGTCCCCCTCCTCACATCTTTTCCCTCTATCGTCACCCGCTCCCACCTCAAAATCTTTCCCACTATGGTCACTGTACACTCCCTCTCCTCCTTCCCCCTAACCTTCTCCCTCATCGTCACTGCTTCCTGTCGCTGTCCCCTCCTATAACCTTTCCTGTTATCATAACTGACCCCTCCCAAATATTTTTCCCCGTATCGTCACTTCTCCCCCATATTGCCGTCTCCTCCCCGAACTTTTCTTCCTAACCTCACAGACCTGTCGAAACTTGCCCGTGGATTGTCGGGAAGACCGTTGCTGTTTGTATATCCCGTCGACAGCACTACACAGCCGTTGGCTGTGTCATTATGATGATAACATCACAGCAGGACTGTGGTCTGCTTTCTGGGAGACGGCAGCAGGGCCACACCACAACTGATGAAGTCCACAAGCAAACCTGTTTGGGGTCTTGGGCTGCAGGGGGGTGAGCCAGCATGCTGACGGATTTCCTTGGTACATTTCTCAGCCTCGGGGCACGTACAGCCTCGACAGTCGGCTGCGGAATGATAAACATCAAGTGAAGTGAAAGAAATCATTTACAACAAGACGTCTGTAGCACGATCAACATCAACAGAAGAGAAAGAAGTCGTTTACAACGAGATGTCTGTGGCATGATCAACATCAACAGAGGTGAAAGTAGTTTACAACGAGACGTCTGTGGCCTGGTCAACATCAACTGAGGTGAAAGTAGTTTACAGCTAGACGTCTGTGGCCTGATCAACATCAACTGAGGTGAAAGTAGTTTACAGCTAGGCGTCTGTGGCCTGATCAACATCAACTGAGGTGAAAGTAGTTTACAGCTAGACGTCTGTGGCCTGATCAAACATCAACTGAGGTGAAAGTAGTTTACAGCTAGACGTCTGTGGCCTGGTCAACATCAACTGAGGTGAAAGTAGTTTACAGCTAGACGTCTGTGGCCTGATCAACATCATGTGACGTGAAAGAAGCCGTTTACAACGAGACGTCACCTCTACGACGCAGGCCGAGGAAGAGTCCATCGATAATCAGGTTGGTGGGTTAACGAGCCCTCGTTGAACACGCTGCCAGTCGCCCAGGACAAGCAACCTCATAAG
>JADBJO010000043.1:132500-137500 GCA_016801955.1 Conus betulinus | reverse complement strand
CTCCCTCAGCATTGTACAGGATTAATTCTTGAGTCACATTCCATTTTCCCACAAAGGTTTGCTGAAATCCGTTCCGGAGTTGTGGCCTGATTATGTGTACACACACACACACACACACACACACACACACACACACACACACACGCACACGCTCTCTCTCTCTCTCGCTCTCTCTCTCTCTCTCTCTCTCTCTCTCTCTCTCATATTCACACATGCGCGCGAACAATCAGATACAGCTGACAACTTAATTTCTTCGACCGAGGCCAACCACTCGATATCTCCACCATCCGTCTAACTGCCACAAGATATGAACTTAACAACTTAAGAAAGAAAGAAAGGTTTGTGGGAGAGAGAGGCGAGAGCAGTGTAGATTATCGACCAAACCGTTGAGGACTGAGGAAGAGGTGGAGGGAAAGGCGGAAGAAGCAACCGATCTACCAACCAAGTCTGTTTCAGCAGACACAGTGAGGGTTGACAGAGGGGGAAAGGAACAGAGCGTGTGTGTGTGTGTGTGTGTGTGTGTGTGTGTGTGTGTGTGTGTGTGTGTGTGTGTGTGTGCGCGTGTGTGTGTGTATGAGAGAGAGAGAGAGAGAGAGAGAGAGAGAGAGAGAGAGAGAGAGAGAGAGAGAGAGAGAGAGAGAGAGAGAATGTGTCCACTTCGCGTTTCGCTGCCAAGTGACATCTAAAACACCCGCACTGACCTCCCTCTGGTGGAAACCCCTTATTGTTACTTTGTTTGAATGATAACTACATCATAGACAACAATGCCTGCAATGGGGAGACAAGGGGTGGGCAGGCTGGGGGGGGGGAAAAGGAAGGCGGAGGACTGTGCAAAACGGAGGGAGGGCACGGGATGGATGTGGCGATGTGGTTGGGGTGGTTGCAGCGTTCACCTCTCTGCCATGTGTCCGCTACCAATCCAGAAAGGCCCAAGCAGTGGCCATACGCCACATTGAGGATTTTGCACTGAAACACTCTCTATAATCCATGTAAGGCTTTTGAGGCTTACCATAAATCTGAGCAAGCAGTTAATAACGTTAATCTGATAATTGATCAAAGAACAACTCCCCACCAATCATTTCCCTTGTTTTCGGGGGGGGGGTGGGGGGGGGGGATTTTTTCACCGATGAAAATTCAAACTTTCAAATACATTACTTCCCCCCCCCCCCCCCCCCCCCCCCCCCCCCCCCCCCCCCCCCCCAGTTTGACGTCACATTTGAGGCCTGTTGAACTCACCCGTGACCCTATCATTGCGCCACCTGGAAGCGCCCAAATAGTAGTCCCATTCCTTTGACTTTAATCTGTCTGCTTGGAACCATCTGGCCTGTACCTTGAAGGCCGCGTGAAAGTAAAGAAGAGAATCAACTTCAAGACGCAATGAAAATCCTCAAAAGAATCTAATTGTGCCACTAAAGACTTGATTCCTTAAAGCAAGGCCTCAGCGCACAAAGTTTTGGTGGGCGGCCAGTAATGACGGGGAAGAAGAGAAGGCGGCGAGGAGCAGAGAGCTGGGGGGACAGTGGGTCATGCTCACCGACTTCAAAACTGTAGCGTGTACGTCTTTGGCCATGCTAGGTCTCTCTATCGGCAGCTGACCTAGGTGTCTGGTTTATGTGGTGATGTACGGGTGGGTGGTCTCTGGCACACTAGCCATCTTGTCCCCCGTGGCCAGTGCCTCGTTCACCGGTCTGTCTGTCTGTCTGTCTGTCTGTCTATCCGTCAGTCAGCGAGGTGACACCAACATTGCCACACCGTCCAGAAGCCAGCTGGACTGACAGATCGACTGTGCTTCAAAGACGACCCCATGGAATTCCGGGTGGGGATCCGTAGACCAAATCCGAATCAAACGACTGATCCAGGATTCCTCCAGTACAATGATCACACAACGTCGAAGGAACATGGACGCAGTGAGCTTACAGTTCACCAACTGAGAATTATCTAGGAAATAATCATATATTTTTTTTTCACAGATGCATGAAACTGAGCGATATTTCACGCGTTGAGATTTTACACTGTCTATATGTTATAAAAAAAAGGGAAATAACTCGTTCTGTCCGTATCTACCTTTACTTCCCGTGGCGGGAGACAATTCCTTAGGACCAGTTCGAGCTTGGCGGGATCCTGCGCTCTCCTCCCTGCCTTTTTTTTCCCCCTGTGGTGTGTTATGTTGTTGTCTGCAGACCAAACATTGACATGGCGGAGGTCTGTTTTTTCTTGTGGTGTGTTTATGTTGTCTGCAGACCAAACATTGAACATGGCGGAGGTCTGTTTTTCTTGTGGTGTGTGTTTTGTTGTCTGCAGACCAAACATTGAACATGGCGGAGGTCTGTTTTTTTCTTGTGGTGTGTTTATGTTGTCTGCAGACCAAACACTGAACATGGCGGAGGTCTGTTTT
The DNA here is from genome assembly GCA_016801955.1 of Conus betulinus. Classification (NCBI taxonomy): domain Eukaryota; kingdom Metazoa; phylum Mollusca; class Gastropoda; order Neogastropoda; family Conidae; genus Conus; species Conus betulinus. The sequence continues at coordinate 135,105 of JADBJO010000043.1, read as the reverse complement.
TCTTGTGGTGTGTTATGTTGTCTGCAGACCAAACATTGAACATGGCGGAGGTCTGTTTTTCTTGTGTGTGTTATGTTGTCTGCAGACCAAACACTGAACATGGCGGAGGTCCGTTTTTCTTGTGGTGTGTTATGTTGTCTGCAGACCAAACATTGAACATGGCGGAAGTCTGTTTTTCTTGTGGTGTGTTATGTTGTCTGCAGACCAAACACTGAACCTGGCGGAGGTCCGTTTTTCTTGTGGTGTGTTATGTTGTCTGCAGAACATACATTGCAGGGCGGGAGGTTTGTTTTTTCTCTCTTGTCGTTTCACTGCATCGCTATCTGTCTGTCTCTCTATATTATGTTTTTGTCCATCTGTCCGTCTGTTCGCGAGATAGGGAAGAAATCGTTGAGCGAATCTGTATCGCATTTCAGAGGTCTGTTGGAAGGGTCAGCGTAGACAGCGTTTGATGTGAATTTCGTGTTCATGAACCAGGCTCTAATGGTTCTCAGATTCCACAAGTGACGATTATGATCATCTAACGCATAAAGCGCGTTCTCTCTCTCTCTCTCTCTCTCTCTCTCTCTCTCTCTCTCTCTCTCAAGCTCATTCCTTTCCCTCATTAAACAAATTTCGCTTCCACTGTTCGTTCCTTCGTCCGTTCTCTCTCTCTCTCTCTCTCTCTCTCTCTCTCTCTCTCTCTCTCTCTCTCTCTCTCTCTCTCTCTCTCTCTCTCTCTCTCCCTCTCCCCCCCTCCCTTCCACGTAAAAATATCCAGCCTAATTATGTGGAATGTCCAGCATCGATGACGCGGCACGAGGCAACTGGAGGAGTGTGAGACACGCCAGGAGGAAGGGCAGACAGGGTGTGGGGGATCCACTACACGGCCAACAGGCAGATGCTAGTCTTCAAGCGGATGGTTGGAACGGAGGAAGGGGAGGGAGGACAGGGAGGATAGAATGGCCGATAGAACGGGGGAACGGGGAATGGAGATGGGGAAGTGGCCGTGGGACTTGGGGAAGGAGATCAAAAGGGGAGGGAATGAGGGGGCTGACGGAGTTGAGACTGGGGACGGGGACAAGAAAGGGACGGCTTGAGGTAGAGCGGAAGAGGGGAAGTGTGTGTGAGTGTGGGGCGGGGGAGGGGGGCGGGGGCATGCAGGGGAGGGATGTGTGGTGGAGGGGGGAAGGAAGACAGGGAAAGGGAAGAAGGGAATAGTAGGGGGATGAGAGGGTACGGGGGGGGGGGGGGGGGGGGGGGGGGGGACAGGCGATGAGGAGAGTGGGAAGTCAGGGTGGGAGTGGGGGTGGGGGAGTTGTAGGTCAAGGTGGAAAACCGGGGGGGGGGGGGGGGGGGGGGGGGGGGGAGGGAAAGAGAAAATGGGAGGAGAGGACGATACGGGGGAGCGCGAGGCACGGGGAGGAAAGTGGAGATGCAGAGTACGTGGGAGAGGGGGGGGGGTGGGGGGTGGGGGTGGACAACTAATCAATGATGCTTCATACTAACTAGTATACATCACGCTAGCAAGATAGTGACATTATGTAGAACACAGGAAAGACTAGGATTGTGCAGCATGAGCAATGCCACTGTACACTGTGCAGTAGGAACTAATTACTGATTGCATGCAAGACATGATGTAATTCTATAAGGCGCCGTGAGCTGACCAGGTAGGCGTCTACAGCGAAAGCGCAACGTCTGCTCGATTTCAGTAATCTAAACAAACAGCACACTGTTCAGAAGGCCCGGCAGCGTGTGTGGCACAGTCCTGTCCCATGCATTCAAAGCTATTAAAGCCCCAAAAGCTGGTCTTCAAACGCAGGCTGCAGGTCTGTTGAATCCTGGCTGCGCTTCCGCGCCCAGATTGAAGTACAGCTGTGATCAGTCTCGTGTGTGTGTGTGTGTGTGTGTGTGTGTGTGTGTGTGTGTGTGTGTGTGTGTGTGTGTGTGCGTGCGTGCGTGCGTGCGTGCGTGTGTGTGTGTGTGTGTGTGTGTGTGTGTGTGTGTGTGTGTGTGTGTGTGTGTTGCATGGCCCATGAACCATGAAGTCACCCTTTGAAAGCTGGAGATTACATTTTAACCACTTTTCGCCATCTCACAATTGACAACCCCCCCCCCCCCCCCCCGCCCACCCAACCTCCAACCCTACCCCTGACCGTGTCCCATCATGCTAAATAAACTTTATCACTGCTGATACAGTTCAAACATCGGTTAGAGTAACGTCCCCTTGCTGATGGCGCCACGGTGCATCGACCTCTTTGATGTAGTATGTTTCCTTTGGCTGGGTGAATTCCCCTTGATAGCTGTTGACTTTGAAGTTAGTCAGCACATCACAATATCACAACAATCATTATCAGCAGATGGAGAGAGAGAGAGAGAGAGAGAGAGAGAGAGGGAGGGAGAGAGAGAGAGAGAGCACGCGCGCGTGAGAGAGAGAGAGAGAGAGAGAGAGAGAGAGAGAGAGAGAGAGAGAGAGAGAGAGTATGATGTAAGCAATAAATATAATGAAAAGCTACATTCCACTAGAAGCACCGAATTTCTAGTATCAAGATAAGGGGAGTTCAAACTATCAAACTACCAAAAGCCACGCAGCACTAAATCCTGTTAACTCTCGACCATCACGTGT
>JADBJO010000043.1:112500-130000 GCA_016801955.1 Conus betulinus | reverse complement strand
CAGTCCGTTACAATCAAACTGTCATCCAAACTGTGGAAGAGTTCCCCCGCCCTTTGTTTCCCGTTTAACGGCCGTGCTTCCTTTACCATCGACCTCCAGAACGACCAGTCTGGGGTCCGTCATCGTCTCTGGGTCCTTTCACTCACCGCCAGCACACCGTCTTCTTTCTTTCCCCCCCACCCATCTCCGCATCACCCCCACCCCTCCTCTCCCCTACACACACGACGACCTCATCCTTTACCCGTTGATCTTCGTCCCTCTTTCCACCCACAGAAGAGGTCTGTGCCTCCACTCCACCCCCCCCACCCCCCCCCCCTCCTCGTCTCCCCCCCCCCCCCCCCCCCCCCTCCCGATCTGTCATCGCCCACGTCACGTGGCGACAGTTCAGTAATGGGGTTACCTTTTGTGGACCCATCGTCCTCGTGTGTTTCGTTCGATTCCACGGCTGAAAAAAAACGTCCAGCGGTTCCCCTCCTCTCCCTCCCTCTTTCTCCACAGTCACTGTCCCCTCGCACCCCCCCCCCCCCCCCCCCCCCCCCTGTTTCCGCCGATCGTGCACACGGCAGGCAGCAGGCCCTGTTAGCGGTGTAATGGGATTACCTTGGGGCGTCCACCTGATCTCACCTGCCAATACAGTCTGGCACGTCAGCGGCCGCCGATGATCACCACCTCTGACTGGCTGTCACTGCAGTCGGCAACTCTCCCGCGGTCGTCTCTGAGCGATGGCTATCCTCTTCCCCTGGGTCTGACCTCCCCCTCGCTTGTCCGGTCATGGAGGGGGCTGGTTGGGTGTGATGGACGTGGGGGGATCGTCAGGATGACCTTGCGGCGCGTTTGTGGTCCGCTTCGTTACCTTGACAACGCTGATGTCCCTGGCACGTTTCGGTCCACGTCATTGTTCTCTTTGGAGAGCGAGGATAACACTGGGCATTTTTCATTACTCAATGTGAACGTTGACGCTATGGGACTGTTTGTGTCCGTTTTGTGATTCCTCGGTGAACTATGGTAGGACTGAGCCATTTTGGGTCTATTTCATTGCTCTATGTGGCCAGTCGTGGGATTGGGCCATTTTTTTGTTGTTGTCCATTTCTTTACTCTATGATCAACAGTGACGGGACTGGACCATTCTGGTTCATTATACAATTGTGAACGGTGATAAACCAGGCCATTCCTGTGCAGGTGAAAGGTGATAGGACTGCATGGGTAACACTATAACTCAGAGTGCTCTATGCTGCACAATACTCGGAAGTGTTTCACTGTAATCATGCCTCTGTCTGTTTCAGTCTACTCCATTCCTCAAAGTATTCAAAATGACACTATACGTCAAAAGTATCCCACGCCACACAATGCCTCAAAGTGTTCCACGCTACACCATGCCTCAGTGTTCCTCAGTGTTCCATGCTACATTATACCTCAAAGTGTTCCACGCTACACCATGCCTCAGTGTTCCATGCTACATTATACCTCAAAGTGTTCCATGCCACACAATGCCTCAAGTGTTTCCATGCTACATTATATCTCAACGTATTCCATGCTACACATGCCTCAGTGTCCCCATGCTACATTATACCTCAAAGTATCCATGCTACGCCATGCCTCAGTGTTCCATGCTAAACATTACTTAAGCGTGTTTCACGATACACTATATCTCAAAGTATTCAAAACTAAACAACACCTCCAAGCGCTCCGTGTCACACATGCCGTAATGTGTTCCACCCTACACTATGCCTCGAAATCTACGTCACACCTGAACGTGTTTCAACGCGGCAATAGCCCTCACATGGCCCTCTTCGGTCGTCTGGGCTTTAAGCATCATCACCTGAACGCGTTCTCTGCCACACTCCACCTCAAAGAGTTCAAATTAAACAAAAAAAAAAATAAAATAAAAAAAAAAAGGGTCGCAAAGGGCGAGTAACTTCATCTGTGGTCATGCATGGGTTGCGTCGCTTATCGGATCGGTTTCATTCCGAATTCCGGGGTTTGTGTTGATCTGCAAAACATTGGAGAGGAACCGCCACGCGTTTTCCCCCCGCCCACAAAGAAAATGCGGACAGCAGCTTTTGATCAGTAAAACGAAGTGCACACCATGTGATGAACAGGGAAGATCCCACAAACAGATTTGTCAACCAACAGACCATTTCCGGACAATTTGGTGGAAGAGGGCCCACGAACTGCCGGTTCTGATCTTCCTGATTGGATGCAGCTATCGATCCCAGGGAATGTCACCCATGTACCGTGTGTGTCGTGTGTGTTTAAGTGTGTCATGTGTGTGTGTGTGTGTGTGTGTGTGTGTGTGTGTGTGTGTGTGTGTGTGTGAGAGAGTGTGAGAGAGAGAGAGAGAGAGAGAGAGAGAGAGAGAGAGAGAGAGAGACGAGAGAGAGAGAGAGAGAGAGAGTGTGTGTGTGTGTGTGTGTGTGTGTGTGTGTGTGTGTGTGTGTGAGAGAGAGAGAGAGAGAGAGAGAGAGTGAGTGTGTGTCAGTAAGTGCAAGAGAGAGAGAGAGAGAGAGAGAGTGTGTGAGGGGGGGGGGGGGGGGGGGGGGGGGGGGGGGGGGGGCAAGGGAAGGGGTAGGAAAGGAATAAGCAGGGGGAGAAGTTTACAAGATGTGGAATGCTGTCTGAACGCGGTGCAATCACGTTCATCCATTTCCCGTTTCATCCAGTCTCTCTTTTCACTCAACCACGTCTTTATTCCCAAACACCTTTAACAGTTTCGTCGTCTCATACTAGATCAGAGGTATCGCCAAGTTCTTTAATCACTGGTTGTATAAAGTATATAAATCATGACTCGACATGCAATTGAACAGATTATTTTGCATAAATATACAGCCAATGATAATGAAGGTGGTGGTGGTGGTAGTGGTGGTGGTGGTGGTGGTGGTGATGATGATGATGATGATGATGATGATGATGATGATGATGATGACAGTACAATAACAACGTCGTCCTCAGAAATTCATCAACCCTTAGGTATTTCTGCCAATACCACTTTTAAGGGGGATACGACAGTCTGTTAAGCACATTCACATCCAAACAACACAGTCAACCTTTTATTTCTTCCTGTTCATCACAGACATTACCATCGTGAAAGTCAGACAACAGTACATCACTCAGCATTGGCTAAGGATCAGATGTGGAACAGGAGGAAGAGGATAACAGTGGAAAAGGAGCTTAAGTCGAAGGTTAGACAGCGCTCCCCAGCACACCCCCTTGTGGCCGATACACTGGCCCCTGAGCCTATCCCTGAACTGCACATCTACCCGTTCACCCCTACCCACTGTTATATTCAATCAGATTCCTGGCCGGCCAGTTTGGAGTGGTATACAGTCAGGCCGAACTGTGAGTGGACAGGACCTGCGAGGGAAACGTTACAGATGGGATTTCTGGGGGTCATGAAAAGGAAACGCTGGCACTGACTCACGAGCACCAAGGGCAAGCGACAGGTGCGTTGGCTGAATGAAGGACGCTGCAGGGCGTGGCTCACGCGTCCCATGGCGACCCTGGGCTCGGTTGACACACGCACTGGCTCCTGCCGTGTCTCCAGGACGGTCACCGAACTGTCACCCTGGAGGATGAGACTTCCCTGGACTGGGGTGGGGAGGAGGGAGGAGGGGGAGACTGAGCATGCAACGGGTGCACCACGTTTTGGCCGATCACTTTCATCTGACCACGTGGCATCCGATCACGTGTTGTCCAATCACGTGTCGCCCAATCACGTGTCTCCCAATCATATATATCGGCCAATCACTTGTCATCCAATCACGTGTCACCCGATCACGTTTGGCCCAATCACATTTCATCCAGTCCGTCTTTATTGCCGCGTATACGTCATATTTCACCCCGAATCAGGTGTAAACAACTCGAATAAGACATTGGTTGTATAGCGAGTGGGCGAGTGAGCGGGCGTGCGCGCACACACAGACACAGACACACACACACACGAATGATGAAGACATAGGGAGGCCTGACACCTCGTGAACAGAGAGGTTGATCAGCTTGAAACATGTGTTTTGATTAGTTTCCTAGTTTATAATGCTTCCTAGATGCTGCCTTTCAATTGATGCGGCGAACAGCGTTAAACAGCGAGTTCCATGTCTTAGAGCTGTGAACGAAAAGCCCTAAGTATATACGGGTGGAATGCACAAAGTGAGGGGGGTGTGTGTATATTTACCAGGGAAGTCGAGATGGTCAGTAGGCAGATAGTAGATTGGAAATGTAAGCTGCAGAAAAGTCTGAGAAGAAACTGTGGCAAAGAGGGATACCTTGCCTTCGATGCATCCTTCAATAGGTAGCCAGTGCAGGGATCGTAATAGAGGTGTGTGATCTCTCTCTCTCTCTCTCTCTCTCTCTCTCTCTCTCTCTCTCTCTCTCTCCTCTCTTTAATACAAGCATAGCAGCTGAGTTTTGCGTATCTTTTGGAGCTTGTCTGTACACCTTTTTAGGACATGCAGCAGAAAGATCATTGCCACAGTCTAGTCTTAGACAGGAAACAAGCACAGATCAATGTTTCTGTTGCTGCACTTGTGAGCAATCCGACATACCTGTAAATGAAAGAGAACGAGGCGAGCGACGGGGGAAACCGTTTAAAACAACCTGGCCTTTGCTTCAGTTTCTTTCCGTTCACTTCACTTCAACCTGAAGGCAAACACAACGATGTCGTTAGAGGTCAGAAAGGAATCCTTTCTGATTATGCACCGCCATGTTTGTTGGTCCGTGCACCATAAACGATGACGTCGTCTGGCCAGTGCACCACAAACACTTTCAGGCACACTGCGTATCAGTAGTCAGTCGAACGGAACGTTACTCGCGAGAGTTTTAGAGCTGCGGGCAGGGTACATTCGCAACAGCGCAGTAGAGTAGAACTTTTGACAAATTCACATGCAAAATAGCGAGAACAGCCACAGGCTGAATCGGGCTGTCTTCCCCTAGGAAATCTATCGTGTCGCCTCAAGTCGTTTCTCCTACCCTCTCTGATCTTGGCGAGGTCGATCTTCCCCGCCGGTGAAGTCGTATCTACTGTCGTTTGGCCCACCGGACGGGTCTTGTGTCGCTGTTACACAGCCCCGAGTTACCAACTCCATGAAAGTAAGCTCTGCCTGAAAAACGTTCAGGTACACACACTCTTCTTTTCTTTTCCTTCTCTTTTGTCCATCTCCCTCTCTTCTCCCCCCCCCCCCCCCCTCCCTTTTTTTTCATTCTTTTCTTTTTTGTTTGTTTTAACGAAATGATCACACTACTGCTAAGCTTACCGTTGCGTCTAACGGTCGGTTCGAAAATTGCTTGCACGCGTTTCGCAGCGAAGCTTGTGTTGTGAACACTTTCTTCTTTCTTTTTTTTTTTTTTTTTTTTTTTTTTTTTTTTTTGCTTCTCGAGAATAACGATCGATCACCATTCGTGAATCAGATGACAGGATTGAGTTCACAGCATTCGCATCTCACAAAACTGAACCCCAAAATGCGGTTTCCAGCGTCCAAACGTGGTAGCGATACTTTGTTTTCAACAACTACAAGGTTAGAATTTTTTTTTTTTTTTTTTTTTAGAACCGAACAACCGAATAAAGGCATGTTCGACTGATCTGGCTTTCAGACACGCGCGCACGCACGACAAGAAAGAAAGAAATAGTTGGGGAAAGGAATGAAGTCAACTGATGTTAAGGCGAAAGCAGTTTAGGGCGAAAAGAAAGTAAGTGACATCATGTGGGCGCTCTGCGTGTGGGGTTTGGTGGTAAGACATTGAGGTTTTGGGTCCGCATTGACTGCCCCCAGACACAACGTTCATGTCTCTCCCCCCCCCCCCCCCCCCCTCCCCCCCCCGACCCTCTTCAGGTTTGGGTGATGGACAGTGAGTGGTTTGCAGTGGCTGGAGGGCGGTGTTGCGCCCTGATCACCTCACACCACTCACAGCACTCACAGCAGAATCCACTGGTCACAGCAGGAGAGCAGAATGAGCTGCGCTCCGACATGCAAGCGGTGGGGTGGCGTGAAAAGAAGAAAGGAGCACGGACGCACGCACACACACAAGCGCAAGCACCTGCGTGTATCCGCGCGCGTGCGCGCGCGCGCGCACACACACACACACACACACACACACACACACACACACACGCACGCTCCCGCGCCACTTTCCCTGTTCCCTGTCCTGTTCCCCTTCCCTCTCATCCCCCTCCCCCATCATTTATCCCCCAATCTCCCCCCCCCCCCCCCCCCCCGCCTCGCCTCACGTCTATCCACCCTGCTCCTCTCTCGCTGCACCTTCTCCCCCAAAACTTCTTCACAGTCGTGTTTTTACCATTATGCTCGAGTTTAGTTTGGCCTCTCGTACAAGAAAACCTAGAAACCCCATTCCATTCTCTTTCTTTCTTACCCCCCCCCCCCCACCTCCAACTCTCCAACCCTCCCCCTACCTTCTCTCTCCTTTCCATACCAACTGATGCGCCACGCTAGTTACGCTAGCCACGTGACAGGGGGGGGGGGGGGGGGGGGGGGGGGGCCGCAAATGACTTACACTGACAGAAAGCGGACTTACACTGAGAACAAGACATCAACCTACAGCTCAAGAGCCGTGTTGTGTTTACGATCTCAGCCGACTGCAAACAAGGCTTTGCACAAACAGGGTAAACGTGCAGGCAGACAGCCTCCCTAACAGCCAAAATAACATACTCTTAGTGTGACTTTTCCACCAACCACAGGGTGCACATTCCAGCTGGAAAGGGGACGACAACCCAGTCAAAGCCAGTCAAGGTCTGCCCCCCTGCCGAGTCCGCCACGACCGGCACTGAACATGCGTCACGCTGTAAAGACGGGGTGTGCACACAAAAGGGAGGGAAGGCACAATCACCTCCTTGTGACACTCTAATGGCAGCCCCCGTGGAAGCTCTGTTGTCGTTCGTTGTTCAATTTCATGAGCCCCGCCATGGAGGTTATGGTATTTTTCCTTCGTCATTTGTTGGTGCGCCCTTGAAGATCACGCTAAAAGCAATAAACCCAGTTTCACCGAGTCAGGGACAAAGCTGGTGAACTTGTGGGCAGGTCAGTGGACCACGTCCCCACCAAAAAGGACTGATCCAGGATCGGTCAGCTGCATGAACAAAGTCCAACAACAAGGAGCCACACCTCTCTGTCCACCGTTATTCCCCTGGCAGAAGAAGTCCACCCAGGATCACCTCTCATTATCACACGAAACTTTCCGATGAGCAAGCATACTTTTCACTGACTTATACCATTTACTAGTTATCGGCGAAGCAATAAGACATGTTCATGAAATACTGACATTTTCTGGTTGCATGAACGTTGACATCTGTATGTTGTCTTTAAAAAATACACAGAAAATTACAGCTTTAAGCCGTACTAACGGTGAATTTCCCCTGGCGGAAAACCTAACCCACCCAAAGGCGAATTCCAGGTGTTTTTTTTTTTCTTTTGCAACCTTGTACAAGTCTGCGCTCTCCAGTGTCCGTCTGGCTGATTTCCGTTTGATAGGGCAGCATTGTATGGGGTCTTAGTCTGTCAAGGCTCAACCTGTGTGGTGCAGCATTGCGCCGGGGTGATTTGAAGGCATGCCCGTGCGCATTATTACATACCCCTTCTGCCTCGACTCTCGCCGAGTGCCGACTGTGACGACCAGGTTTTCCGACAGATTAGGCGACGTGAATAGGTGAAAATGAATCCCGCAACGACAGTATCTATAGACCTGAAGAGCACAGGCACAAAGAACCGTTGTAGTGTAGTCGGACGCATGAGAGTCATTGGTTTCGTGCATTTTTCTTTTTTTTTTTTTTTGAATGATTATTATTTAATTTGTTTCTTTGTTAAAGAGGGAGGGTGAGTAACGAACATTACACGAGGAAATTTTGTTTCCATTATCATTTTGATATTACAAACACACCCTCGCGCGCGTATGTACAAACCTCTACCTACATACTTTATACAGGATTTCTCTGGCCTGTACCCGTTTCCTCCCAGTATTTCAATATTCTACTAGTCATCCACCAATCCCCGTCCCCTCGTCCGCTCCCCGTCTCCCTCCTTCCCTACGCCTATCCCCTCCTTCCCCCCCCCCCCCCCCCCCCCCCATCTCCAACCACCCCCCCTCACCTTCTCCCACTCTCTGCCCTCCTCCCCCACCCCTCGTCCCCCTTCTCCGTTCGACAGTCCCCATCCTCTTCCCCTGATCCCCCCCCCCCCCTTTCCTTATTGTCTCTCTTCCCCCCCCCCCCCCCCCCCCCCCCCCCCCCCCCTGGAATCCCAACATCGCTTCACTTCGCCATTTGGCCCATTAAATATGCGGGTAATGCGATTTTCCTGGCACAAAAGTGATTTGCTCTTCAAGTGCCCTGTTTTGCCAATGAGTCATCGTGCGAAAATTGGAGATCAGACGAAGACTGTGGGTTTGTATAACCAGCAGCACAGAGAGAATGCGCCGCAAAACGCACACACACACACACACACACACACACACACACACACACAGAGAGAGAGAGAGAGAGAGAGGACTCTTTATATTAGATATAGACACACTTTGATATTATTTTCAAATCATCATTATCATCATCATAATAATTATTATCATTTTTGTAATGACACTTAAAAGACGGTTGGCATTTTTTTTGTGTGTGCATAGAATAAGACATGCATCTCTCTCTTTCTCTCTCTCTCTCTCTCTCTCTCTCTATGTGCGCGCGCGCGCGCGCGCGCGTGTGCGTGTGTGTGTGGGTCCGTGTCACAATGAGAGAGAGAGAGAGAGAGAGAGAGAGAGAGAGAGAGAGAGAGACAGACAGACCCCCCCCCCCCCCCCCCCTCCCCAATGCCCACTCCCCGCCATGACCCTTTCCCTCCCCCTTCCCTAAAACTTCCCCCCTGCCTCCGCCCGCTGTGGTGTTGTTAGCCTGTGTAAACCCGTGGCCCGTTCTCCAGCCCCCACACGGCCAACGTGACGTAAGGAGAGGAAGCGCTGCGCCCCAAACTGTTTAACGACGACGTGTGCCAAGTGGTCCACCTCCGGGAGGCCACTTCGTAATCCTGTTGAAGGCAGGGGAAGGAGAGGGGAGGGGGGGGGGGGGGGGGGGGGGGGGGGCAGAGAGGGCAGGGGACGGACGGAGGGCAGAGGGTGGAAGGGTGGGGGAGGTGGAGGGAGTGGAGGCTGGAAAAGCTGACGCGTCGAGTGCGGTGAGCGGACCATCGCGTGTGTCTCTTTTCCTTGCTGGTAAAGCCCGTGCGGAACTCCTGGTCGCCGAACCTTTGTTGCCAACGTGATTGACGAACGAACCACAGTATCTGAACTTTCTCACTTAACGGAGCCCCCCATCCCCCTCCTTCCGTTTGTCCCACCCCTCTCGCTCTCCTCTCTCTCTCTCTCTCTCTCTCTCTCTCTTTCACACACACACACACGCACGCACGCACGCACGAACACACACACACACACACACACACACACACACACACACACACACTCCAATCGTACTATTTTTGCTCCGCTCCAGTTGGCAGAGATCATTGGGATGACGAACTATACAGACTGACTCCTCGTTGTACTCTGAAGTCTTGAAGGAAATAACAAAACTTGCAAAAACAAACAACAAACAAAAAAACAAACAACACTTCCAGGTCTAGAATCTTTCCGAGCGTTTTGGAGAGAGAGAGAGAGAGAGAGAGAGAGAGAGAGAGAGAGAGAGAGAGAGAGAGAGAATGACAATGAAAGTGAACATGATTGTTTTTACAACGACATAGCGGAAAGGATAAGGATAATCGTATGGATGGAAATGACCTTTAACTGCTGCGCAGTTTCCATCGGAAGCCTTTTACAACTTTTCTTAAATGTCTGTTTCGAAGGCATGATTTTAAAGGAGCAAGTCAAATTATTCCATGCGGTCCCTCCAGAGTATACAAAACTTGATCTATAAAGATTACTTTGGGGTCTGGAACAAGACAGTTTATGTGTATGTCTATTTCTACTGATGACAAAACTTTCAATGATTTTCTTCGGAGCTGATGATCCATTCCAGTACATTGTACATACACACTCATTCGTTGAAGTAGAGTCTGTCTTTTAAATGCAAGAATATTTAAAGTATTGTGATCACTCTTTGTCACGGTGTTTGGATTTTTCGACTGAATTAATTTGATGGCCCCCTTTCATGTAGCCGACTCTCTTGTTTCAGATTAGTTTCACTGGCGTTCTCCCTTAAATTGGATGCATAATTGAAAAGAGCGTATACATGAATGTGTGTGTGTGTACGTGTGTGTGTGTGTGTGTGTGTGTGTGTGTGTGTGTGTGTGTGTGTGTGTGCGCGCGCGTGCGCGCGCGCGTGCGTGCTTGCGCGCACACATTGATCTGTGCCTCTGCTGAAGTTGCCGCTTCTCAAATTACCTAAGGTCAAGTTTTTTTTAAAGGCTGTAGGGTTTTGTTGTGATGATGTTTGTTTATTCGTTCGCTTACTTGGTCTTTTTTTGCTTTTCCTTTTTTTCCTTTCATCATCACACCCGTTTGATTCACTCGTTTATTCCTGATTTCTTCTTCCCCTGTCTAGGCTGTAAACTCTTTTCCGTTGTCTTCAATCTCCCTCCTGTCCCTCCTGCCCCCCCCCTCCCCCCCCCCCCCCCCCCCCCCCCCCCCCCACCCCACCCCCACCCCCACCTCCCCACCCACCCGGATCCTTTAATCGAGTTTCCTCCCTTTCTCCTTTGTCCTGGACTCCTCCCCAAATGGTTCCTGCGAAGGTCTGACTTATTTCCACGTAGCCTAATTCTATTTCCTGGAGAAACACGGGACAATGCACCTGCCTTGCCAGTCCATAGTAGTTAGGGTTCTCGTGCATCTCCGCCCGGTACAAGTCACCACTGGGGCTCGTTCAAACTCGGACTACGTCTTCCTACCTTTTCTTCTCATCTCATCCACCGTTCCCTACTTTTCTGATCTTTGTCTTATCTTTCCCTATCTTCACCTACCGGTCCTATCTTTCCTCACATTTTCCTTCTTTCTCTCAACCCGTACATATATTTTTTTTCACATCTTCTCACTTTTTTTTCCCCAGTTTCCCCCTCCAAGCTGTTCCTATCTTTGCAATCTTTTGTATCTTTTCCTTTTCTTTTCCCCTCAGTATTTTCCTCCCTTGTCCTCTCGGTCGAAAACCTCTTCCACGTTTTCCCCCCCCCCCCATGTTTCTATCATTTCCTTTCTTTTCTTCCTAGTGCTGTCTTTCTCAGCCTTTCTCGGCCACTTTGTTTTTCTATCTTTAGATACCTGTTCCTATCTTTTCCTATTTTTTTTCGCATTCTTTCAGTCTTTCTTAACTGATGTCTATCTTGCCTCTACTCTCTCTCTACTTTCACCTCCACTTAAAAAAAATGGGAGGGGGGTGGGGTGGGGAGGGAAGGGGGCTCTTCCTACTTTTACCTCCACTTCTATCTCTTCCTACGTTTACCTCCACTTTTGTTTCTGTCTCTCCCTACATTTACCTCCACCTCGCTATCTCTCCCTATTTTTACCTCCTCCTCTTTTCTACTTCTTCCAACTTTTCCCCTCCAACTTTTCTATGTCTTGATTTATTATTTCCATGCATTCATTTTACTTACCTATTCCTACGTGTTCTCACTTTCTCCATGACTCCAAGGAATTTGTCCAGGAGCAGTGTGTCTGTAACAGCCTCTGGTTGACAAGACTTCAAACTCGCTTTCCACGATTTCTTTTACCCCCATCCCCTTTCTGCTTTTTTCACACATTTCCCTATCCCCCCCCCCCCCCCCCCCCCCCCCCCAATCTGCCATACCTTTTCGAAAAAGAAAAAGCCTATCTTTAACAACATTTGTCCCCATCTTTCCAGCAAGTTTCTCCCCATTACACTGTTTTCCATTATTTTCCTATCCTAACCTACCTTTTTAAAGCTTTTCAGCGCTTTTCAAACCTTTTCCAACATTTCTTACCCTTTCAATCCTTGCCAATGTTTCCCTGTAGTTTGACATTTTCACGCCTTTCGTTCCCTTTCCAACACATATTCCTTCCCTTTACAACACATTCCTTTCCCTTTGCAACACATATTCCTTCCCTGTCCAACACGCATTCGTTCCCTTTCCAACACATTCCTTCCCTTTCCAACACATATTCCTTCCCTGTCCAACACATATTCCTTCCCTTTCCAACACATATTCCTTCCCTTTCCAACACATATTCCTTTCCTTTCCAACATATTCCTGCCCTTTCCAATGTGTTCCTGATTTTTTTTTTTTCTAACATGTTCCTACCCTTTTTCTCATTTGTTCCTCTTCTTTCCAACAAGTTCTTATCCTTTCCAACATGTTCCTGTTCTTTCCAACATGTTCCTATCCTTTTCTCCTTTGTTCCTCTTCTTTCCAACATGTTCCTACCCTTTCCAACATGTCCCTGCCCTTTCCAACATATCTCTGCCATTTCCAACAAGTTCCTGTTCATTCCATCATGTTCCTATCATTTCCAACATGTTCCTACCCTTTCAAACATGTCCCTGGTTTTTTTTTTCCCAGCATTTTCCTGCTCTTTCCAACATGTTCCTGTTCTTCTCTACATGCTTCAATCCTGTCCAAACATGTCCCTTTTCTTTCCAACATGTTCCTGCCCTTTCCAACATGTTCCTGTTCTTTCTAACATGCTCCTGTTCTACCCTATATGTTTCTATCCTTCTTCACGTGTTCCTGTCCCTTTCCAACTTTCCTATCCTTATCAGCATTATGAGTCGCGCAGGCCACTTCACAGCATAATCAAAAAACTGGTAAACCCACCCTGAAAATAGCCATTTTCTAAATCCTCAGGTTTGCTGTCATCCGTTCTATGCAAACCCGAAATACAGTACAAAAAAAAATTCCAGCACTTGCTATATTTACTTCATCAGTTTTCAGATCCATTGTCGGTGAAAAGAAACAAAAAATTCCGGGCTGATTTCCGAACTGGTTCATCCCAGAATAACTGCTGGCAAAACACCTGTGTGACAGACAGACAAGGCGGACAGGGTTGTGGCTGGCATTGATCGAGGGAATCCAGGCGGAGGCAGTTTTGGACGGCTCCCGACGTGCTCGCATGTTCGTGGCATTTGCCGGCGGCGGCTCGCAGCTCTACTGCGACATACCTGTGGTATTTCATTGACCCAGTTCCGACACACCGACTGCGCATAAACTATATGCCACACTTCAAGTAACTGTAAAAACTGAAAGCTATAGAGTTTCGATTCTTTTCTCTGCAGTTTTTTCTGTCATTTTAGTGGTAAATTCTACGTACAAAATCTCACGTTCTGCGTGAAATTCCTTATACCCTGGTTTTCCCAGGCAGCGTCGGTATCATCATCATCATCATCATCATCGTCGTCGTCGTCGTCATCATCATCGTCGTCGTCGTCATTGTTATGTTGTTGTTATTAGCATTATTGTTATTACTATAATCATTTCTTCTTCTCTTCCTCCTCCTCCTCCTCTGCTTGTTAGTATTATTATTACTATCATCATCATTATCATCATTGTTGTTAGTATCACTATGACAACTTTCACATTTGCACAGATGGCTGTTATCCCAACGCTTAATCCTCCCATCAATCGCTGTCCCCTACAGGTGTACCGTTGAAACAACGGTCATAGTTTTCCTACAAGAAGCGGATCGAGGCTGGCTGACCACGTGCAGAAGTAGGAAAACAACAGTGCTGGCTAAAGGAACATGTAGGAAAGGGTAGGAAAAAAATGGTGCTTGTTGACCTACATATAGGAAAAGGTAGGAAAACATCAGTGCTTGCTGAACGAACATGTAGGAAAAAGTAGGAAAACAGCAGAGCTGCCTGAACCAACATGTGGAAAAAGGTAGAAAAACTAGATGTGCTGCCTGAACCAACATGTAGGAAAAGGTAGGAAAACAGCAGAGCTGCCTGAACCAACATGTAGGAAAAAAATAGGAAATCAGCAGTGCTGGCTGAACCAACATGTAGGAAAAGGTAGGAAAACAGCAGAGCTGCCCGAACCAACATGTAGGAAAAAATAGGAAATCAGCAGTGCTGGCTGAACCAACATGTAGGAAAAGGTAGGAAAAACAGCAGAGCTGGCTGAACCAACATGTAGGAAAAGTAGAAAAAACAGCAGAGCTGGCTGAACCAACATGTAGGAAAAGGTAGGAAAAAACAGCAGAGCTGCCCGAACCAACATGTAGGAAAAAAATAGGAAATCAGGAGTGCTGGCTGAACCAACATGCAGGAAAAGGTTCAAAAACAGCAGCACTGGTTGAACCAACACGTAGCTAAACAGCAGCGCTGGCTGACCGAACATGTAGAAAACAAAAATAGAGAAAATTAGTGTTGAATGAATGATGTAAGTTGCAAAAAAAAAAAAAAAAAAAAAAAAAAAAAAAAAAGGGGGGGGGGGGGGGGGGGGGGGGGGGGGGGGGGGGGGGAGCAGCGCTGGCTGAACGTCCTATGTGATAACCTATACATAACCGACCATTCGCCTCTCTGACTCACATAATTAATCATTATGATGAAAACATGCAACATCATGCTGAAGGACATACGGTAGGTGTGAAGGGTGAGGGCCATGTGGACGCAATTTCAGCTTATGCTGTTTATAGCTCAGCCGACCGCAAAGGGTCAAAGGGTCGAATCGGGGGGGGGGGGGGGGGGGGGGGGGGGGGGGGGGGGGGGGGGGGGGGGGGGGGTCATTTCATGTTAGTCAGCTCTCGGCACAGATTATTAATGCTAAAAAAAAGGAGAAAGAAACGAAACGAAACTGGATGTTACTACAGTAACAGGATCTTCTGTAGGACAATCAACACCAGCCTGCAAATGATTCGTGTCACATTTCACGGGGGTGATTCCATAAGAACGTAACAAGAGAGAGAGAGAGAGATCTACAAAGGAAAAGAAAGTTTCCTTTCCTGTGTGACAAACATAGTCAAAGATTAATAAAGATGTAAAAAAAAGGAATGAAAGAAAAAGAAAGTGACAAGTGTCCAATTGGCGTGTTCATTTGTCCCCTCAGACTGATCTCGTTACTGCAGTAGTGCTGACTGATCAACACATGGGGTAAGATGTAGTGCTGAATGAAAACACACGGAGTAAAAAGTAGTGCTGAATGAAAAACACACGGAGTAAAAAGTAGTGCTGAATGAAAAAACACACGGAGTAAAAAGTAGTGATGAACGAAAAACACACGGAGTAAAAAGTAGTGATGACTGAACAACACATGGAGTAAAAAGTGGAGTAAAATGTAGTGATGAATTTATGATTATTTATTTACACATGGAGTAAAAAGTAGAGTAAAAAGAGTGATGAATGATTAACACATGGAGAGTAAAAAGTAGTGATGAATGAACAACACGTAGAGTAAAAAGTAGTGATGAATGATTAACACATGGAGTAAAAGTAGTGAGTGATGACTGAACAACACATGGAGTAAAAAGTAGAGTAAACAGTAGTGTTGAATGATCAACACGTGGAGTAAAAAGTAGAGTAAACGGCAGTGTTGAATGATCAACACGTGGAGTAAAAAGTAGAGTAAACGGCAGTGTTGAATGATCAACACGTGGAGTAAAAAGTAGAGTAAACGGCAGTGTTGAATGATCAACACGTGGAGTAAAAGTAGAGTAAACGGTAGTGTTGAATGATCAACACGTGGAGTAAAAAGTAGTGCAGACTGAACGACGAAGATAGTTAAAAGGAGAAAATAACGTGCGTCGACAGAACCACTTAACGACAAAAAGCCAAACTACAAAAACTAACACCACCACCAACAACAACAACAGAGAGGGGGCGGGGGGGGGGGGGGGGGGGGGGTTAGGGGAAGAGGAAGCAGGGTTTTCTAATCCAGCCTCCTCTCCGACCAACCACAGGGGTTTAACCCTGGTGACGTCACTTCCCGTGTGAAGTGCCAACGGACGGATCGTGTGTGGCGAGGGATTAGGGGGCCGGGCTACAGTTCCCACTTTGATGGCCGGGATCACTCTCTCTCCTCTCACAAAAAAAAAAAAAAAAAAAAAAAAAAACCCCAACCAGGCTTCGCTGAGAAAGACGAGAACGAGAGGGGAGTGGGGAGGTGGGAAGGGGGTAGAGGGGGAGGAGGGGTCGGGGGGGGGGGGGGGGGGGGGGGGGGGGGGGGGGGGGAACGGGGCTGGGGGGGGGGGGGGGGAGGAGGGCAGTGTCATTTCACGCACTTCAACACTCCAGAAGCTTTGTTATCGGGGAAGTGCGTGCCGGCGTCTCTCCTCGCAGCAGTCACAGTTGCTTTCATTCCTTGCTGCCAGTCACGGTTTTAATGGGCCGTTACAGTGGTTTGAAAGCTGGCGAGCTTCTTCTTCGCCCTGCCTTCTTTTCAAGCGTCTTCGTTCCTTAGAGAGAGAGAGAGAGAGAGAGAGAGAGAGAGAGAGAGAGAGAGAGAGAGAGAGAATTCCTATGTGTTCCTTCTTTCTCTCTTTTCCCCTCCTTTTCGTCTTTTCTTTCTTTCCTTTCTGCCTTCTATGTTGCTCTTAAATTTTTATTTTAATACATATTTACAGATTCATTTCCCTTGATCATGTTGAGGCTTTTTTTCAATCATAATTCTTTGTTTCAAGGTGTTTTTTTGTGTGTGTTTTATCTCTCTCTTTCCTTATGCTCCCCCTCTGCCCCGCTCTTCGCACTCCCCCCCCCCCCCCACCCCCCCCCCCCCCCCCCCCCCCCCCCCCCCACACACACACACACTCCTTTATTCTGTCTTTCCAGCTGTCACGTGTTATCCCGCTGAAGTTTATCACCCCTTTTATCGCCATCCTTCGCAAGCTTTGAACACTTCGAATTACGTCATGCTTTATCTAATTCATTGCATATCATCGTCCCAGTCAGCTTTTTTTTTTTTTCTGTGTTCTCTTCTTTCATAACTCTGCTAGAATAACATTTATTGTAGTTTATGAACACTTAATCAACCCCCTATTAAAAGGAGAAGAAAAAGATTCATTCCATACACTATTCCATCTTTACAGTCTCTCTCAGCCATTGTGACAGCAGCATTATGGTCGTCATCTCGGCCTTGAGACCATCGCAAGCCATTAAAAGACAGTGCAGTCTCACGTGCATAATAAAAGTCAGCAGGGAACGTTGTGACTTTTGATGGCGGCATCTTGTGTCTTACACACGTATTTGTCAGTGTAAATGATCATATCTTTCGCGTCACGGAGAGGCATTCATCATGGGTTTAGAAGCATAGGCAGGATTACCTGCAGGCACCAGACTGGCTGCACACACACACACACACACACACACACACACACACACACACACACACACACTTCTCTCTCTCTCACACACACACACACCACACACACGCGCGCGCACATGCACGCACGCACGCATGC
This sequence comes from Conus betulinus, assembly GCA_016801955.1. Classification (NCBI taxonomy): domain Eukaryota; kingdom Metazoa; phylum Mollusca; class Gastropoda; order Neogastropoda; family Conidae; genus Conus; species Conus betulinus. Next base: position 112,678 of record JADBJO010000043.1, on the reverse strand, counting down.
ATGCAAAAACATATACACAGATATGCATGCAAGCATGCATGCACGCATGTGTACACACACACACACACACACACACACACACACACACGAACACACACACACACACACACACACACACACACACACACACACACACGCCACACACAACACACACACACACACACACACACACACACAC
>JADBJO010000043.1:100000-107500 GCA_016801955.1 Conus betulinus | reverse complement strand
GTCTGTGGCCTTGGTTTGGTTCCGTCGGGATCACCGGTGTCGGCGAGTTCATGGGAGCTGTCGTTGGACAGACGTGGTGGCGCCCTCCGGAGGGGAGAGCTCACTCACGTCGGCTCCGCGACTAAGCAATTATTGTCGTCAGTAGGGGGCTTAGTAGGTGGTGTCCTGTGTATGTTGGATCAGAACAGGTTCCACTGAACACCACCAAAGTGACTCGGCAGCAGTGCAGTGTCTCCTCCGGTGGGTTGCCTCTTGACGACTTGACATTGACAGCTCCCTGTGGATTGCTGGTGCCGGGGTTGCGGCGGGGCCTACCGGGCTGTGGCTGTGGACGGGGTGTCGGAATGAGCGGCGTGGGTGCACTGCCTCTGAGGGGGGCGCAGAGGTTGGGACAGCAAAAAAAAAAAAAAAAAAAAAAAAAAAAAAAAAAAAAAAAAAAAAAAAAAAAAAAAAAAGAAAAATCGACAAGTATCAAAGCTCACAAACAACAAACTGCCCCAGGAACTATCAAGAACGGGAAACATGGGACGCAGCTTTTCTCAGATGTGCTTCAGCTTTTCATGTTTACTGTTTTGTTCTCAGAGAATACGACAGGTTTACACATCCAGTTCAATGTTTTTGTAAATATATATAAAATCAGCTGAGCTTGGACTTGATGTAAATCTTATAAATCAAATATTGTACTATTCAGAAATGGGGCGTATTTGACTCTACCAAGGTCATGAAATAACTTTGGTAAATTCCTTTAATCAGCTGGGGTTAATACTTTCATTTCAAATGTCGCTTGGTAAAAGCGCCAAGGAACTAACCTGCAAAGCATCGACAGGGGTCATTGATATATTCAGAACACTGTCAAGGTTTGCGGGGTGGGTGGGGGATGGGGGGGGGGGGGGGGGGGGGGGGGGCGATTTTCTGCAGCAAATACTGAAAAACTGATGTACAAGTAAGACCAACACTTTTATACGGAGCAAACATTCGGGGCTGATCCCAACAGAAAGCGGTTGAAAACGTTCACGCCCTTGCACTGAAGAAATCGCACGCTGTCAATACCAGAACACCTAGTGACATGGTACATGGAGAAACCGGTGTCCTTTAATGTTTTTCTTTATTTTTCTTTAATCATTAACCTGTGTTGCTTGCAGTATGTATTGATTATGTCTAACAAAGTCAGATGATTCAAGACTCCCGCGAAAAGCTTTTGTCTCTTCAGAACGATAGCAAACGTTGTTGGCAATCTTGTATTTGCAGAATTCTATACGATTCTGGTCTCGATTTCGTGTGGGAGAACTAAAGTATGGCAAATCATCCGTCATTCTTTAACATTGTTCAAACAAAGACTGACTGCTTGTCATCATCAGAGGGATCATGATCATATTAATAACAGTACAAGATTACATGCATTTGGTGAATTTAAATCATCTGCGTCGATGGTATGTGGTATGGCGAATCTTAAGTTATCCGCGGCGATGGAATATAACTACCTGTACCTGCGTTTTGGTGAATTGAAGTTATCTGCGGCGATGGAATGTAAACACCTGTACCTGCGTTTCCAGAAACGTATCTGTGACGTCTGGATAAGATTTAGTTTAGGTATATATGATTCAGCGACACATGAAAAATGCAACAGCGCTGTCTTCCAGCTAGATCTGACGTGTTTATTATGTCAACAGACCGCTGGAACACAACTATGCTTTTTTTTCTCTACTGCCAGAGAGCAAATGATTTAAAGTCAGAAACTGATGTCGCACAAGTATACGCTTCATCCGCCTATCAACCATGTTCCCCAAACTTCTGAATGATGATGAAACCCTCATGATTTGGCAGATGTATTTATTATGTACATTCACGTCGTTTAGTTCATTTCGGATGATTCTGGCTCATAAACTGTTTCTTTAAAGGATACTGCGTTTGTGTAGATGCACTTCAAATATGAACGATGGCAAAATGTTCTCTGCCGCATTTTTAAATGTGTTTTTGTATCGGTTCATGTAGCCTACACAATTATCTTGTTTATTTCGACTCTCTCTCTCTCTCTCTCTCTCCCACAGCTCTCTCTCTCTCTCTCTCTCTCTCTCTCTCTCTCTCTCACACACACACACACACACACACACACACACACATACATATATATATATATATATATATATATATATATATATATATATATCTGTATTCTCCTGTCCTCTGCTGTGGGAGTTGGCTGGCCTGTCTTTTACTCCCTTTCTGAACCAAAAATTAAAAAAAGAACGAACGGACGAACGAACTAAAAAAAAAGAAAGAAAGAAAAGAAAAGAAAGAAAAAGGAAGAAAAGAAAATCTACAGACGAACAAATCTTCATGCTTCCAAGTAATAGCCAAGTTTCACAAACGAAGCACGAAAAAAAAAAAAGGAACGAACTAAAAAAAAAAAAAGAAGAAGAAGGAGAAGAAAAAGAAAAAGAAAAGAAAGAAAGAAAAATATACATACGAACAAATCTTCATGCTTCCAAGTAATAACCAAGTTTCACAAACTCGATCCCTCTCTCTTCCCGTACTCTCCCACCTCCCTCCTCCTCCTCCTCCTCCTCTCTCTCTCTCTCTCTCTCTCTCTCTCTCTCTCTCTCTCTCTCTCTGTACCAGTCATCTCCAGTTTTACTGCTGTGTCTAACTCCCGCCCCAAAACATATCGATAACGGCAGCTCTTTTACCTGCGTCTCACATTTACATTCAACAGAAAGTTAACTGCCTCCTCAAAAGAATCGCACCTGCCAGACAGTAAGAAATCAGGAGACATTAACAACGAAAAGGTAAAAAGAATAAAGAAGAAAGACAGAAAACTACAGAAAGAAACTTTTAGAACTTTCTTTTTTCTTTTTTTTTTTTTTTTTTTTTTTTTTTTTTTTTAGCAAGTTTCCACTGTATATTTTCGATTGAAGGCATCGTTTTACTTAAGTACAAAAAAAGAGTTTTTGTTCCATTACAGGTAGGTTATCACGTTAGTGCGTGCTAGTTTGTTTCTTTGTTTACATTCAGTCTTGCTGATTTCAGTGACACCCATGACGCAGTCTCAGCAAAATCATCTTTCGGCGCCATGTATTTCTGTTTGTTTATCTGTTTTAATACATCTTCACTGGAAATTTAAGATCGCCAGAAGAAAAAAAAACCCTTGTTCAATTTAATGACTTCCAGCATAAAAGTCTTTTCTGCAAAACATACACTATCAGCGTGTGTTTCTTCCTGTAAAACCGCGCAGGTAACTTAAAGCGGAAGACAAGACAGGACGGAAAGACAAGAAAGGGAGGACAAGACAGACAGGACGGAAGGACAAGAAAGGGAAGACAAGACAGGCAGGACGGAAGGGACAAGAAAGGAAGGACAAGACAGGCAGGACGGAAGGCAAGAAAGGGAGGACAAGACAGGCAGGACGGAAGGACAAGAAAGGGAGAACAAGACAGACAGGACGGAAGGACAAGAAAGGGAGGACAAGACAGGCAGGACGGAAGGACAAGAAGGGAAGGACAAGACAGGCAGGACGGAAGGACAAGAAAGGGGTGGGGGGGGGGGGGGGGGGGACAGACAGGACGGAGCGTCAGAGAGGGAGGAAAAGACAGGCAAGCCAACCCCCACAGCAGAGGACAGGAGATGTCTACCACTGAGCTGTCCGTGTGGGGGAGCACTATTACCGTGTTAGGCGCTGTTCAGGCGGCAGAACCTGTGCACAGGCAGCAACTGACGAACCTGTGTGATGTTCCACTTGGTGCCATCCCCTCTCTGCTGCTGTGGAGAAGCACAGCAGATCACTGAACACGTTCTCCCGGACCACGACGGGGCCCTCCAGGGGCAGACGGAGGGGACATGGCGGAGGCTCACCACTCTTAGATGATGAGCCTGTCTGTGGACACTCCTTGGAGCTCCCGTTTCTCGCCAAGACCGTCTCCAAGCGTGATGGGCTCAGAAATGAGGTGATCTACCCCCTCCCCTCACACACACGCACACACACACACATACACACACACATAGGCAGACAACGTGACCCCCCGCAGAGTCCAGGAGTCAGGGGGTGGGGGCGGCTACATAGGCCTGCGGCTGCCATCTTGACCACCTGCCCACACTTGTGGCCTCAGTGGAACAACAGCCCAGCGTGCAGTCAGTCAGTCAGCCATGGCCAGTGCCCACTCTGCTACTGCCCAGTGTAGTCACTGACACGTTCGATGAGTGACATGTCGTTCTCATGAAAGCAGTGTCGGCGTCTCTCTCTCTCTCTCTCCACACACACACACACACACACACACACACACACACACACACACACACACACACACATTCAAACCAGTACATATGGGGAAGGGTCTTGGGGGACAGAGGCATTATCATTCAGTCGTCGCCAAAGAATTCAAAACGTTGGACAGGTTTCGGTCAGACTGTTATCTCTTCGTGTCCCTTCAAGTGATGATAATACAGAATGTAAACGCCACACCAGCGAGACACGATGTGATCTCCCTCTCGTCGTCCCACCCTAGCCCTCGCCAACACAGAGGGTATACTACAGAAACGTACTCTTGTCTCCTGCCCCTCTCCTACCCTCCCTTCTACATCCCCCGCTCCCACCCTTACTCCCCCCACCCCTGCACCCCCCCCCCCCTCTTCCCACAGCAGAGAGCTGCAATGCAGAAGGGCAGAAGAGGGAGGTGCAGCTTACAGCCCTCACCTATAAAAGGCGTTCAGGCGTAGAGCACGGGGGTTCCTGTTACACCCAGCAATGTCTCATCTCACCATTTGTGTCTCGTGCAACACAATGTATAGGCTAGGGGGGAGGGGGGGTGGGGGCTGGAAGGGGTAGAGGGGGACAACCCCACGCCATAATCCCTAGGAGACAAAACGAAAGAATCCCCCAACTGGCATTCCAACGTTTGTTACAATAATAGCGCATCCATGATTCGTTGCAATCTGCTGTAAATCGTGGCATGAGCGCCCACAATGTCACATTATATTCTTTTTCTTTTTAATAAGAGGTAAAAATATTCGTAAGTACTTCCTCCGCCTTTTGCTCGGATGTAAGCACACACACACACACACACACACACACACACACACACACACACACACACACACACAGAGAGAGAGAGAGAGAGAGAGAGAGAGAGAGAGAGAGAGAGAGAGAGAGAGAGAGAGAAGGGAAGTGTGAAAATCATTATTTTACAACAGAAGGAGCATTGGCTATGTTAGTCATGTTTCATACTTGCTACTACTCTGTCAAACTAGTACTAAATAATAATAACGTAAGCATCAAAACATGGAGACAGAAAACAAGAGAGAGGGCGGAAGGGAAGAAGGGAGGGAGAGAGAGAGAGAGAGGAGAGGATGGAGAGAGAGAGAGAGAGAGAGAGAGAGAGAGACAGAGACAGAGACAGACAGAGAGACAGAGCGAGAGCGAGAGCGAGAGATGCAGTCATAAGTCATACAGACAGAAACAGAGACAGAGAGAGAGACCGACCGACCGACCGACAGACAGACAGACAGACAGACGGACGGACAGACGGACAGACAGAGACAATGACAGGAGGGACAAAAAATGACGCAAAACTGCTCTGCATAGCCTGAGGATCCCAAAAAGACGTAATCATCAGAGACAGCTAATTATCGCAGACAAAAGCACAACAACAATAAACAATAACAACACTAACACCTTTCACAAAACGACGCTCGTCATTATCTCATTCAAACGGAAGGGGGAAATAATCCTCCATCCACCCCACCCCACCCCACCCCACCCCACCCCGCCCCTCTCTACCCATCCTTTCAAAAATAGCTCCGGTTCTAGACACTAATTTCCTCGGACATCTAGAGTTTCTCAAAGCTTCACTTCATTATCGTCGACAAACATTCGTGACATCAGGAAACCCTGTGACTCGAATCCAATCTGCATCATAAGCTTAATCAGGGAAATGTTTTCGGTGCTCTAATTTTTTTTTTTGGGATCAGTCTTTGTTTAGTGTCAGCAGTTGGTTGGGGATTTTCAGTCATGACATTTTAACTTGATACTGAATAGGAGTTGCGTTCCAACTCGATACTGCTGCATCTTTCAATTGATGTTATTACATTTTCAACATTATACTACGGCATTTAGAATTTTTTTTTTTTACTTACTTTAACCTCCTATTGCCGTATTTTCAACTTGATACTGCTGATTTTTTTTTTTAACTTGACGTTGTTGCGTTTTTAACTGATAATGGTGCATTTTAATTTGATATTATTGCATTCTTAATATTGTTTCGTTTCAATCCTGATATTGTTGCATTCTTTATTCAACGTTACCAACGTTATCAAAGTTTCTCTTGATACTGCTACCTTTTGATATCAATATTGTTGGACTTTAACTCAATATGGTTGCATACTTAACTTCATATTGCTACAATTGTTAACGTGATATTGCTGCATTTTTAACATGATACTGTAGCAGTGTTAAGCCGATACTGTTGCATTGTAAATTTGATATTACTGTATGGTTAACTTGTTACTGATGCATGTTTGCCTCGAGACTGCTGCAGTCTTAACTCGAATTATATGTTTAACTTGAGACTGTTGAATTTTCAGCTCGATATTGTAGCACTGGTAACCTACTTCTGTTACACTATAAACTGAATACTGTTGCATTTCTCATTGATATCGTTGAATTCTTATCTTATGTTATTGCACTTAATCCTTTTCAACTCGGATGTGGCATCTCCACCGTTGGCTCCGCTCCAAACATTACAACGACTTCAGATTTTTTTCTCCAGCGGTTTTTAATTATTCTCTGTAGATGGGTTGGAATCGGAGACAAGACATTCTTAACTTGATATTTTGCATGTTTTACTTATATTATGGTCTTTTTACCTTGATAGATTTGCATTTTTTAATTTTTTTTTGTGTTTTAATTTTTCATTTCATATTGTTATATGTTTAACTTTGCATTCTTGCATCTTTAACTTGATGTTGTTAAATCATTTTACTTGATGTTGTTGTGTTTCGATTTTATTTTGTTCCATTTCAATTTGATCTGCGGCATTTTACCTCCATATTGTTGCCAATTGAATTTAATACTGTAGCATGTTTTCACTTAATCTTCTTGCAATTATTTAGCTTCAAATTGTTGCATGTTAAGCTTGACATTGTTGTATGTTTCTCTTGATATTTCTACAATTCTACATTGAGATTGTTGCACTGTTAAACGTAATATTGTTGTATTCTTACCTTGATAATGTTCTTTTTCAGCTTGGTATTGTTGAATGTTTAACGTGATATCGTTGTGCGCTGTTATGTGTTATATTGTTGCATTTTCTTGTTACTTCATATTTTTACATATTTAATTTGCTCTAGCTGAATTCTTAATTTGATATTCCTGCGTTTTAATTTTTGTAGATATCAACTGAATATTGTCGCACTTTAAATTCATTATAGCTGCATTTAAACTTGACATTGTTGCATTGTATTTTAACTTCATTATCCTGCACTGTTAGCTTAATACCACTGAACGTTTTA
>JADBJO010000043.1:60000-72500 GCA_016801955.1 Conus betulinus | reverse complement strand
TCACGCACAGTTCATTCCGCGCTGCAGCCCAGCCATCCGATTATGTCACTTTGCTGCCAAATGGCCAACTAATTGATTGCTGACTGGGGCGGGGAAGGGGAGGAGGGTGTCATGGAGAGGGGGTGGGGGGGTTATCTTTTTTTTTTTGTTGTTTTTTTCCTTAAACATTTTATTTTTCTATATAAATGATTAATGACTTATTTTCTAGACTAGTTTCGAGGAGGCCTTTTTTTCTCTGCTGTTACCATTTTTCATTTTGCGCCGACTACTACTTTTCTTTTTTGTTAGTGCTATTTGATCTTGCCCCATAACCGCTCTAGTCTTGTAGGCGTAGATTTCTTCTGTTTTTGTGGCGATTCTGTTTTCCTTTTCTGATGCTTTCCTTTTCTCTCTCTCTCCTCTCCCCTCTCCTCCTCTCGCTCCCTCCTCCATCCTCTCTCTCCTCTCTCCTCTCCGAGTCTCTCGACTCTCTCTCTCTCTCCTCTCTCCTCCTCTCTTCCATCTTTCTGTGTTTAATTTTCATCTCCTTTCTTCAATCACTTCTTTTTCTTTTCTTTACCTTCGTTTTTTTTCTTCTGTCTGTATTTTTCTTTCTTTCCAAGTTTTTTTTCTCCGGCCACTCGCCTACCACTCTCCAACTTCCCCTCTCATCTACTTCGTCTGTCTTTCCTTCTCTTCTTTCCTGGTTTTCCTATCTTCCTTCCCTTCTTTCCTTCTTTCGAACCTTTTTCTTTCGCGTTTTTCCACCCCCCCCTGTCCGCCATCCATTCTCCGTCATCTACTGTCTCTACTTTTTTTTTTTTGTTCTGTTCTTTTTTCTGTTCCGTTCTTTCTATCTTTCTTTCTCCTCTTTTTTCTATTTCCGTGTGTTGTACTTTACTACTTTTTAACTCCTTTTTTGTCATCGGTCTAAAAGAATGTAACTTTGTTTACTGTCTTCTTTCTTTCTATTTCTTCTTTTTCTCCCTCCTCTCTCGATGTAAACAGCTCTGTAGGCCATTTTGGAATCGGCTGGACCAAAGCATCAGTAACTGAACTGAGCTGAAATTCATTTCTTTCTTTCTACGTTTTGTGCTACTTTTTCCCTCTTCCATGCCCAATGCACTGTTAAGTCCTGTATCAGTGTCTACACTTTCTGTAATTCCTGTTCTTATTCTTTTCTCTGTGTTGCGCTGCTTTTCATATCCTGGACGTCGCCTACTTCTCCATTCTGTATCTATTTTTTTTTTCCTCCATTTGTCTAAGTTGCGTACTTTTTTTTCCTTTTGGATTTGGCATCTGTTTTTGTTTTCGCAGTCCGAACTCTGGTTCTGTCAAGAAGGCGTAATGTTTCCCGTTTCTATTGCCTAGGGTATGACCCCCCTATATGTTTGGGTAATATTACGCTTTGGTCAACGCTAAACAATTCTATTTTTATTTCCCTGCCAAAGTCTTTTGAATCTATGACATGCGAGTGATTTCGTAATTTAATGGCGAAAACCCTGGTTTCTGGCTGTCTAAACCTTTGAGATTTTATTTTACTTCTTTGTTGTCGATATTGATTTCGCTTCTGGTTCTACGACTCCTTTCATTGCTTACGACTACCACTGAAATAGACAAATGGACAGACAGATAGGTAGACTAGATAGACAGACCATCCTGTACAACACTATTTCCATAACTTGAGCTGATCTGATGTGTAACAACTTATTTCAGTGACCAAGGCAGTGCGCTTCTGACTGTCCACTGTTTTGCTGCTAATGTTTCATTTCTATGATGCGTTTGGTAGATTCTGCCTTCTTCATGTGCACTGGCGATTATCAGTCTGCCTTCTGTCGACTGCCCGCCATGGAGAGGCCTGTCTGCTCATGTTGTGTACTGGTTTCAAAGGGGGTGACTACAGATGTGAAACGGAAACACATTTTTTAATGCAATTTTAAGTCATTCGACCCGTCAACATGGAACAAACAAATTACAAGACAAACACCCACGGACGTTTCGATCTCTTATGTCTTCTTCTGAAGGCGAGATAAACAGCATTCAGACAATGATAAATCGTGAGGACCCGTGATTGCTCGTGCTTCGTTTTTCCATCTTGTCTTGAATTTTGTTTCTCTTGCCTGTAGAAGACCTAAAAGGTCGAAAGTGTTTATTCTTGTCACTTGTTTGTCCACATCAACCGACGGAGATACTCAGAATTACCTTTTCAAATCTGGTGTCTACTGCCTGAGTTCCCTGACTACGTGTGAACTAAATTCTGACTGATCTTCACCTGACTGTCCTCTGGACTAATTTCGGTTGACTGATTTCTACTGAACGAGTTTCGGTGACTGGCCCTGGATTGCGCCACTGAATGATTTGGGTGACCACAATAAGGTTTAAGTTCTCCTATTCCGGTGACTCCACCTGACGCAAGTTCTGTGGATTTTCAATGGCGGCGGGGCGGCGCACGGTCGGACTTCACGCGCGAGGGAGGTGTTTCACAGCTGGGAGAAGTGCGGGACCTGTGTGCTCTTGGCTACTTTTTCGAAATGTCCTCTCTTTTCCTCCCGTCCACTTTTCCCTGGTAGTATCCGCCAACAGGTCCCACCTTGTCAACCTGCACTTTACCGCCCCCCCCCCCCCCCCCCCCCAACTTCTTGTCCCTGCTCACTCCCCGCCAACCGTGATTGATGTTTTTGAAAATTTTCATTTCGTCAAAGATCAAAGCGAACTGAATTTTAGAGTCCATATTTTAAGTTTTCTATAACTGCAAAAATAACACCCCACCAACCACCGACTCTTTCAAGATCGGGATGTTTTGCGCCTAGTTCGGTAGGTCTTGGCAGGAAAAACCAAAAAAAAATAACAAAAACGAAACAAACAAAAAATAAAAACAAACAAACAGAACAAAAAAAAAAAAATTAGTTTCTCTCAACAGAATCTAGCGTCAGTAAAGTATGAAAATTTGAAAGAGAGGCGCCGGGCCTCAGCTCCGGTACGGCCTCCTGATATCTCGTACTTGCTCTATCGGTCTCTCTTCCGTCTTATCGGACCGCTATCATGCAGATCATCTCTCCTCTCTAGCTAGGGTCGCTCGATCAACGATCCTCCTCTCCCATATCCACTGTGCCGCATGTCTCTCATCATGGTGCAGAAGCAAATTCTGTTAAGAAATGCAAGCACGTCTCCTTTTTTACTATCTCACTGTTCTAGACTCATGTCGTCCTCTACAGGGTATTCTAACTCCCCCCTCACCCCCCCCCCACCCCCCCAAACCCCCACCCCCCCACCCCCCCACCCCACCCCCCCTCCACACCGCCTCCATACTCGCAGTCCTGTGGGCCTTCACTTCCGCCACGGGCAGGGACGCGGTGGGCTAGCATGTGGTTCCTGGTGCGGAGTATAACGGACTTTCCTGCTAACGGTGCCCCAGAGGCGACATCCTGACGGGTAATCTGGGCCAGGAACCTGGTTTACGTGTGACTGGGCCACATTAATGAGAAAAACAGTTCAGGGCTTTGCCCACATCATCTCTCACTCTTCACTCGTCGTTTCCTTCCGCCCGACGGCTAAACCATTCTCGTCGTCTCTGGTCTCTCTGCTACTTCCTCACCCAAACCCCCTAATTACACCGTCTCTCTCGCACATTCTGCACACCCACACTTACACCCGCTCCCCCCCCCCCCCCTTACCCCCCCCCCCCCCACCCCCCCCCCCCCCCCCCCCCCCCCCCCCCCCCCCCCCCCCCCCCGTCTCTCTCTCCCCCTACTCTCTCTCGTTCCAGAATGCATTTCTCAACAGGCGACATGTCATTCAATTATTAAGGGTCTGCGATGCTCTCCTCTTTCTCAAGCCCAGACTGCATTTAACAAACGATCCTGTTATGGTCAATGTAAGTAGTTCTTAAAGATCTCTCTCTACTTCTCGTCTCGGCCTCTCTCTCCTCTCTCTCCGTTCTCTTCTCTCGAATCTTGTCTCACCGACATGCAGAAAACACTTTACCGCGAGCCCATTTTCTTCACACAGCCTACACACGTGTTAATGCGCAGGTGGCTAAGGGGCCAACTGACAAATTAATTACACAGGGAAGGACGAACAGAGCAGGCGTCCCGAAACAAAGCAAACCGGCCCCCCCCCCCCCCCCCCCCCCCCCCCACCCACCCCCACCCCACACACCCCCCCACCCCCCCCACCCCAACACACCCCAAAACAAACAAAAAAAAAAAACAACAGAAAAAAAAAACAAACCCACCCACCCAGGGAAGGGGGTGGGAAGGGAGCCAGCGAAAGCAAAAGTAAGAAGTCGGGCGGCGTGCGAGAGCGACGAGCAGAGCGAGAGGAGTGGACGTCAGAGAGGGGAAGGAGAGAGAGAGAGGGTAGCAGGCGGTAGAGCGCGCGGGAGGCGGGGGGCTTAGAAGCGTGGCGAGAGCGCGGAGCGGACAGTGCAGACAGGCATGAGGACAGAGTAGACAGCGACGAAGGGTGGACGGAAGAGGGACGCAATGAGAAGAGAGCGGGAAGACGGGAGAGGAGGGGGCGGGCAGACGAGAGAGAGCGAGACAGAAGAGAGCAGTAGCGGACAGCGGAGAGAAGCCACGCGCGAGCACGAGATGGAGACCAGAGAGACGACAGCAACCAACACAGGACGGACAGACCCAGTCAGAGGCAGAGAGAGCCGAGAGAGGGGAAAACATGAGACACAAACACGCAACCATGCCGCCCCTACCCGGACGCTATCACAGACGTATCGCCCGATGGTTGCCAATCGTCGGCGTACCCAACCAAAGAATAATTCAGCACAAAAGCTGTAAAGACAGAGGATCTACCAAGTGTTGGGAAGAATTGCTCGGACGAGACGGAGGTGAAGAATGAACAGTGGTAATAATACTAACCTACTGGTGATGATGATGATGAGATGATGATGATGATGATGTATGCGATGACGACGATGATGATCATGGGTGATCATGGTGAATGATAATGATGATGATGATGATGATGGTGGGGTGGTGGTGGTGGGGTAATGATGACGATGATGGCAGTTAATATCATATAATGGCGAGTCGCAGGGGAAGGTGGAAGGCACTGGGTTATGGGGGTCAATCACACCGGCAAGTTTTATGGTGACAACTGGGTAATTTTCATTTTTTTTTTATTCGTGCGTTTTGGACACTCAGCTTGTTAAAGTCAGAGGAGGAATAAAAGAGGGCGGGGCGGTGAGAGGGCAGAGAAGAGAGGGAGAGGGAGGAGTAGGGAAGCAGAGAGAGAGACGAGAGGAGAGAGAGAGAAAGAGAGAGAGATGAGAGGAGTGAGAGAGAGAGAGGGGGGGGAGGGAGAGGGTGAGAGAGAGAGGCTGCTGGAGGAGAGAAGAGAGAGAGCAGGAAGAGAGAGAGACTGACAGTGAAGGACAGAGGCTAAGTAAAGACCTTTCCCCTGAAGTCGACTGTAAAGATGCTCGAGAAACGGACGATGGTAGACACTCTAATTTGGACAATGACGGGCTCCGGAGAGATCCTGATTCGATCGATCAACGCTGATATAGTAAACGTGAAAGGAAGAGAACTGTGAACCAGACATAAAATAGGAGGAAAATGAATAAAAACGAGAGAGAGAAAAAAAAAGAAAGAACAGAACAGAAAGATAGAAGGGGAAAGAGAAGGAAAAAAAGAAGGGGCAAAAAAACAAAACTGAAAATAAAGAAAGGAAAGAAAGGAAGAAAGGAATGAAACGAAAATGAAAAACTAACGACACAGAAAGATTACACACACACACACATCACACACACACACACACAACCACACACACAAAGAACAGAACACAAAAAAAAAAAAAAACCAGAAGAAAGAAAAGAGAATGAAAAGAAAGAAGTTCAGGGAAATAAAAGAAAGATAAGAAGAAAACTAAGGAAGAAAGACTGAAAAGAAAAACAGAAAAGTCAAATATAAAAAGTACCATAACAAAAAAAAAAAGTGTTGAACAAAGAAAGCAAGGGAAGTACAGACAGAGACCAGTGAACAAAAACAAAATGAAATGGCAGGATAAGAAAAAAATCATAACATTACCGAAAAAAAATAGAAAGAAGAGAAGGCTAAAGACGACAGGAAAGGAAGAAATGAAATGAAAAAAAGGAAGAAACCGACAAACAAACAAAAGAAGACGAGAAGAGCAGAACGCGAAACAAAAAAAAAAAACGAATATAAATGTCATTGGGCAGATGGGCTGGACAGAGAAGGAAAGAGAACGGTAGTCAGTTGGAGGGAAACCAGACACCGAGCGCGAACAGAAGGACAATGACTGGAATGAGAACAGAAGAAAATAATAAGCAAACAGGACACACACAAAAAAATAATGATAAAAAAAAAGAAGGAAATTCAAAAAGAAAGGAGAGGAACGAATGTGCAATCAGCAGTCAAAGAAAGTTTAGAACTAAGAAAAGAAACAAAGGCAACACAGTGCACAGGAACTATTTTATATCTGTCTCCTCCTGTTACATAATGATTGCTCTATCCTGTTAGAGAGATACAGAGCATGCTGCTATGAGAGAGAGAGAGAGAGAGGAGAGAGAAGGGAGAGAGAGAGAGAGAGAGAGAGAGAGAGAGAGGAGAGAGGAAGGGGGGGGGGAGGGGACGGAGGGGGAGGAGGGCGCGAGAGAGGAAAGAGAGGGGAGAGGAGAGAGAGAGAGAGAGAGGAGGGACGAGAGCAGAGAGGAGGGCCCCCCCCCCCCCGGAGAGAGAGGAAGAGGAGAGGGAGCGAGGAAGGGCGAGAGAGGGAGAGGAGAGAGGAGAGAGAGAGAGAGAGGAGAGAGTGGAAAAGACAGACCGAAAAAAACCGGCTGAAAAGAGATGGGGATACGTGTAAACATGTCCTCCATCTATCTAAGGGTTCACGTGGACTGGAGCTAATTATTAAACAGAAAGGTGGTGGGGGGAGAGGGAAAGGTCAACCCGCAAATAAAAGCAAGAGGGAGACAGACACACACTATTCAATGAATGAATGGATGGAGTAATATCTGGACGAGGAGGGGCTAGTAATAATAATGATAATGATAATAATAATAATAATAAAATAAAAAAATAAGAAAGAAGTAAAACAAATAAAGATAATGAAAAGAAAATGTCAAATCAGGATGGGGGAGAGGAGAATTAAGGTAAAGACAGGCAGAGGAATATTAGTGATGAGCGAATGAATAAAGGAAGGAATAAAAGAAGGAACAAAGAATGGAAAATAATGAATGAACGAGTGAATGAATGAATGAATGAATGAATGAATAAGTGAATGAAAGTGAATGAATGAATGAATAAGGAATGAAGAATAAGAATGAATGAATGAATAACAGTTGAAAAAAAATGAAGAAAATAGAAAGAAAGGATGAGAGATGGAATAAAAAAAAGAAGAAAATAGAATGAAAAGGATGAAAGAAAGAAAAGAAAAAAATTGAACAGAGAAAGAGAATAGTGAATGGCAAACAAAACTGCACCCAACAAACGTTCACGGGCTCAAGAGGGCACACACACACACACACACACACACACACACACACCACACACACACACACCACACACCGCCCCCAACCCCGACGAACTCTTCCCTCACCTGGGTGGTGTGTGGTCCGGGGAGTAGTAGCCCCTCCAGTCTCCACCCCCGTCACCTCCACTCCACATGATGACGCTGCCCATCACCTCCCTATCCAGCTTTACCGTGCTGCCTCACCACGCCGCTGGTCGCCTCCACCGGAATACTCCCCCGCGCTGCACTCCCCCGGACGTCACGCCGCTCAGGTAATACTCCACACGACACTCCCGGGCCCGAGGCTGTGGCCGGACACGGTGAAGACTGTGGTGTGCCCCCGCCCAGTCGTCCTCCGACAGCGCGTGCCGGAGAGTAGGGGTCCTCCCACGAAGCTGGGTCCGCCCTCTGACGAGGGTCAGGAGCAGGGTGATGGTGCTCTCCGTGGGACTTTCTCCCGTTCTGACCCGAGCCACCGTTGTCCCGCGCAGACAGACCCCGGAGGGTGTGGAGGAGGGGGGAGGCAGGGAGGTCTCTGAGGAGGGTGACGTGGCCCGAGGAGGGGGTGGAGACGAGAAGAGGTCGGTCTGGGTCAGCAGAGAGTAGGACACCCGGCCGTTGTCGCCCGTGTCGGCGTCGTCCGCGAACACCTCCGCCACCGTCTGCCCCTGCCGTTTGGAGGCGTGCACACCACGAAGGCCGGCGGGGACTTGAAGACCGGGGGTTTGTCGTTGACGTCCTGGATGATGATGTTGAGGGATTTCTGGGTGGGTCAGGCGCAAGGAAGGGGGTCTGGCTGGTCCGTGGCCGTGATGACCAGTTTGTTAGTAGTCGGGTGGTCTCGCGGTCCAATCGTCCGTCACGAAGATTTTCTCCGGAGACGGGGTCGATCCTGAAAAAGGCCTTCGTTAGGGTCCTGACTGATGATGGCGAACCTCACTGCCTGCCAAAAAAATCCGCTGTCACTGTCCACCGCTCTCAGCCGGGCGATCTGCTCGTTCGTCGTATCCTCTGGCACGTTTGATGGATTTGAACCCGTCCCTGAACACTGGGGCGTTGTCATTGGCGTCAATGACCTTGACGTTAAAAGAAGATGTAAGAGGACAGAGAAGGGCGATAACCTTCATCAGACACGCTGATGTTCAGCATGTACTCCTGCCTGGTTTCACATAGTCCAGAGGTCGCAGGAGGTAGAGCTTGCCGGTGTATCCATCCAGCTTGAACACGTTCTCCCTCGTTTCCGCTGAAGATGGAGAAGTACATCTTGGCGTTGTTGCCCCAGGTCCAGGTCCTGGCCTGTGAAGACGGTCAGCAGTTCCCCGATGGGCGTGGTCTCCTCCACCCTCAGCTGCCGGCGGAGGGAGGACGTGAAGTGAGGCACCTGGTCGTTGTTGTCCATGACGGCGATGCGCTGACGTGTCTGTGGCCATGACGGTCAGCAGGTAGTGGTCCCTGCTCTCCCGGTCCAGCGGCCCGTCCACCGTCACCTCCCCGCTGCTCTCCCCTATTCTGAACACCCCTCCACACGTTTCCTTAGTGATGACGTAGCTCACTGCTCCGTTCGCTCCGATGTCGGCGTCCGTGGCGGTCATTTTGATGACCTTGGTGCCCACCGCAGCGTTTTCGGGGTACTGTGGCACTGAACAAAGAGCGGGCAAAGATGGGTGCGTTGTCGTTGATGTCGCTGATGTACACCCGTACTGACGACTTGCCACGCAGACGTGGGGTACCTCCATCCGTGGCAAATATGTCCACAGTGTAGAACTGCACACTGCTGGTGTCCATGACGTACTCCCTGTCGAAAGGGCGTCGGGTGTACAGAGCTCCGCTGATGGGGTCCACGGTGAAGTTGGCGTTGCCCTCCACCAGGGAGTAGAGCAGTTCAGCGTTCTGTCCGACGTCGCTGTCATAAGCCTTTCACGCTGCCCACGAAGGTGCCCGCAGGCCGGCTCTCCATCACTGTAAAGGTGTAGGATGAATTGGAGAACACTGGGGAGTTGTCGTTCGCGTCCAGAATGTAGATGGTGATGTTAGCTGACGAACTACGAGGACTATCCCCACAGTCCTGAACCTGAATCATGAGCGAGTACATGTCCCGAGCCTCCCTGTCCAGCGAGTGAGCGATGAACAGAGTGCCGTCAGGGAAGATCCCGAAGCGCCCTTCCTCGTTGCCTCGCAGGATTTTGTAGCCCAGATCCCCATTCCTGCCCTCGTCACCGTCCGTGGCCACAAATTTCATGATGATTTCGTTGACAGGTCTGGGGGAAGATGGGGGTGTGGTCATTCACGTCCTGAATCTTCACCACAACCACCATGCTGCTGCTGCGTCGAGGGGTACCAGAATCCCGTACCGTGACCTGCAGTGTCGCCTCGCTCGTCTCAATCTGAGAGGCTGGTTTGTGTAAGGAGATGATTCCAGTGTCCTGGGCGATACGAAATATGCCACCTGGGTCATCGTCAGACACCAGCGTGTACACCAGCTGTGCGTTGGAACCGGTGTCAGCATCCTTGGCTGCCGCCATGAAGATGTTGTTGCCTGCTGGCCAGTTCTCCATGACCGTTACCTCGGAGCGGCTGATGTCAAAGACAGGGAAGTTGTCGTTGACATCCCTCACGTTGATGACGACGGTCGTCTCTCCAAACTTGGACCCCGTGGTGGCGATGACCGTTAGGACGTACCTGTCCTTCTCTTCCCTATCCACCAGCTTGTTCTGCCTGATCATACCGGACTCGTCAATGGAGAACACCTGCCCAGGGTCTCCTGCCGTGATGGAGTAGGTGATACTGGTGCCTCCACCCCCTGTGGCCTGCACCTGTCCCACGGCCCCACCGATACTGACTGCCTCCTGTCCGCTGTCCTCGGTGATGTCAAAGGTCACGGACTGGCTGGTGAACTGAGGCGCCGGGTCATTGATGTTGGCCACGACCACATTGACCGTCGCTTCGCCCTCTGACTGTCTACCGCCTCCATCAGTGGCTCTGACCGACAACCGGTAACTCCGCCCCACGTTGCGCCGCAGGACGGTGGTGGTGGTGATGATCCCAGAGTCAGGGTCGATGGTGAAGCTGTTGAAGACGCTGCCCGTGAAGCTGTAAGTCACTCTGCCGAACGATCCTGCATCTTTGTCCGTGGCCTGCACCTGAACCACCTGCACTCCCGCTGGGTCGGTCTCAAAGACATTGACGTAGTAGGAATCGGGACGCAGTTCAGGTGCATTGTCGTTCAGGTCTTTCACTGTCAAATGGACCGTGGCTGTGGAGGACAGGGACGGCGTCCCTCCATCCTGGGCGATGATCCACAGAGTGTAGGTGGACGCCACTTCATGGTCCAGTGATTGCCGCGTGGTCACTCGGCCTGAACCGCTGTCCACTTCGAACATGTCTGTGTAGATGAGATCCGTGTCGCGATGTAAAATGTAACTGACGGTGCCGTTCACGCCGCTGTCAAAATCATCGGCGGTCAAGGTGGCGATGTACTGATTGACAGAGTTGTTTTCCTCCACTTCCACGTGGGTCACCGCTGTCTTGAACTGTGGCGCCATGTCGTTCTCGTCCAGGATGTCGATGACGAGCTTGGTGAAGTTGCTGTACGTGCTGTCACTGGCGGAGATGTTGAGGACGACCTGTGTGGACACCTCATGGTCCAGGGCCATCCGAGTGGTGACCAGGCCAGTGATGTGGTCCACGATGAACCAGCTGTGGAGGTTGCCGCTGACGATGGTGTACTTCAGGTGGGAGTTGGGGCCCGAGTCCTCATCGACGGCTTTCACGCTGGTCACGAAGGACCCGGGCATAGCCAGTTCCGACATTCTAGTTCGGTACTCAGTGCGTTCAAACACTGGAGCGTGGTCGTTGGCATCGTTCACCAGGATGATGAGGTAGGCGGTAGAACTACGAGGTGGGGTGCCCTTGTCCACAGCTTTGATCGTCAGGTTGTACCTGGGGATGGTTTCACGGTCCAGCTGTCCTTTCACCTGGATGTAGTTGATGGTGGTGGCCTGGAGGGTGAGGGAGACCAGTCGGAAGTGGTCCGCCTCATTGCCGCTGATGATCTGTACCGAGGTCTGGCCGTTCACGCCTCGATCAGCATCAGTGACGCTGATACTGGCCACACGCACCCCGCCGGCATTCTCATCAATGGTGGCGGTACCCGTCACGGGGTCAGGGGTCGTGGGTTGGAAGGTGATGATGGGGTCATGGTCGTTTTCATCAATGACGGTCACAGAGACATAAGCTCTCCCACTCTG
Source organism: Conus betulinus (assembly GCA_016801955.1). Taxonomy (NCBI): domain Eukaryota; kingdom Metazoa; phylum Mollusca; class Gastropoda; order Neogastropoda; family Conidae; genus Conus; species Conus betulinus. Next base: position 60,786 of record JADBJO010000043.1, on the reverse strand, counting down.
CGGAGTCCGCCCTCCGTCTCTGGACTCCACAGTGAGGAGACAACTGTTCGGGTCACACTCTATGCTGCCCACGGACCTCTGGCGGCCACACGAAGGCCGGCTGCAGTACAGAGGAGACGTCAACGTCCTGATGACCCCTGTCCTTTCTTCTATCCGAAACTGACCCGAGGAGTCGATCACAGAGTAGTAGATTTCAGCGTTTTCCCCGATGTCGTCATCAGAGGCCTCCACACGGATGACTGACGTGCCCACGTCAGCACTCTCATTGACCTCCGCCACATAGTCACTGGGATGAAATGAGGGTGGGTTGTCGTTGATGTCCGTGATGTCGATATTGAGCTGAAGGTAACCGTACAGCGGGATGTCCCCGCCGTCCTTGGCCGATATGTTGAGCTGGTAGAAATCTTTGGTCTCCCTGTCCAGGTCCCCCTGGGTGACGATGAACATAAAGGGGGTCTCGTCGCTGGGCGGATTCAGCCTGAACTTCCCATCCTCGTTGCCGGAGACGATCTGGTACTCCACCACGGTGCCGTTCAGGCCTTTGTCAGGGTCCACGGCGGTGATGATTAGCTGCTGCTGCCCCTCGTGGGCGTCCTCCTGGAATGACTCAGACACCACGCTCTGGTCAAAGCGCGGGGCGTTGTCGTTGATGTCCAGCACGTGAATGGTCACGTCCACGGGGTGGAATGGTTTGGTTGAGTGAGTTCCCTCAATGAACAGGCTGATGGAATCGGACTCGAGGGTTTCGCGATCGATTCGCACTTTAGTCCTGATGACTCTCCATCC
>JADBJO010000043.1:50000-52500 GCA_016801955.1 Conus betulinus | reverse complement strand
GAGCTTCCAGCCGAGTAGAGTCAGAGAGACCTTTTGGTACTTTCCCTAGAGAAGGAGAGAGAGGAGGCGAGGAGAGGAGAGAATGAATGCTTGCTTTATAGCCCAGTCGAACGTCAAATGGTCATTTCAGCCCTGCTCACCGCGTCTTTTCAACTTGACACTCAACAATCTTTACGGGATATTTTTCCCTGATAGATGCCACTCCCCTCCTCCCTCCGAACCCGCCCCCCACCGCGCCTACAAATAAACTTACTTCTCTCTTTCAGACAACCACTTCTAAGACTCCTCTTCTCTTCCTTACCTCACAACCATCTCAGAAATTTTTCTGTAGTTAATAAATCATCTTCTTTCTTCACGATAACATCGTATAGATCACTTGCCAAAAAAATGCTTTGATCATGTACTCTGTACGCAAATTTAAGTTTTAGCCCTTTCAGCAATTCACCCGTACCGCTCTTCAAAAATCCTCGTACAATCATTTGAACTCACTCTACCAGCTAACATTGTTTATGGTGATGCTTACAAATTTTTTCTAATTACACTCATGGTTTAGACAGTGTAAAGACCGGACTTTTCACTTTTGTTTGAAAGTCCTTACTAGCCTAAACAAAGATCACAAGTAAGACCATAAGGAAGCTAAACAAACTAAAAAAAATGTTGATTTCCTCTTCCTAGCATGATGAACAGTAGCAATCTTCCTATGACCGATGGTCTGTCTTGTCTGTGTTGTGTCTGGCTGGCTGGGGACTGGCTGACTGGCTCCTCTGGCCCGCGGGTGCTATGTGGATCTGCCCAGACGGTTTTGAACCCAGGGGTTTTGTACAGATATAGTGATCAGACTCTGGTTAGTGCCCTTTTGACACGGTAACAGCCTCCTTCTCCACGTGGCTTGGGATTCTTCTTTTCCTTTAAGTCATGCCTGTGAAGGGTCTTTATGTTAGATTCATGGCTCTGCAGATGCTCCGCAGGAAGAGACAGGAATCAAGACCAGCGCAACGCAGTTCTGATATGTTGCCAGTCATCTCCTGCAGAGCATGCTGCGGCGTGCTTTCGCCCTCCTTCACTGCTTGTGGGACCGCCCTGTTCTCCGTCAAAAAGCCCCCAAGCACTGTGTGATGCTGTAGGGTCGCCCCAGAGACATAGAAGTAACAGGCCCAGCCCACACTGTGAAAGGGATGGGAAGGTTGGAGAGAGGTGAGGAGAGAGGAGATGGGGAGCGGGTAGAGTAGTGGGGTAGAGAGGGGGTGGGCGGTGGGTGTGTTGGGTTCAGGGTCTTAGTTGTTGTGTGTCAATCAACACCGCTAATATAAACCGTTTGGTGACACTTTTGCCCCTTTTTGTGATGCGCTCTCCGTGAGCTAGTAGGCTCCGCCCCACACACACTTTAACACGTTTTCTCAGTCTATGGATACTGCGATAAACAACCAGCCAATGAGAACAGGACCTAGGGGCACCACCTTGGCAGCCGCTGTCATTTCTTCCCTACCTTCCCTCTGGTGTGTGTGTGTCTATTGAGAGTGTGTCAATGAGTTTAGAGCGAGAGACGGATGCAAGAGTCGTGAGGAGAGCGGCAGTGCATGACTAGAGGAGAGAGAGAGCAACAAAACGAGAAGCGGATATATGCGACTGCAAAAAAAAAAAAAAAAAAAAAAAAAAGGAAAAAATCTAGGACCAAAAGAACGAAACGAAAAGAAAAATGAATATATTAACGAGAGTTCACGCCTTCCCGCACACGCCGTGGGATGCAGGAAAGTTCCCCCAAACTTTCATCGCATTTAATAGTTCTATCATATTGACTTGTATTCATTCACAATCTTGCCTGAAATGTGGATGTACTATTTTTATGAAGGGACTTCTAAGCTCATGTACACGACGATCTAATACCCAAAACAAAAAAACCGTACAGCCAGTTTCAGTTTGTTTCGCTCGAAGAAATAACACACTTTTCCATCACACCCACCCATCATCCATGTAAAAAACAAAAAAAAAAAGCATATTTTTTTTTTTAATCGGCGGACAAAAAAACAAAAAAGATGAAGAGAGTGTTGATCTTGGACATGTTTAATCATCCGATTACGCCATGTTCTCACTTCTCGTGTTCTGTGTTATCAGTCCCTGTCCCCTCCCCCTCCCCCCTCCCTCGTCCGTTCCCCACACAACTCCCGTGGCCCACTCACTCTCGTACTCCAGGTAATTAATCTGATGAAGAGTCGTTTTAAGGTAATGATTTAGTGTTTGTCGTGTTCAGGAGTAGGGGGTTAGGGGTGGGGGTAGGGGGGGCTGGGGGTGGGTGGGGCGGGGCCTCTGGAGCGGAAGGGGCCCCGTGGCTATCTTCTATGACTGGGGGGAGGAGGAATGACGGAAAAGGGGCCCGGCTGACACTCGCTTTATTTCCATCACCATTAACTGATTATTAATGACTGAAAAATTTTTGCATTCCTTCAGCCTGTTTTTTTCCTTCTCTCCCTTCCTTTCTTGGTACTCTTCTTTCTTTCTTGCT
>JADBJO010000043.1:35000-37500 GCA_016801955.1 Conus betulinus | reverse complement strand
TTTCAATCACTTCAGTGTGTACGTGTATGTGTGTGTGTGCGTATGTGTGTGTGTGTGTGTGCAGGTGTGGTGTGTGTGTGTGTGTGGGGGTGGGGGGGGGGGGGGGGGTGGGGGGGGGGGGGAGGGAGGAGTGCGTGAGTGTTGATGTATATCTACAAATACATATACTAACACAGGCTTTTACGTAACGAATCTTAAATAAATGTCAGCGAACCGCCCAGAGAAACGTGGACAAACGAGTCACGAGACAAAACACAACGCGTTTCGACCTCTTATAGGTCTTCTTCAGGTGAAACAAAAACGAATAAAATTACGAAAATGCACTAAGCGATCTGAAGCGATCAAAGCTAAGTGCATTTTCGTTATTTTATTCGTTTTTGTTTCACCTGAAGAAGACCTAAGAGGTCGAAACGCGTTGTGTTTTTGTCTTGGGACTCGTTCGTCCACGTTTCTCTGGGCGGTTCGCTGACTTTATTTAAGATTTGTTTAGATTTCCGCCTCCAGTCGTCTCACTTTGCAACTAGATCTTTTATGTAACGATTTATAATGTCTCTGTGTAAGGGCTTATGTACTTGCGAAATGATGTGGAGCAGATGAAAAATTTCCGATGGACGATAAAGTTGATTGAGTTGATTGAACTGAATTGAATTGACCGATTGTTTTCCCTGTTGTTGGTCAGAGGGGCTGGAGTCAAAACGGCTAGAGCGTTTGCCTGTGGAGCTGAAGGTTGTAAGTTCCAACCCACCAGTGTAACTATGCAGTGACAGTTTGACTCCAGCTCTTGTAGACAAACAATAGGAAAAAAACAAACAGAAAAAAGAAACAGAAAAAAAAATAATCAACAGATCAATTTACTGAAAAAGAAGAAAAAAAAACTAGCTGAGGAAACTTCAGTGATGAATTGAGATGAAAGTGAATGAGGCTGGCAATGTACACAAAGAAAAGAGAAACATCATTAGTTTTCAACAACAAACAGACGGACATCAGCCGAGTGAGCAACAGAACCGACGCCTTTGAATGGAACCAGCCTGTTCTGGTTTCCTGGGGATGCTGCCTGCCGTGACCAGGTGGTAGGCAGGGCTGCAGCCAGTTGGCTCTGGCACTCTGGCGCTGCTGAAGACAGGAAATGTGCTGACAACAACGTCAATCCCGTTCTTTCGCTCACACCTCCGCCGTGAACTGTGGTGCCGCCCGTTTTCTCCTGAAGGCCTCGGTCACTGCGCTGACATGTCTCTCTCTCTCTCTCTCTCTCTCTCTCTCTCTCTCTCTCTCTCTCTCTCTCTCTGTGGCGTGTGTGTGTGTGTGTGTGTGTGTGTGTGTGTGTGTGTGTGTGTGTGTGTGTGTGTGTGTGTGTGTGTGTGTGTGTGTGAGGGTGTTCGTGTGTGTGTGCGTGCGCGCGCGCGCGCGCGCGCGCGCGCGCGTGTGTGTGTGTGTGTGTGTGTGTGTGTGTGTGTGTTAGGCATCGGACACATATAGGTGTAATGGAGCAGAAAATTAAATTCAAACATTGTTGTCTCCATTTTTCCCTTTCCTTTTCTTTATTCGTTCTTCGTTCCCTTCGTTTCCCTCTCTGCAGAATTTTTTTTTTTTTTTTTGGGGGGGGGGGGGGGGGGGGGGGGGGGGGGGGGGGAGTTTTCCATATTTCTCTCCTGTCATGAGTCAAGATCTGTTATGCAGATGAGCGCAGGATTTGTGGGGAGAAGAGCTGGGGAATGAGGAATTGGGGAGGGGGGGTGGGGGCTAGGGTGAGAAGAGTGGGGGAGGGAGAGGGGGGGTGGAATGAGATGGAGTGCAAAAATGCTTCATTTCCTTTTCTCCTTCTACACGTATCGTCTTCCTCCTCTGTTTTCTCCTCTTTCTCTGTTTTCTTCCCGTTCGTTTTTGGCTTTTGTCGTTCTTCTTTTACATTTCTCTTGTTTTTCATCTTTTTTTTTTTCTTCGTCTTCTTTGTTCCTGTTTCTTCTTACCTTTCTCCATCTTTTTACATTACTCCTCCTTCCTCTGGTTGTTGTTATCATCGTCGTCGTCGTCGTTGTTGTTTGTTGTTGCTGTTGTTGTTGTTGCTGCTGCTGCTGCTGTGGTCAGTTCTTCTTCTTCTTCTTCTTCTTCTTCTTCTTCTTCTTCTTCTTCTTCTTCTTCTTGGGTGTTTTTGTTTCCTCCTTTTCCTCGTTTCCGTTTCCTTCTTTTATTCGTCACCCTCTTTCTTCTCCCCTTTCTTCTCTTCCTCCTCCTCCTCGTCCTCCTCCCTCTCCTCCTCCTCCTCCTCCTCCTCCTCCTTCTTCTTCTTCTTCTTCTTCTTCTCCTTCACCTTCTTCTGCTTTTTCTTCTTCCTCTTCCTCTTCCTCCTCCTCTCCCTCCTCGTCGTCGTCCTCCTCTTCCTCTCCTTCTTGTTCTTGTCCCCTATTGTCCCTGCTCCTCCTCCTCCTCCTTCTTCCTCCTCCTCCTTGAGAGTGTTAATGTACATTGGCCTGGAGCTGCAATACATGTGCTGGGAGAGGCG
>JADBJO010000043.1:22500-30000 GCA_016801955.1 Conus betulinus | reverse complement strand
GTGTGTGTGTGTGTGTGTGTGTGTGTGTGTGTGTATGCATATTTCCCCTCTCTCTGTACCGAGCCGACCGTGTTAATTCTTGATTAGCAATCTTCCTTGGGGAATAATCACCCTTGATAAAAAATTGTATACAGATCAGCATCAAGAAATCATCATACCAGGCAGACTGTCCATCGACACACATGAATTTTTTTTCTTTCAATACCCTTTTGTACGTACATGGTTCTATGCTTTCATTTTTCTTTTTTTTATGTGCTTGTTTCGTTTCTTTATGTCTTTCTTTATAAAAAAAAAAAAAGTGATGACAACTTTGCGCACTGTCCTTTTTCTGCACACTTGTGAGCTCTCTAATATTATGTGATTAAAAAAAAAGAAAAGAAAAGAAAGAACGAAGATCAATGTAAAAGTCACCTGGCTTCCCTCCTTACCGTCCGTTCCTCCCTCATGGGACAGTTACACAAAATAGTTCTCTCTGCAAGGTTTGCGTGAATGTAATAGATATCATGAGATTGTTGGGGGAAGGGTTTTTGTTTTTCCCCCCAGACGAACGCAGGCTTGCGTGTAAACCATCCGTTGTGGGTCTTGAAGTAAACAACTGCTCCATGAACAAGAAGCAAAGTTTGCTAGAATCTGAATCTGAATAGGATTCATTACATTGTGACATCAAATCTGATTGTTAGACGATGTTGTGACCCGGGCCAAGAGAACATTGAGAGAGAGAGAGAGAGAGAGAGAGAGAGAGAGAGAGAGAGAGAGAGAGAGAGAGAGAGAGACAGAGAGAGACAGAGAGAGAGAGAGAGAGAGAGGGAGGGAGAGAGAGAGAGAGAGAGATAGAGAGAGAGAGAGAAGAGAGGGAGAGAGAGAGGGGAGGAGAGGGAGAGAGAGAGAGAGTTTTACTGGCCGTAGTGTTACGCCCCTCCCCCTTCCTTTCCCCTCCCCCAGCAAGAATCAGGCAAAGGAGTTATATCCATTGTTTGTGACCAAATTCTTCAGCTGTCCCACTACAAAGACACAAACTGCATTGTTGGCCTGAATGAAAAGCGTGGAGACCTCTGAACAGCCAAGCAGTCCAGTCTTTTAAAAACAAGATTTATTCATTTATATATTTTTGGCACATTTACAAACAAATATATTCCATCATTACGGCATGTAAAGGCAAAGCAACCAATCTGTTAACGAAGGTACAATGCTTACCATTAACACACCGTCTTGTTGCAAAAAAAAAAATCCAAGAAAACGTCGTACGTCTATTTGTGGGAAAAGTATTAAAATATATCTACATTTCTAGACCTTGCTATTTCTATCTGTTACTTTCCACAAGGTTTTGATAGGAATACCATTTTTTTTACGAAATTCTGTAAATTGTAGGTGCATATGTTTTTCATTTTTATATTTGCGCTTTAGCTCGTTCAAAAGTGTTGGGGATTAAGTTTTGATCTGGTTTGACATGTTTTCACAAAATATTTAGGAAACAGGATACTTTTGGTCAAACCATTCGTCTGTTTTTATTTGTTCATCATTACCCAAATACCCCAATTCTCTATCAAGATTGATTCTTAAACAGTTATTACATTTTTCACGTATTATTCTCTCTAGTCTCCCCCTCCCCCCCCCCCCCCCACACACACACACACGAAACTATGAACACAACTGCAAAGCCCCGAACAGTGTTGTACTCAATCTTTCTCTGTCTCTCAAAATGAACATGTGTCGCTATCATTTACATCCCTTTTCTTCAGAATATTATTTATACCAAGAGTCTTTAATAAACGTTAGCGAACCGCCAAGAGAAACGTGGACAAACGAGTCACAAGACAAAACACGATGCGTTTCGACCTCTCAGGTCTTCTTCAGGCAAGACACAAACTTCTTCTTCTTCTTTCTTCTTCTTCTTTCTTTTCTTCTTCTTCTCTCTTTCTTCTTCTTCTTTCTTCTTCCTTCTTCTTCTTCTTCTTTCTGCCCGCCTTCATCAAGCTGAAGATTCTGGCATCTACAAAGGGGTTCCAGTTTGCTGTGGAGAGTATGGGTCGATTTATGCAAATAGGACAATGAAAATGAACTAAGCCCAAGTGAAAAATTCGTTCATTTTCATTGTCTTATTTGTTTGTGCCTTGCCTGAAGAAGACCTTAGAGGTCGAAATGCGTCGTGTTTTATCTTGTGACTCGTTTGTCCACGTTTCTCTGGGCGGTTCTCTGACATTTATTTAAGATTTTGTTCAGATTTCCGCCTGCAGTCGTCTCACACTTTGCAACTAGATCTGTAACTAGAGTGTCGTGGCATTCTTTCAAGTCTCTGCCAGGATGCTGAGCTGGAAAACTTTCTTCCGATCAGCCAAGGCACTTGGCATGCCTCTTTTTCTTGTTCTGTACAACATCTCGTGTAGGAGATCGCGCAGAAAAACGCTTCAGGACTTCCACAACATCACAGCCTTAGGAGGATGACCTCTGTACAGCCAGCCTGCCTGACCAACGGGCAAGTTGCCAGGTGACGGACACTAGTGAAATCACATGCAATTTTTTTTTTGGTCCACAAATTAACATGATTGCAAGGGATATCGCATGAAGTGTGTCCGGGTTTCTTTATCAGTATCAAGCGAGAAATTCTCCCGGCAAATCGCATCTTACGGCTGGCAACTGTGAACTCACATTTGCAGCAGGGACTTGCTCAAACGATTGAAGGTCAAAATAGGTAACGTTCAGTCGATGCTCCATATTGGTAGCGTTGCTCTCACACTCCATATTTTGCCCGTGGCGAAGTCCACACTCTTATCTTCAATGCAGAAGACTTCTGAGCGATGGTGAATTCATCCTGTCCTCTATGGATGCCAGAAATGAACACAGAGCAGAGTTCCAGTCAGCCATTTTATGCTGTAAGATGAGTTATCTACATCTACAAAACATTAGGTAAATGACATGTCTGCAATTAGTCCTACATACTATCAGGCCAATGGCGATGTCTGAGTCAGGCAACACATGTCCTACATACCATTAGGCCAATGATGATGTTTTTTTTTTTTCTGTCAGTCAACACATGTCCGGCATAACATCAGGCCACTGACGATATCTGTAGTCAGTCAGCACATGTAATGTGTCAGGCAGCAAGTTTGACAAGCGTCAAGCGTGTATCTGACCAAGACTGCAGTTCCAGAACATTCTACAGAGTACACTGGACTAAATAAGCGAGATCCTCAAGACTCACCTAAGACAGGAAAGACAAACAGAAACGACAGACAGATAGACAGACAGACAGACATATAGACAGACAGAGAGATGGAGCGAGATGGGGCAGATAGAGGGAAGTAAAAGAGAAACAGATGTATTGAAACAAACGAAGAAAAAAAAAACGAAAAAAAATGTTATAGCGATAAGAAAAATAATAACAGGAAGAATAAAGAAGAAGGATGAAGAAGGAAAAGAAAATGACACAAAGCAGAAAAGAAGAAGAGAAATAAGCTTGGAAAAAAAAGAGAAACGAAAGCACTAAATATGCTCGTTTGGCCCAAGAAGGCGGGAAAGAAGAAATAAAAGAAGAAAAGAAGAAAAAGAAAACAAAGAATTGTTGCGTTCAGACCATTCCATTTCCTGCTCCTCTCCACAGATCGTGTGATGATCTGCATAACAGATCCGGGGTCAACAGGGGAAAGAAAATGAAAAATAAACTGTTGGAAATAGAAATGAAGAAAATGAAGAATGCAGAAAATAAAGAACGAATCAAAAGGGGTGGGGGGGGGGGGGGGGGGGGGGGGGGGAAGAAATTCAATTAGGTGTTTGCATTTAATGTTCTGCTATCTCTGATGATCTCTCTCTCTCTCTCTCTCTCTCTCTCTCTCACACACACACACACACACACACACACACACACACACACACACACACACACACACACACACACACACACACACACACACACACACCACACACACACACACGCATGCACACTCGCACGGACACACACACACACACACACACACACACACACACACACACACACACACACACACACACACACACAGAGCAACGCGTACTCGTACACGCATGAATAAGCACACACACACACACACACACACACACACACACACACACACACACACACACACACAACACACACACACACACACACACACCACACACACAGTGTGTTGATAATGACGATAATGAGGATGCAACAGGCATTTTGGTAGGAAAAATCAGACAAGTGTATCAAAGTGTTCTCTGGGTGGATCATAACTGACAGACATCAGCGAAGCACAACAGGAAGACATGACAGACAAGAAAAAAGAAATTAACAACAACAACAACAACAACAAAAAAGCTTAGCTCTCTGATCTGAAATGAAAATCTTCTTCGACGCGTCCAGGCCTTGACAGTCCCAGTAGACTCGAACTTTGGACTTGCCTACCGTTTTTTTTTTTTTTTTTTTTTTTCATTTTTTACTTTTTTTTTTTTTACACTTCTTGATGCCCGTGGATTACTGACGTAAGCTCAGCTTAAAACCATGTTCCCCTTTGGGAGAGAGGATTTGAGAGTCAACTTTCAAAACTTTAGGAGCAAGGTGCTTGACTCAAATGGGATCTCTTGTCTCTTTACCATCTAGCTAGCTCCCTAGTTAGCTAGCTAGCTAGCTAGCTAGCTAGAGAGAGAAAGAGAGAGAGAGAGAGAGAGAGAGAGAGAGAGAGAGAGAGAGAAACGACGACGGCAGTGATGGTGATGGTGAGGTGGCTGTTGATGATAGAAAAACCAACGACCGACAAGTGTATGAACACCCCCTCTCCAAGTGGATCACAACTCACAGACTTCAGCACAGTACAGCCGACAGAAATGACGGAGAAGAAAAACAACCCTCTCTGTAATCTGAAATGGACATCTTGATCTATGGTCCCAGAGTTGACAGCTCGAGTAGACGTAGACTTTTCGTTTTTCTCCCTCCCCCCCCCCCCCCTCTCCCCGCGCGTTTTTTTTTTTTGACGTGATCATTCACTAGTGTAGGAATTGCTTAAATCTATGTACCCCCATAAAAAAGCAGAATTTTAGAGTAATTTTTTTAAAAATATATTTTTAGGACCAGTGTGCTTGAATCAGGTGCAATTCCACGTCTGCGTCCCGCTAAAATCCTCTTTCATCCCTCTCCCCTTCCACTCCCTCAAATATCATAGATATCACACGGGAAGATTGTTTCCTTGATGGTTAAATCTCACTAGCAAATAATTTAGGGTAACAGGACTATTGCAATCAATAGGTAATCAATATGAAACACAGCACATACGTTTGTCCATTTTTGTCAGCCTGTGTTTGTGAACAGGGAAGGAGGGAACATAAGTAGAGCATTGAACACAACAAGATGGGAATACCAGCCCAGTATGTCACTTCAACTGTCACCTCCCCCTTCACTGCACCTTCTCTAATAGGAATCCTTCTAATCACCTCTTACTGACGGTTCAGTCAGCAAAGATCAGTCGGTCAGGGGGTACACACTAAAACAAAATGGCCAAGTAATCCAGGAAGACTGTGTAACAAACTTCAATTCCAGCAACGTAGGCAGAAGCAGTGGCACAAGCCTCTCTTAGCTCCCATCCGCAGACCAGCTTAGAACTCAACAACAAGCTGTGATATTGACTGACTCCATGAACCTGCTGCAAACGGTGGGAAGAAACGGGAAGCCTTGCGTGCAATGAAGTAATATGCGGCCTTCCATTGGAGAGACTCGTACTGCTGTATCGCCCAGGACATGCACATGCCAAAGAAAATGAGAGTAGACACTCTAACAGGCAAAGCAACAGTTAGAACTGGATTATAGCGTGGTGGATCTTATGTGATAAGAAACCTAAAAAAAAAAAATCACTTCAAGAAACAAAATCGAAGCCACTATACCATAGACCATTGTTCTGAGCTGAACATCAAAAGAGGAAGTGGCCGCACATCCAGATTTAAAGGGAAGAGCGAAAACATCATCATCAAACAGATTTTGGATTGATCTGAAGGTCAGCACTCCAATGACACCTAGAGAATGGGGTAGGTTCATGCTGTGCCTTTCCAGTGGCAGATGCAAATGACTAAACATACGTCAAACGAAACAAATGAGATAAGAGACTTTAAAGTCTTTCAGGATACCCTGCGTGACTGTGCAGGTATGTGTTGAAGTACGTGTTTATCAATTAAGTGATGCAAGTGTGTACCATAGAGTGTTCACAGATGTGTGTGTGTGTGTGTATGTGTGTGTGTGTGTGTGTGTGTGTGTGTGTGTGTGTGTGTGTGTGTGTGTGTGCGCGCGCGTGTGTGTGTGTGTGTGTGTGTGTGTGTGTGTGTGTGTGTGTGTGTGTGTGTGTGTGTGTGTGTGTGTGTGTGTGTGTGTGTGTGTGTGTGTGTGTGTGTGTGTGTGTGTGTGTGTGTGTGTGTGTGTGTGTGTGTGTGTGTGTGTGTGTGTGTGTGTGTGTGTGCGCGCGCGTGCGCGTGTGTGCATGCGTGCGTGCGTACGTGCGTGTATGTGTGTGTGTGTGGTGTGTGTGTGTGTGTGTGTGTGTGTGTGTGCGTGTGTGTGTGTGTGTGTGTGTGTGTGTGTGTGTGTGTGTGTGTGTGTGTGTGTGCGTGCGTGCGTGTGTGTGTGTGTGTGTGTGTGTGTGTGTGTGTGTGTGTGTGTGTGTGTGTGTGTGTGTGTGGGGTGTGTGTGTGTGCGTGCGTGCGTGCGTGCGTGCGTGTGTGTGTGTGTGTGTGTGTGTGTGTGTGTGTGTGTGTGTGTGTGTGTGTGTGTGTGTGCGTGCGTGCGCGCGCAATCGCGTGCAGAAACGTTTTGGCGTGTATGTCAGTGTGTACACATGGTGAGTGAGACGTGGCGTACAGGTCAGCTCTCAGACAAAGGTAGCCAACTCTGATGATCTGTGGAAGAGATGGTGTACAAAAAGTCGGAAACAGCGTGCTTGTGAAATTGAATTCGACCCTTTCTGAATAGTCTCCCGGTGTACATCAACCACTCCTTTCACTCCAATGCGTTCTTAACCTCTGCTCTGAGACGCCTTTAAGATCAGGACACCTGGTGACGTCTTTGAAATGAAATCAGTTGCTGGTGTGTGGAATCATACCATAATCCCCCTGTCCACCAACTTTGATTCACATTGGAGCTGTTCTGATCGGTGTTTTGGTTAGCATTCAATGCAAAAAGAGTCATCGGAAAAGCCTTTTGAACGATGTGGGTCGCCTGCAATACCCTGGAAATCTTCCTGGATCGGAAATGGGCTTAACACACATAAAAGTTCCGCTTCTACGGTTCCATCCACACCATGTTTTGGTGTCAGTGTCGCTGTGAATATATGAGTCCTGGAACGGTCTTCGTGAATTTAGCTGGACTTTCCGTTTCTTGGGGTTGAGGGTGGGATAGCAGGCTAGTGAAGAAGCGATGTTTGTCCATTTTTTCATTTCATCCCTCCTGCACGCGCCCACCATGGAGTCCAGCTACGGGGCCAGAGTCCAGAAATCACAATCTTTTTGTCCCCTTCCAGGCTTCGGGAG
>JADBJO010000043.1:2500-5000 GCA_016801955.1 Conus betulinus | reverse complement strand
CAAAATATTCCTCAACATTCTGCCACCTGTCTCATTGCCCCGCATGCAACATGCTATTGATGTCAGTGTTTGAAAGAGAGAGCCAGCAAACCATGCCATCCCCTCGACGTCATCGAAGGCGAAAAGGTTCACCAGCGGCCCATTAGGTTGTACACTCGTACACTCCCCTCGCTCTTCTTCTCACCTTCTCCGAGATGGATCCTTTATGACCTCCCTTTGAAGAGAGAGAGAGAGAGAGAGAGAGAGAGAGAGAGAGAGAGAGAGAGAGAGAGAGAGAGAGAGAGAGAGAGAGAGAGAGAGAGGCAGAGACAGAGAGAGAGAGAGTTGTCCTGATATGAGCCTTGATGTTTTTTTTTTTCTCTAAGAGGGACTGAGCGCAAGTGTGTTTCGTGTGTGTGTGTGTGTGTGTGTGTGTGTGTGTGTGTGTGTGTGTGTGTGTGTGTGTGCAACAAACTTGACAGAAAACTCTAGAATATTTTGTCAATTTCCTGTTTCATCCAGTGATTCGAAAGTGGCCCCAATAGCAGGATAAAGGACATCTTAATGAAAGGGCAAATATGAGGATACTTACAAACATCACCAACTTCCTGAAGCTTTTAACTGATTTTTATGGTTTTCGGTGTGACTTAGGGTTATGACTGGATTAGGTTATCATTAAGGTCAGGTGAAGGATATGATCAGGGTTAACTTTTGGATTAGTTTTCGTCGGATGCAAGTAAGACCGAATTTCATACAACGCATATTGATTGCTTTCATAGAATCGATCTCTTTCGGACGCTTAATCGTGTGAAAATCCGAAATGGGTGCGGCGACAGAGATAAGACGTCACGTGATTTTATTTTCAAAATAATACGTCACATGTTCTATAACTGATGGTGCACACTAAAGTACCCACAACAGGTGAAAAAAAAAAAAAAAAAAGAAATTGCCAGTTTGTCAGGAGCGCAAATGTCATGATCAGGGAGGATAACTTACGAGTCTTATAACGATGGGAAGATCTTACTTTTTTCTTCTTTCTTTTTTTTTCCCCACCACTATTATTATTATTATTATTATTATTATTATTATTATTTATTATCATCATCATCATCATCATCACCATCATCATCATCATCATCATCATCGTCATCATCATCATCATTATTATTATTATTGTTATTATTGTTATTGTTATTATTATTATTATTATTATTTCAGCGCCCCATGCATCAGTTCCTAATGGCCTTGTTTATATTCAACACCCATTTTGCGCCGAATATGAGAAGATAAGTGGTTGCTTGTTCTCCGTTTTCATTGTCCTAAATGTTGTTTGTGTTGTCCTACATGTTGTTTGTGTTTGTCCTAAATGTTCTTCGTTTTGTCCTAAATGTTGTTTGTGTTGTCCTAAATGTTGTTTGTTTTGTCCTAAATGTTGTTTGTGTTGTCCTAAGTGTTCTTCGTTTTGTCCTAAATGCTGTTTGTTTTTGTCCTAAATGTTTGTTTGTGTTGTCCTAAATGTTGTTTGTTTTGTCCTAAATGTTGTTTGTGCTGTTCTAAATGTTGTTTGTGTTGTCCTAAATGTTCTTCGTTTTGTCCTAAATGTTGTTTGCTTTGTCCTAAATGTTGTTTGTTTTGTCCTACACGTTGTTTGTTTTGTCCTAAATGTTTTTTTTTTTTTTTGTTTCTACACGTTGTTTGTTTTGTCCTAAACGTTGTATGTTTTTTTTTTGCCTGAAGAAGACCCGAGAGGTCGAAATGCATCATGTTTTTGTCCTGTTTGTCTGGATTGTCTTGCGAAACTAATAACCTTTCTTTTTATTTCTTATTTTTTTTTCTTGAGGTTTTCTGAAAGGTTAATGGATAAGTGATAGGGTGAATTTAGATCAAGGTTTGGGCGAGGGTCAGGTTACGCGGGTTAGCGCAAGGATTAGCTTCCAGCGGATGCACAGAAGACAGAAATTTCATACAACGTTTGATTGATTGATTCGACGAACGTGGACAATATGTCCATATTCCCTCAGCATTAACACTACTAATACGTGAGCTTACAGTTCAGGATACTTAAAAGAGAGGATGGCCATCATTGGGAGCTGGCAGTGTGTGTGTGTGGTGTGTGTGTGTGTGTGTGTGTGTGTGTGTGTGTGTGTGTGTGTGTGGTGTGTGTGTGATGAGAAGTTTGAAATAGCATGGGAGACGTGTAGAAGTGAGGGGGGTAGGCCTATGTGAACAAAGTGATGTGTTGGGGTGTAGGGGTGTTGGAGAGGAAAAAGGACGTGAGGAGAGAGTGGAGGGGGGTATGTGGGGGGATGAGGAGAAGAGGAAAGTGATAATGGAGAAAGGTAAGACACTGCCAGAATGATCTGGAACCAGACTGGTTCTGCTGCCAATGACAGTGGTGTAACAGCTAGGGTCAAGGTCAGGGCACTGATGCTGTCTGGTACCAGTCGTAGGAGACGACGGAAACAAGGACCACGGGGACAGGGACAGCGGTGCGTAGGAGGAGAGGACTGTGAGACACGGA
>JADBJO010000042.1:1375883-1382593 GCA_016801955.1 Conus betulinus | reverse complement strand
CATGTGTGGCTATGCAGCGCAAACCTTCTATTCGTCAGGAGCCGTTTTCTTTCGTTGGAAACCCGTGCCCCTCCCCTCTCTGCCCCCATCCCCCCCGCGTCCCCCCACCCCCTCTACATCCCTGTCTTCATCCGCTTTCTGATTCATCCCTCCTGGCTTGAACATCTTCCTACACCACTCCTGATTGTCACTGTCTTTACTGAAGGGTAATATGAACGTTTTTTTTCTCTTAAAGAGAGAGAGACAAGACAAGACAAAATTCTTTCTTTAGGAGGATAACAGGTAAGGACTGACGCGCCTTTTTTTTTTTTTACATCCAGTCCTCGCCCTGAGTAGGAAACTACAACATGCAGTGAAATGAACTAATGAATAGAGAGACAGAGAGAGCGAGACAGACAGACACACAGAGAGTGAGAGAGAAAGACAGACAGAAAGAGAGAAAAACAATAATTACTGCCTTTTGACGCTAATATATTACCATACAGGGACTGGCAGAGCACACAGAGTGCCAGAGAAGAAGCGACCTGCAGGCAGCCTCACACACACACACACACACACGCACACGCCGCTGCCGACACCCAGACAAACACCCAGACTGACGTGGAACTCCCCTGTAGGGGAGCCAACTTCCATGTACACTGGGGACTGTGGTTAGAGAACAGGTCAGAGTTCGGGGTTACACGAAAGGTCAAGTAGTAACAACAAAGTTCCAACAGATGAAAATCACCCTGGCTCTGTGAAAAAAAAAAAAAATGTGAAAAAGATGATGTCACTCTGGAATTGGGGATCAGTAAATAAGTTCAATGCTCTATGTCAGCACAAATAGCAGAATGATGCACGACTTGTGGACTCCTTGTATTTCTACGCCATTGGTAGGGCACTAGGATTTGCAAGCAGCGAACATTCGGAAAGAAGGGAAAAAGCTGTTCGAGCACATTGGCGCGCAACACAACAGGTCGCACACACCAAAACATTCATGCCCTAAGACTTGCTTAAGAAGTGTAGTAATCATAGATTGGCGCAATTAATAATAATAATAATAATGAGGACAATTTCGATAGCGCCCATCTTAACAACGTAGGCTACAGGACGCTTTAACAAGGGTTAACAATTCAACATCTAAAAAAGATAAGCAGAAGCGCGCGCGCGCGCACACACACACACCACACACACACACACACACACACACACACACACACACACACACACACAATTCTGCGTTTCACGAGTCATGAACACACACACACACACACACACACACACACACACGCGCGCATACATGCACACAGCACACTCGCGTGCACACACATACACACACACACATACACACACACACAGAGTGGAACATAATGTTACACGCATAAACACACTTTATGACCAGTAAACAGCTCATTTGTACACGAGCAAAATTAGGTTGATTCGACAATTTTGTGTTGTGTGTGACACGCTGCACCAAAAAACAAACCCCCCCCAAAAAAAAAAAAAAAAAAAAAAACGAACGCGCCAAAGCCTTCGTAAGAAATCTTAAAACGTTTAAGTACTGTATCCTCCAAACACGAACAAACAAATCGCAAGACAAAACATGACGCGTTTTCGATCTCCTAGGTCTTCTTTTCAGGTAAGATATAAAACACTCAGGACAACGAAAACGAGGAACGAGCAATCACTATGAAATTCGGCGCAAGATGGGCATTGAATCAACGTCCACCTTGCGCCAATTGGATGAATCAGTTTTCCTGAGTGTTTGTTTATTTTGCCTGAAAAAGACCTAAGAGGTCGAAACGCGGCATGCTTTGTCTTGTGATTTGTTTGTTCATGTTTTGGCGCATACATTAGTACTATATAAATTTGGTAAGAGTTGTTTAGATTTTTGCCTGCAGTCGCCTCACTTTGCAATTTATTTAAGGACTCGAGAATTTATACACAAGTGCTGTGGAGATTGTTTTGCTAATTTTCTTGTGTCTGAAAGGCTGATTCTCCTCGTTTTTTCCCCCCATGTATGCCATCAAGATGGTTCCAAGGAACAGATAAGATCATTAGAATGGACTGTTTGAGGGTGGAGTTTCCAGCTGGTGCCAAGGTAGGGTTTACGGGTGAGTGCAAAGGCCTGAAATGTGACGTCAGCTTCTTCTTCTGCGTACGCATGCTGATACTCCTGCGGACACTCCCTGTATAGACAGGCAAGTGTTAAACTCCATCTGCCCAAGAAAGGGAGTGGAGTTTTGTGTGCATGACCGTTTCCGTTTTTTTTTTTTCTTTTCCATTTTTTTATCCAGCCATTAAGGCAGGTATACTCCATCTTCGGGAAAGTGCATGCTATGTGTAAACGTGTCATCCATACCAACGGCCAGAACTGGCCTTCTCTTCCGAAAGTTGGTGATGGGATTTGACGTGTGTGCAAGATGTTATACGTGCGTTCACACATGGAACCTCGGTTTATAGTCTCATTCGAAGGACTGTGGTGGGAAATGGAGTCAGAACCAATGTTAACTCCGAAGGAAAAACCACCTGTACGGAAACGGCCCGTCGAAGATTCGAACCCGCAACCCTTAGATTACGAGTCCGGCGCTCTACCAACTGAGCTATAGTTGTTGTTGTTGTGTTTAATCATTTATCAGTTCACATCAAATGCTGGCTCAAACTAATGGTAGGCCTTAAACGCTGACATGGGGTTGTAGTGTTTCAGCGCAAAACGCTAATTTGTGGCGTGTGACCGACACGCACAGCTCGCTACAGTATGCAGAAATGCTCGTGCAGCTACACCGGCAGAGAAGCAGACGACCGACGTGGCAGCAGACACTACAAGGTTGGCGCCCGCAAAATGCGTGGCCTATGTTGTGAGAGGCTGTTTGAAGAGAGACGCAAAGGAACACAGTGAAAGTTAGGTCGCAGGGCACACTGGTGAAGAGCAAAGTAAAGGCCAACTGTTCATGCAGGCCACATGCCACCAATCAGGATCGTGCACTAAAACACTACGATAATTCATGTAAGCGAATTGAGACCTACTACGAATTTGAGCCAGCATTGAATGTTAAACTGATAGTGGATCAGAAAAAAACAAACAAACAAACAAAAAAAAAACCCAACTCCCCGTTCCCTCCACCAATCATTTCCCTTGTTTGGGAAGATTTTCACCGATGAACTCGCAAATGATCAAATATGACATTCCCTTTAGTTTAACGTTACATTTCAGGCCTTTGCACTTAATCGTGACCCTATATCTTTGCGCCAGCACCAAGCGCCCCAAATAGTCCCATTCCCTCGATTTTAATCTGCCTGCTGGGAACCATCTGGCTTGCACTTTGATGGCCATATGAGAGAAAATGAGGAAAATCACTTTCAGACGCAAAAAAAAAAAAAAAAAAAAAAAAAAAAATCTCAACACAATTAACTGCACCAGTCTATAAAAACTCGATTTGTTAAGCACGACCTTGGCGCATTAAACTTTGGTGTGCAGCCCTGCAATGTAGACGGAAACAATACATTGAAGAAAAAACCGGAAAGACTCTTCAGCTCCAGAACGCACAACGCTAACTATAACCAGACCCCAATCTAAACCCCACCTTACTTAACCTGAACCGCCCCCCTAACCTAACTTCATCACTTATCCTAACCCTTATCTAACCCTGATCATATGAACCCCCAACATCGATGAATAATGTGCTTGCTGTATGAAGGCAGCAGAGTTGCTTTCCCTTTGTCCCATCAATAAAGGAAATACCGTCCGTAACGCAAACAGACAAGTGACCCAATGAGTGCACTCCCCTGGCCCACAAAATGAGAGAGAGAGAGAGAGAGAGAGAGAGAGGGGGGGGGGTATGCGACAGAAAAAGAACAGAAAGAAGACCATAGGTCAGCGACCCCACGTCTCCCCTACTCCCCCCCTCCCCCCCCCCCCCCCCCCCACCACCGCTCACCTCCCTCGTCGTGGGTCATTGGGAGGTCACAGCAGGGTCAAGGACCAAGTGCAAAGAACCCAGGCATTGCTCGAGGTCTGGTACGCCCTAGCACGTCTGGTCCAGCAGGGGATGGCACAGAGCCAAACAACTTGTGGAACAGACCCCAGCACAGACAGAACTGCACAGTGCGTATGGCTGGGTCTTTTACTGTCCAGCTCTGCCGACCTTGAACTTTATTTCTTTGGCAGGCTGAGTTCCAATTCGTTCTTTTGGATTCCCGTCTATGGCTCAAAGGCTCCCCTTTTTCTAACACATTTACATCATCCAAATTTTGCTTTAAAGTATGAACTCTTTCATTGTGCTGTAGTAGTAAGGCATTCATCTAAAAATGCAATTTTTTTTTCTCGTTCATGTATTCCACCCACGATTTCGGTAAAAAGTGTTTCGTCTTTCATACATTCTTTGTAAGACATCCATTCGATGAATGTCATTTTTCTAACATTCGATCTGAATTTTGCTTAAAGATATTTTTACTCTTTTCATAGTTTCGTAGTAAAGCATTCATTCGAAAAATTTCCTTTTTCTAACACATTTCTTCAGACAGAATTTTGCTTTAAAACTTATTTCCTCTTTCATAGTAAGGCGTTCAGTCTAAAAAAAAAAGTCCTTTTTCTAACATAGTTTTTCCAACATAATTTTGCACGAATCTACTCTTTCATAGTTTCGTAGTAAGGCATTCGTTCTTAAAAAAATCCTTTAACACAATCGTTCCAACAGAATTTTGCTAGAAACTATTTACTCATTCATAGTTTCGTAATAAGTCACTTATTCCATCACCATTTTATTCCATCTTTACTTTGCACCTGTTACGTCCTTATAATGCGATAATGCACAGTCTTTTTCATTTTACAATTCAGCGTTTTTTTTTTCTACAAACATTTTAAATTCTATAATTATTTTGCAATGCATTTCAGCGTGATGTTTTTCTGATCGTTTTTTGCTGGCAGCCTTACGAAACCTCTGGATTGTGATTTTTTTTTTTTTTTTCTGTGGTGATAAGAACATTGTTTAGAGCGCCGGACCCGTGATCCTGGGGTTGCGGGTTCGCATTTCGGTACAGGGAGGTGGGGGGGGTGGTGGGTGGGGGGGGGGGTTCCCTTGGAGTTAACGTTGGTTCTGACTCCATTCCCCCATACAGTCCTCCGAATGAGACTATACACCGAGGTTCCGTGTGTGAACGCACGCTCAACATCTTGCACACACGTCAGATCCCATCAACCAATTTTTTCGGAAGAGAAGGCCAGTTTGGCCGTTGGTATGGATAACACGTTACACATAGCATGCCCATTCCCCGAAGATGGAGTATGACTGCCTTAATGGCGGGATAAAAAAAAAAAAAACACGACCAGACACACAAAACTCCACTCCCTTTGTTGGGCAGATGGGATTGATACTTGCCTGTCTATACATGGAGTGTCCGCAGGAGTATCAGCCTGCGTACGCGGAAGAAGAAGAAGAAGAAGAAGAAGAAGAAAGAGGAAGAAGAAGAAGAAGAAGAAGAAAGAAGAAGAAGGAGAAGGAGAAGAAGAAGAAAGAAGAAGAAAAGAAGAAGAAGAGAAAGAAAGAAAGAAGAAGAAGGAAGAAGAAGAAAAGGGAGGACTGCTCTCTTGTCAGTTCTGTGCCGACCCGCATCATCAGTTCCGTCAAAAGACCGCAACGAGCTACAAAAGAAATTGACTGGCAGGTAGTCTAAAAACCGAACCGACTGTCTTGGTTCACCCCCCACGAGATAAAAAAAAAAAAAAAAAAAAAAAAGGGAAAAAAAAAAAGAAGAAAAAGAGGAGAGCAAAGAGGGCAATTAAGTAGGCTATACACGACGTCCTCCCACCAGGCTGACGACGACCAGTCCGGCAATTCGACTGAAGGTGGGGTGTGGGGGGGGTGGGGGGGGGGGGGGAGGAGGATGGAGAAGAGGGGGGATGTGGGGGGAGGGGGCTGTGGAGGGAGGGGTGAGGGAGTTGGTGAGGGAGGGGACGGGGGGGGGGGGGGGGGGAGGGAGGGAGGAGCGCGAAATGGGTGTTCGACCACCCGGGCCTCCAACATAACGAGAAGGAACAGGGTTTTTTTGTTTTTTTTTTAACTGTTTTTTTATGTTTTTTTTTTTTTTTTTTTTTTTTTTTTTTTTTGTTTTTTTTTTTCAAACTCCCAAGAAAAAAGCCAAGTCTATACTAGCCGGTGGGGAAATTTAAAAAAAAAAAAAAAAAAAAAAAAAAAAAAAAAAAAAAAATCGAAAAAAAAAAACCCAATAGGGACAGCAGCACACGACTGTTCTGGTGAACAATGACGTCAACACTGGAACATGTTTATCAACAGAGGAATGATGAAGCCGTCACACGACCGAGTATTCCTGCCAACTTAACATTTCAGTCAACACACACACACACACACACGCACGCACACACGCACGCACGCATGCACGCACGCACGCACACACGCAGGCACGCAGGCACGCACGCACACGCACACACACACACACACACACACACACACACACACACACACACACACACAGAGTTTTATGAATAAAAGAATCCAGTTAGCACACGACCATTCGTACAAACTAACAACCAGGCCAAAATAGGAACATAAAAAAAAAAAAATTTTTTACAAAGAAAATGTTTGTATGTTTGGTTGGTTGTTTTTTTAAGCCAACACACATTCCTGTAAATCAAACAAATAAATCAACACACACGAACACGCTCATAAAGCCAAATACACGACCATTCTTGTACACTAAACAGTCAACACACG
>JADBJO010000042.1:1363383-1368383 GCA_016801955.1 Conus betulinus | reverse complement strand
GGGGGGGGGGGGGGGTGGGGGGGGTGGGGGGGGGGGGGAGGGGGGGGGGGATCAGGGGTGGGTGTCAGAGACCTCTTTGGCGGCCAGCATAAGGTCTGACCCTTGGTTAGGTTGCCTCAGTCTGGCATGGAGAAGAGGGGGAGGGGGAGGGGGGTCGGGGGGGTCGGGGGGTGGGTGGGTGGGGGGGTGGGGGGTGGGGTAGGAGGGGGTAGAGTATGGGTGGCGAGCGGAAAAAAATCTTAAAAAAAAAAACAACCCAAATCTTGTCAGACTGTGCTAATAGAACCGACTGCAAAGCTCATTAAACAGAGAGAGCAGAGGGAGGAGAGAGAGAGAGGAGAGAGAGAGAGGGAGGAGAGGGGGCAGAGAGAGAGAGAGAGAGAGCCAGAGCAGAGAGAGCCCAGAGAGAGGAAGAGGGAGGAGGCAGAGAGAGAGAAGCGAGAGAGAGAGAGAGAGAAGAGGGGCAGGGAGAGAGGAGACGAGAGAGGGGGCAGAGAGAGAGAGAGAGAGAGAGATAGAGAGAGAGGAGAGCGGGGAGGCGGAGGACGGAGAGACAGAGTTTTAGAAGAGAGAGGCAGAGGAGAGAGAGAGATAGAGAGAGAGAGAGAGAGACAAGACAAAGGCTTATTCCTAAAGGCCAAGGGCGCCTTAGAAGAGGGATATACACGGAATAATGTTACACGATACATTTCCAATAGATGATGAAAACAACAGCTCCCACACCACAGAGCTTCGTCGTTCAACGCCTCTGTACAAACTACCCAGCAAGCTGTTGCGCTGTTTTGTCATTTGTCGATGCCATCAACAAAGATTAATGTGAACAAGGAAGGGGCGCTCGAAGTATTTTAGGAGGGGGTTTACTGCCGTCTAAGATCACTTAATGCTGGACATGAAAGAACAAATGAACTTCATTTTCCTGTGATTCGTGACATCGAGGACGAAACAACACATACGATCATTCACAAAAACTCATACGATCATTCACAAAAACTCATTACGATCATTCACAAAAAACTCATGCGATTATCAACGATGAGAATGTGTAAGAAATATTTTGAAATACCCAATCTGAACTTTGTGCAATACGTCTAAATTGTTCTTTATAGCCATTGACAAATACGTTGGGATGCAATGCCTAGCATTTGACATTCTGTAACTGGAGGGAGAGAGGAGAGAGAGAGAGAGAGAGAGAGGAGAGAGAGAGATGAGAGAGAGAGAGAGAGAGAGAGAGAGAGAGTACAATGCCTAGCATTTAACATTCTGTAAATGTAGAGAGAGAGAGAGGAGGGAGAGAGAGAGAGAGAGAGAGAGAGAGAGAGAGGGAAATAAGAGAGTTCTTGGTTAATCTGAGAGAGAGAGAGAGAGAGAGAGAGAGAGAGAGAGAGAGAGAGAGAGAGAGAGAGAGAAGAGAGAGAGAGAGAGACTGTTTACGCGCGCGCACCAATGTATGGGGCATTACCTGTTGGTACATACATTCTGACACATACCTTGTTGTTCCCTGCTACTGTCCCGCCCATATTTCCACCTGCACCCCCCCCCACCCCCCCACCCCAACCCCAACCCCCCCTCTCTCTCTCTCTCTCTTCCCGTCCCTGCCCCCAACCCTTACCCTTTCAGACATCCATTATGTTGCTTGACGAAATCCAGCTCGCCAGCTACCCTTCCTCTCATCATCTACCTCACCCCACTCTATCTCGCCTCTCCCTCCTCTCTCTCTCTCTCTCTCTCTCTCTCTCTCTCTCTCCTGCTCCCTATTTCTGAAACTGTCCCCCAGTTCTCCACTCCACGTTTCCACACCGCCCTTCTCACTCTGCCTGCTAGCAGCAGCTCTGGAATATTGTTTTGGAGGTTATGTTTATTTGCAAAGAGACTTCTCAGACTTCGGACTTTATAGACGTTAAATGTCATTGATAGCGAACCCGCCGAGGGAAAACGTAAACAGATGTGAATCACGAGGCAAGAACACGACGCGTTTCGACCTCTCAGGCCTTCTTCAGGCAAGACACAAGACTCTCAGGACAACGGAAGTGAACGAGCAGTCACTTATCTTCATTCATTCATTCTCGTTCATTTTCGTTTGTCCTGAGTGTTCTTGTGTCTTGCCTGAAGGAGGCCTGAGAGGTCGAAACGCGTCGTGTTTTGTCTTGTGATTCGTTTGTCTACATTTTCTTGGTCGTTCGCTGTTAGTTACATTTAAAATTTGTTTAGGTTCCCCCCTGTAGTCGCCTTACTTTGCAACTAGGTCTAACATTTAAAAAAAAAAAAAATCGTTGAGGCCATTGGCCCATTCGAAGAGGAATGAACGCGATCGTTCACATTGCCGATTAAAAAAAAAAAAATCATTTATCAGGAAAGAAAAAAAAAATCAACAACCGGTTAATCAACCAAACCAACATGAAGTGAAGAACAGCAACTAAGATGTTACGATTTCTCTCATTTTTGAACAGTAATAATATACCTAAATTCCTGGTAACCTTATAACTGTTATCAACAACAACAAAAAAAACAAAAACAAAAACAAAATGCCAATCTATAATATACTGTCTTCAGAAACTTCGGTCTCTTGCTGTTAAAAAGGACATCTTAAATATGTTTTTGTCGTTGTTTTGTAGAATCAGTGCTGTCCTTTGGCTTTTTGCTGGTTTTGGAAATCTCAGTGTGAAAAAAACAAAAAGCATTTCAAAGAGAGCGTTGATAACAGGTGAAAAGATCATTGGTGGTTAAAAAAACAAGGACAGTTAGACAAATTGTATGAATGCGGTGTCACACAAAAAGCTGTGGACCATCAACCATCTGGACGAAGATTCCAAATTCCAAAATTCACTACAAATAGAATTAAAAACAGTTTCGTTCCCAGTTCCATCAAACTCCTGACTCAAAAACTGAATTTTCGATGAGATCCGGTTTAGAAAGCGCGCGCGTGCGTGTGTGTGTGCGCGTGTGATTTGTGATTTGTTAAATACAGATCCAGAGATATGTTTTATAGCCACTCTTATTTTCTATTTGGAGATACTAAAGTGTTCTTGACTTCACTTGACTTACTTGACTTTAAGAACTTAGTAGCAGCTGTAAACTAAACATACATGGGCGCCTATAATATTTCTGTGGCGATATAAATTTTGTGGCGAATATCTTCTAAAGCCGGGCAAAGGAACATAAAACATATTTCATTTTCCTCACCCTGCATACTCATTGGACATAGTAAGTCATTTTGTCTACGTTGTCTGTATCTGAAGTAATGAGTCCGTATTTCAGAAACACCGGCTCTAAATTTAGCAATCGATCGTATTGATCGTAGTTGGAGAGAGAGAGAGAGAGAGAGAGAGAGAGAGTTATTGTCACAGACAAAACAAATCGGACTGGCAAGGGACACAACATACGATTAAGACATTTATTTCAGCAGCAGTCATGGACGAGAAAATGAGAACATACAAAAAGTAGGCTGGAGAAAGTAGCATTTTGCCCGAAGAAACGCGCTCAGCAATGTGGCTGCACACCAAAAATTAATGCTCCAACGTCTTGCTTTAAGGAGTCGAGTATTTATAGACTAGCGCAATTACATCGTTTTGATAATGTTTCTGAAAGTTGATTCTCCTCATTTTCTTTCATAATATTTATGGCCATCCAGGTACAAGCCAGGTGGTTCCAAACAGACAGATTAAAAATCAAAGGAATGGGACTATTGGGCACTTGAAGCTGGCGCACAGATAGGGCGCGACGGGTAGTGCAAAGGCCTGAAATGTGACGTCAGTGAAAGGGAGGGAAGGTCACGTGGTTGAAAATTGTGTGTGATGTTATCGGTGAAAAATTCCCCCAAACAAGGGAAGTAAGGGTGGTGGGGAGTTGTTCTTTTGATCGAATTACCAGTTTAACATTAAATGCTGGCTCAAATTCATGGTAAGCCTCAGAACTCTTACGTGGATGAAATAGTGTTCTAGTGCAAAATCCTAATTGCGGCGTGTGGCCCGTGCACACTTTGTATGGTCGGTAAAGTCGAAAAAACGGAAACGTTCCATTAGAAAACAGATATACACATATATGCACAATCGCCTATCTTTACCCTCGTTAACCCCCTTTCTTACCCCTCCCCCCCCCACCACCACACACACACAACACACACACACACGAATGATCAGGCAACACTTATCTGTGCCTGAAATATTGTTAATAACGCTCGTATGACAGCCGAAATGCACCATCTAATTTGAAACTTAAAAACAGAATTTTTTTTTATATTTCATCTGCGTACGCAGGCTGATACTCCTGCGGACACCCCAGTGTAAAGGAAGTGGAGTTTTGTGTGTATGACCGTTTTTTTTTCCTCCGCCATTAAGGCAGCAATACTCCCCAACTTCGGGGAAAGGGGCATGCTATGTGTAACGTGTCATCCATACCAACGGCCAAACTGGCCTTCTCTTCCGAAGTTGGCGATGGGATTTGACGTGTGTGCAAGATGTTATGCGTGCGTTCACACACGGAACTTCGGTTTATAGTCTCATTCGAAGGACTGTATGGGAAAGGAGTCAGAACCGATGTTAACTACGAGGAAAAAAAAAACCCTGGACCGAAACGGCCCGGCAGAGATTCGAACCCGCATCCCCCCAAGTTTACGAGTCCGTCGCTCTACCTCTCTGAGCTATTCCGGCCCCCAAAACAGAGAAAAACATATAGGTTTTTTACCAATTCCTGACATTAATGTAAGTATTACAGCGTTTTGGTGACATGAACGGTTTCGTTTTGATCATTGATATCTTGCTTAGGGGTTAACCAGCAAGGGCAATAAATCTGGTAAAGTGATCTGATTTTTTTTTTTTTTGTCGCAGTCATTTGTCGAGAGCACGCGAGTAGTGTCCCTTGAATATGTATTTTTTTTCCTTCATGGAAAAAAAGTCTTCGTTAAAAAGTACAAACCGTTCATGGACGTTATCGTCAGATTTATAAATAACGAGAAAAATGGGTTGGATTTTATATCAATGCACATCACAAGCGGCTTTCACAGA
>JADBJO010000042.1:1350883-1355883 GCA_016801955.1 Conus betulinus | reverse complement strand
AACACTATAGTACAAATGCATCAGCTGGGGATGAGAACATTACGTGTGTGACCGTTTTTGATCACCCCGCCACGTGGGCAGCCATACTCCGACTTCGGGGGGGGGGGGGGGGGGGATTCTGGAGACTGAGAATGTTATGCTAGGAGCTTGTCACAACTGAAGACAATCCCCGCATAACTGTGCAGAGCAGAACAACATTTTGATGTAGCCTTGGTGTTCTAGCCTTGTGTCACTGGGTCTGACACAGCCTTAAGCCAAGGCGGGAGTAAATCCAGATTGTTCTCCCTCTTCGTTCCAAAACGACCCCCCGCCTTTCAAAATTCTGTCCTCAGCGACAACACACATGTCAAAGTAAGTTGCAAACTGAGGCGACTACAAACACGTTTTCAGTTCTTCATCCGCCAAACATGAAGGGCAAACGAATCACCAGACCAAACACGACGCGTTTCGACCTCTTAGGTCTTTCTTCAGACAAGATAGACAACACTGAGGACAAGGAAATGAAGATCGAGCGATCGCTTATCTCATCGCATTCGGTGCAAGATGGGCGCTATAGATGTCAGTTTCAAAAGGAATTTTCAGGAAATCCGCCAGTTTGATATGGACAAACTACATAAGACAAAAACGAAACAAACAAACAAAAAAAACACACACACAAAAAAAAACACGACGCGTTTGTTCACGTTAATAACCAGCGGAGTTAACTACTTCAAATTCCTTTTCACACACAAAAAAAATGTGTTTCAATTTCCAATCTGCAGTCACTTCACTTTCTTTATAACTCATATCGAAGTACATTGCACCTGAGTTGGGGTGGGGGGGGGGGGGGGGGGGGGGGGGGGGTGAGGGGCACAGCCGATTCTAGATCTGATCTGGAACTATTTTCCATCTTGTTCCAAACCCACGGTCTGATAAATAATTGCGGGCGGGGGAGGAGGAGGGGGGGGGGGGGCGGGGGCCGGCTGCGGTGGGGAAGGGGGTGCTGGGGGGGGCGGGGGGGGGGGGGGGGGGGGGGGGGGGGGGGCGGGAGGGAGCGGGGGGGGGGGGGGGGGTATGGTCCAGATGCCGCTGCCCACGGAGTGAATGAAGACAGGCAGGCGCCCATGACCACCCGCCTGTCACCAAGGGCCTGGATGTGTTCATAATACACTTGCCTCCATCACTCCATTGAGGTGTGTCTGGACTTGCCCCCAAATCACTCTCCGTGGGATGGCTTCGAAGAGAAGAGAGAGAGAGAGAGAGAGAGAGAGAGAAAGAAGAGAGAGAGAGAGAGAGAGAGAGAGAGAGAGAGGAGAGGAGTATGGAGGAGGGGGGCGTATATCGCAGATCCAGAATCATCACTCCCCCTCCCCTTACCCCTTCCCCCCCCCCCCCCCCCCCCCTCAAATTCAGGTGCAATGTTCTATGATTGATATGTTCTGTCGGTTTTTAAACGATCAGAATTTGGGGAAAAAGAGGGGTGTGGTTGTAGAATCATTGACAGAATTTGGAAGAAGGGGAATGGTTTGGGAATCATCCATAACCACGTTCTGTCGCTTTAGGCATTTAGAATTTTGGGATGGAGGGGAGTGATTTGGGACTGATGATCGTTATGTTTGGTCGGTTGGAACGATTAGAATTTTTGGAAGGAGAAGAAACGGTTTGGGAATCATCCATACGTTTGGTTGCTTTGGATATTCAGAGTTTGACAGGAGGGGGGGGGGGGGGGGGGGGGGGGGGTGGTTTTTTGTCATCATCGGTATGTTCCGTTGGTTGGGACATTTACAATTTGAAAGGAGCGGAATGGGTTTTGAATCATCCGTAATTATGTTCTGTCTGTTAGGACATTTAGAATTGGAAAGAGGGGAGTGTGGTTTTGGAATGACCGATATTTTCAGTCGGTTGGGATACTTAGAATTGGGAAGGAAGGGAGTGGTTTTAGAACACACGTTGAGATCGGGCTGAATTTAGGTCAGAGTTCAGGATTATAGGGTCAAGTAGTAACAACCAAGTTTGAACAGATGGAAATCGCCTTGGCTCTGTGAAAAAAAAAAAACAAACAACAAACAAAAAAAAAAACCTGAATGTGAAAAAGATGATTTTTCTCCTGGAATTTGGGGTCATTAAGTTAGTGCAATGCCATTGTCAGCACAAACAGCAGAATGATGCACGACTTGTGAACTCCTTGTATTACTACGCCATTGGTAGGGCACTAGGATTTGGGGAGTGAAAAGCCCAGCGGACGACAGGAAAATGAAGAGTCACGTGGATCGTGCTTGCATAGAAAAAGGAACGGACATGAGACCTGCCTCAGAGTCAGCTATGGTATGGGTCAAGGGCTGGACTGTGTGATGAACATCTTTTAGTACTGGCTGATCTTCTCGAAAAACAGGGGCAGTTTGAGCGTAAGAGAATATAATAGCGGTTTAGGCCTAAACTGTAACGGTGGGATCGGATCTGCAATTCCATCCCACGGGAAGTGAGTTTTGCGCATGCGTCCTTTCTCCTACATGGGTTTGGGGTGTGGATACGAAGTTGGCACATCACACTGAATTCTCTCCCCCCCCCCCCCTTCCTCTCTTTCCCTCCACCCACCACCACACATACATCATTCCGCTGTTCACCAGTCTTGCCAGCTGGTCAGCGGTCATCCACCGGTCAACACTGTCAGTGTGTGGTCACCACTGTTCTTTGGTATTTTTCATGTCACAGCTTTTGAACCACTTCATCAACAAATCTTGCTCATACTGATGTTCGAAGAGCGCTGGATTTTTCTCTGTGTTTTCTGCATGTTCATTCTCTAATGCTCATGCTGCTCAGTATTACAGAGTTCTTGTAGTTACTTTTATGTGGCCTCTCTCTCTCTCTCTCTCTCTCTCTCTCTCTCTCTCTCTCTCTCTCCTCGAGTTCGTATAGTTACTCCATGCCGTCTATATCAATCAATCAGTCAGTCAGCCGATCTGTCAGTCAGTCAGTAGGACTGTCTGTCTGCCTCTCTGGCCGTTTGTCCGTCCGTCCGTCCGTCCGTCCATCTATCTATCTATTTACACACATAAATACATACACGTTAGTCTGTCTGTCCTGTCTCTCCCCCCCCCCCCCCCCCCCCCCCCCCCCCCCCCCCCCTGTCTGTCTGTACTCTCTCTCTCTCTGTGCTCCCTGTCTGTCTTAGCGTCCGTCTTCCCCTTTGTCATTCCTCTGTCTCTTCCTTGTTTTCTCTCTCTCTCTCTCTCTCTCTCTCTCTCTCCCTCTCTCTCTCTCTCTCTCTCTCTTCCCCAACCTCCGCCCCCTCCCACCCCCCTCTTCCTCTCACACCGGTCTTCAAGTGTGCTTTCTCATCACGTCTCTTCTCGTCTAATATGGGAGCAGATTCTGCTGGCTTGAAGTTTCTTCTTCCGCGGGTTCATTCACACAACACACATCCCCCCCCCCCTCGCCCCCCCCCCCCTGCCATCCCCCTCCCTCCTCCCCCTCCCCCCCCCCGCCCTCTCCAACCTCTCCCTCCACCCTCCGACCCTCTCTCCCCCCAATCCCTCACCCTTTTCCTACATATACTCATACCACGCCTCCTTCTCCCTGACTTCGTGTTTTGTTGTTCAATCCACCCCCCCCCCCCCCCACCTCCCAACCCCAGTACCACCCCTGTGCTACTACCTATCTACCCCTCCTCCCCTCCTGCACACATACGTAGGCCTATAGTATTCACATGTCAGAAAAACATCAGCTTCTCAAGCCCCGTCTCTCTCTCTCTCTCTCTCTCTCTGTCTGTCTGTCTCTGTCTCTTTTTCTGTCTCTCTCTGTCTCTGACTCTCTCTCTCTCTCTCAAAGCAGCTACACTCCCATCCTCCTCCCTCCCTCCACCTCTCCGACCCCCACTTCCATCACCTCGTGTGAGTGTGTGTGAGTGTGTGTGTGTGCCGCCACACTCCTCCCTCCCCCCCCTCCCCCACACGCGCTCCTCCCTCTCACACCCTCCCTTTATTTCTGGAGCAGGGAATCGCCTTATATGGCAAAATCGTACGAGCAACGTTCCCAAGCTTTTCCAAGAATCTCTCGGAAGCTCGCGGCATAAAAACCAAGTGCACGCGCTTCGCGGCCTCGTCTTTCGAACCACTCTTCAGACAGAGAAGGCACAAAGAGCCCGCTGTAGGTCGTCTGCTGTTCAGGTTGTTTCCTCTCTCCGTTTTTTTAAGTAGGAACTTGCCGACTACTACTCCCTCACCTTCAACATGTGCGACGACGAGGTTGCTGCTCTGGTTGTGGACAATGGCTCCGGCATGTGCAAGGCCGGCTTCGCTGGGGACGACGCCCCTAGAGCTGTCTTTCCGTCCATCGTGGGCCGTCCCCGTCATCAGGTAAGTCCGTTTGATTTAACTCCGGGCCATCATGGCGACTGCACCGGGTTCATTGATGGAATTCGCCCAGTGACTGACTGACTGATCAACTGGATGCAAAGTTTGGTTAGTAACACCATCACCAGTACCTGTCCTCTCCCCTAACCCTCCTCCTCCATTTTTTTTTTTTTCCTTTCAGATATGACTTGGGTATGATAATTATTGTAGGTTCTTCATGCGTACCAGAAAAAAACAAACAAAATTTAATTTGCTTTTTTACTTTGCCTCAACCTTTTTCGATGATTTTATTATTGCTGGTTTTGGCGTCATATGTTGGTGATATTGTGGCGTGTGACTCGCGCTAAACCTTCGACAGATAAGTTCGATATCGCGATGAAACATCAACATTAAAAAAAAAAAAAATGATTACTGTTGATTAGATCGTGAGATTTGAATAGCTTATCATGGCTTTTGTTTTATTAATCATCATGTTACAAGAACATCAAATGAAATGAATTTCCACACGACTATTCTTTTGGGAGTGGCATTCATCATGAACGAATGCAGATCAATCAGGTGTATATAAAAAAAAGGCAATTTATAAAAAGTTAAACGCGGTTGTTTTTTTTTTTTTTTTTTTTTTTTTTTGCACTGAAAAAAAAAGTTTCACATATTGGGGGGAAAAAA
>JADBJO010000042.1:1334640-1338853 GCA_016801955.1 Conus betulinus | reverse complement strand
GTTTTGGCATGCCAGGGGTATGTAAATGGTTCCCCACACACCTGAGGCCGTGCAGGTGCGTCAGTCACTCCCTCAGTGCCGTTCAGGGGTCAGACAAGGACCGAGGAAGGCAGGTGACATTTTATGCAGTATTTCCTTAGTACACAGGTCCTGTACGAACTGTTTCACACTGTTTCGCAGGGGTTTCTGATGACACTCTAACAGGAGCGAAAACTCTCATGGAACCATAGGTAACAAATTGGGTTCTCCATATGAGACAAGTAAACGATTCCAGCGGCAGCCAGTGAAGGAGTTAACATTTTCAACTGACGGTTTTTTTATTTTTCTTTTCGTTTGGTTTTCGTACTTTTCAGCTTTGTTAAATCATTTTCATACTGACGACAGGTGGTGTTTAACTGCATTCGTTTTCTTCTATCATATGTTTGTCCGATGTAGTTTTGCCTGTGTTGAGTTACGCTCAATAAAATTATATATTTAACCAGTGGGAGATTGTCTCCCATTATAGATTCACCTTAAGATAGTAATCATATGATGTGCGTGACCATTTAATGTTTATTCAGGCGAGCTGACCATAAAATTAACAATTTGTTCAATAAGCAAGCATATAAAGGAAAAAACAAATACAGCTAGCTGTGAAAGTTAGAATATATCATTAAAATATATAAATGATAAAAATGAATGTTAAATAAGAGAGCTGAAGTTAAGATGTCAAAGACACAAAGTTACGATTTTTGATTCCGCCTGACGAAAAATGAGTTTGAATTCAGTTTGGAAGCAAACATCATTGTTGATTGATTGGAATTCCCTGATTCTGAATTCAGACGAACAGGAACTTTTCAAACCTAGAATGAGCGCATATGACATGCTCACACCACCATTTTTTTTTTCGTAATTGCAAACTGCTAGAAAATAGAAGTGCCATTGTGTACTATTTTGACAGATATTATTTTGGAAAAAAAAAAGAGCATGAAAAACACTTTAAGAGTTACATACTCCAAAAACAGGTCGGCAGTGGCTAAAAAATCAATGTCATAGCAACAAAATCTGAAAATAACAACATGTTATAACTTTTGTTGCATGCGCTCACTTAGTATTGCCAAACCTTAATTGACAGAGAATTGCAGTTATACAAACTGACTACTAATGCTTTTTTTGTTTGTTTGTTAGTTTGCTTGCTCCTTTGTTTTATATGGGGCTCTTTACGTATTTTGTATCTAGCTTGCTTTCATGATTTTATGTAGATTTTTGCCATATACACAGTGTTCTTGAAAAGCGTATAAAAGGGGAATAAAGTGCATTTTTTGCTTGCGGTGGGGGTGGGAGGAGGGGGCTGAGATTGTATCTGTTTGAAAACAGCGTGTGCAAAATAAAATAGCAAGCGAAGATGTAAAAAACAGACAAAAAAAAAAAAAAAAAGACTTTGCTTAACGCGTTCCGTGAAGGACATTGGACATAATCATGTTGTTTAATTAACGATTTCAAATTCATTTACTGATAACGGCAAGTGAATGTCGGCGTAAACTGCTGTACATGCGTGTGTGGGTGTGTGTGTGTGTGTGTGTGTGTGTGTGTGTGTGTGTGTGTGTGTTGCGTGCGTGCGTGCGTGCGTGCGTGCGTGCGTGCGTGCGTGTAAATAATTTCTTTATAATTTTCTCATCTCTGAAAAAAAAAAAAACATATTGACTGTGTGTTATATGTTCATCTTTGATAACTTATTTCTTTTCCACTCACTTTTCTGAATTTGTGTTACTTATTTTTGTTTAAATGTCAGTTCAACCTATTGTTAATCTGACAATAAATGGTTTCAGTTCAGTTTAATCCAGTTCAGTGTGTGTGACTGAATGATTCTCTGATTAGTTGATAGACTTGTTATTTTGCAAGGATTATTTGTGTGAATGATTTTTTTTTTTATTATTCATTGATAGATTAGTTGATCTTGCAGTTTGATTCTGAAGTTTGGATGTGTTGTTTTTCAGACTGAGACATGGCACGTGCTGTCACCGTCCTAATTCTGGTTCTGGCGACGATGAATTCGACTCTGTCGATTCATCCCCAATTCCGATTCTGGTTACCGACATTTAATTATCATTCCAAGACCGACAGTCCTGCAAATGTTGTCTACACAAGTACGTCTCTGTGTGTGTGTGTGTGTGTGTGTGTGTGTGTGTGTGTGTGTGTATGTGTGTATGTGTGTGTGTGTGTGTGTGTGTGTGTGTGTGTGTGTGTGTGTGTGTGTGTGAATAAAAGAGACAGGAATGAAAAACAAATGCAATATTATATTACATTATATTAGGCTCTAAGATTGTCCCCTACATTTATACTGTTTGCATAATGTTTTTATTTTGTCATCAACTTTTTTACCTCTCTCCACACTTCCGTTTTGTCTAATTTTACTACCCTTCGCTTGCTGCTTTAGGGGTGCTGTTGGATTTTTTTTTTAACCCTTGGTGGTGAGAACACCTCAGAATTATGAACTGTGGTGTGTCTCTATTTGACGCCAAGAGCACAGACACAATCAGCCGTGTCTCCCTGATGAGTCCGATCCAGCGGACGAAAGACCTAGGAGCAGGCAATACAAATAGATCTGCCTTCGAGAGGGATTATGATGGTTGTCTTATGCAGCTAGTGAAGGGTTTTCATATTTATAATAGATTTTCTTAATTTTTATGTTCCCATTTTCTTCATCTTTACCCCCCCCCCCCCCCCCGCTTTCCCCCCCCCCCCCCCCCCTTATTTTTGTTTTTTGTTTTGTTTTTGTTTTGTCAAATCTTTGCCAGTGACGGAAGAATTGTTAGCCTGCGCTTGTTTTCGCCCACTACTTAATTGTTCAGCATTGCATTATGACATATTATATCATATTATAATATATTATATTATACTATGTTATAATATGATATATCATATTATAGCATATCGTATTGTATTATAATGTGTCATATTATACTATGTTATAAATGATATATCATTTTATGTTATATTCTGTTATGTTATACAATGCTATTGTACTATTGTACTGTACTGTTTTTTTTTTTTAACATTATACTATATTTAGTATTATATACTATATGATATACTATATCATATTATGGTATATCACATTATATTATATTCCTGAATAAAAGAGGCAGGGGTGAAAGAAATCTGAATAATGATGTGTTCTTTACACACACACACACACACACCACACACACACACACACACACACACACACATATATATATATATATATATATATATATATATATATATATATATATATATATATATATATCGCCGCACAATGCTAGTGTGAACTGCATTACAGAAATTCTAACCATTGCCCTAGGCAATAATGTTTGTCAGTAATCAGACAGAGAAGAAACCATGTACACACACCCGAACAGGGGTATAGCAATGGGACGCGATCATGCATACGATTATGTGAATGTTTTTACGTCTGAGTTTGACAATAAGTTGGTTTCAGAATGCCCAGTACCCCTTTTATCTACACAGTTTCCAGAAGATCTGAGGGGACTATTACAGGTTCCTCCACTGGTCTAGATTCAGGGATGCTGGTTTTACCATATTCCTAGATGGTAAAGGCGTGGAACCTTTCAAAAACTGTTTACAGTACCCCCGCTAACCCCCCTCTCTCCCCTTTCCACACACAAAAAAATGGACGGAAAAGACGTTCGACTTCTTTGAATGTTCATTGTATTCAACAATACCTGTTGATATCGTTTTGTTGTGGCACGGTGCAGGTTTAATTGAGAATTTAATCTGTGAAATGAGATATATTTACATATCAGCCGTCTGTATTCAAATGTTGGTAAGAGGTCGTGTGACTGTGTTTTAAGGGGTAGTGTGATGGCTGTGACTGTGTGTTAAAGGGGTAGTGTGATGGCTGTGGTGTGTTTAAAGGGGTAGTGTGATGGCTGTGGTGTGTTTAAAGGGGTAGTGTGATGGCTGTGACTGTGTTTAAAGGGGTAGTGTGATGGCTGTGGCTGTGTTTAAAGGGGTTAGCGTGATGGCTGTGGCTGTGTTTAAAGGGATAGTGTGATGGCTGTGACTGTGTTTAAAGGGGTAGCGTGATGGCTGTGACTGTGTTTAAAGGGGTAGCGTGATGGCTGTGGCTGTGTTTAAAGGGGTAGCGTGATGGCTGTGACTGTGTTTAAAGGGGTAGTGTGGTGGCTGTGGCTGTGTTTAAAGGGGTAGTGTGATGGCTGTGGCTGTG